>OX456527.1:18224740-18824740 GCA_949748255.1 Eustalomyia histrio | reverse complement strand
GAAATTCTACTAAAATACACCAATTTGTATGGAAAATTTATAAAGTTAAAAACTTTTGAAGTAAAATTATGGAGGTGAAAAAAATTGTTTAAGGTGAAAAATATTTGAGGTGAATACACAATATTATTAATTTCTAAGCGACTGATAAAAAAAAATATGAGAAAATATATTTTGTACCTGTCGCTTCTATGAAATTCTACTAAAATACACCAATTTGTATGGAAAATTTAGAGGTATCTTCACATTTTCACTGATAACTTTTTAACCGCTGGACCGATTTTGCTCATTTTCAATACCAAACTGCTCGGGAGGATGTCCAACAATCCAAGTAAAAATAGGCACCCCCGCTTGCGTCTTCGCGTCGTGATCGCCATTTCAACAGACAGACAGAGAGACGGACATCGCTAAATCGACTTAAAATTGCATAAGGATCACGAATATACATATTGTTACGATTTTACCCTTTATAAAATCGTTGATTTATTTACCTTTTAAATAAATCGAGTTCTTTCTATATTGCAAATAATAAACACCGTTTGAAATTATTTATAGCTCTATTTATTTATAACCGTCACTAAAAATAACAGAAATACACTTTAATAGCAAACTTTATTTACACGATTTAGATAAACTAAACGTTAGCCACACTTTAGTTCTTCACACTTTGCGTTTTACTTATAAACTGAAACTACTTTGCCACCGTGCTGGCGTTTTTATATATGCGGGTTAAAATAACTAGAATCGTCTGGAAGCTGCACACTGGCAACTTTGAGAATGTTCTTTTACAGTTTGACATAAGAAACATTAGTTATGGTAAAGGGTTGCCATTTAATTGTTTTACATTTCAGGGCTAACATATGGGGATTTGCATTTCTACGATTAAATGGAATTTCTGTAACACTGCCGCCCACTTAAGTCTGTTCGTCCCGAACAGACATAGTTTTCCCCTTCCCATAATCAGCTAGTCGTTCCAGATGCACAACCTTCATCTTAAATTTTGGGCTCTGATATTTCTGTATTCTATAGACCACGTCATTTAACCTTTTAATCACCCTGTAGGGTCCTTCCCAATGAGTTTTTAGTTTGGGAGATAATCCTTTCCTTCGTTGCGGGTTAAACAGCAGAACCAACTCGCCCTAATTAAATCCTTCAGAATTCGCTGCTCGATCGTACCTCGCCTTCATCTTGTCGCTCACCATTTTAATTCGATTGCGGACGAACTCCTGACGTTTGTTGAGGTCTTCTTGTTCCCGGGAAGAGTTGTGGCTTTTACTGTCTGTTGCGGCAGGCTTAACACCAAGTTCCAAATCGCCAGGCAATTTTAGTTCCGTTCCAAAGATTGTTCTTACTGGTCTTTTGGCTGCGATGCATTGCGCGCAATTTGCTACCCAATTGCCTACAGCTTGTTGACAGCCCACCCAGTAAAACCGTTGTTTTAACTTCTCTATAGTTTTTGTGATACCAAGATGACCACCACTGGGACCTTCATGGAACTCCCTCAATACCTCGTTTATTCTAGATGCCGGCACCACAATTAAATTGGCCACATTTTTGCCGTCAGCACTTTCCCATGTACAGTATAAGCAACCATTTAACACTTGCAGGCTATTCCACTGGGCCCAATATGCCTTCATCAGCGGACTTTCAGCTGATATCTGCTCGCGGGTAGGCCTCCTGTTTTCTTCTTTGGCTGATATAATCTTCGCTAACATGGGGTCGCTCCGTTGCGCCGCTGACCAGGCTTCACTCGACTCGATATATGCGTTTGTCGGATGTCCACGATACGGTCTTTTCCTTTAGCCTTTGAACTGTGCTTGCCATGTTTCCTACCCTTGCTGTGCTCAATGGTAACCGGTTTTCTTACTTGAGCCCTGTGCTCATATCCAACATCAAGGGGTATATCAACATTCCGCCAAATCATAACTTTTTGCCCCATATGCAGATTAATGCCGTGACTAATCATAAAATCTGCACCAATGATTATTTCGTCCACAATATCGGCAACAATAAATACATGATTGACGCTTACGTTGGAAATCGTTAGTTTTACATGCACTTTGCCATAGACAGTACCAGTCTCTCCAGTAGCTGTGCGCAGTCTCACCCCATAGAATGGTTCAATTGCCTCCTTAACTAAATCAGGTCTGATGACAGACTGTGATGCTCCTGTGTCTATAGTACAAATGTGCTTTCTGCCGTTGATATATCCACAAGCAGTAAGATTGCTTTTTCCCTGCTGTATCACTGATATGGAGATTGTGGGGCCCTCGCTTGTATGAGCTGGATCGTGTCCCGCAGTGCTAGCTCCTTTTGGTTTTAACGGTGACTCCTGTGCTAATTGATTAACCGGCCGGAAGCTTTTTCCTGGTGCTCGGCAGTTCCGCTGAAAATGTCCCACTCTTCCGCAGTTATAGCATTCGGCCTTAACTTGCTTTCTCCCTAATGCCTGCATTACTGCCTCTTTAACTGCTTCTATAAACTTAGCGCTTATATTTTCCTCTTTTTCAGCAGTTACTTCAAGGTTTCGCACATTAAATATTTGCGGCTTAGCAATTATTTTCGCAGTCTCCTGTGACAGTGCAAATGAAACAGTTTCCGCAAAAGATGATTTTCGTGTAGCACACACCGCGTACCTTACATCAGGATCATGAATTCCCTTCACAAATGCTTCAATTTTGAATTCATCTAATAATGGATGATTTTCGCCCGGATACGATAGCTGCACCAACCGCTCAATTTCTGTTGCAAAATCCTGCAATGACTCATTTGCTTTCTGCAGTCTACCTCTAAGTTCCATTCGGTAAATTTCCTTTTTGTGTTCGCCACTATACTTTCGCTGCAGTGCCACCATTATGTCGTCATAATTATTTCTGCAGGTGATTGGCACACTTTCTAGAATTTCTGCAGCGTTTCCTTTTAAGGCCAGAATCAACTCTATAGCTTTTTCTTCAATGTTCCACATATTTCTGGCGGCAACTGTCTCGAACTGGAACTTAAAAACATTAAATGGTGCGCTGCCATCAAAAGTAGGGGCCTTTGCTCTACCAGAACTTTCCTGAATAATTCGTACTGGACCCTCCTGACATTGGAGATTATTTACTTTATTTTCGAGATCTTGTAGTTTTCTCTCAACATCTTTGGCTTGTATTTCCACGCCAGTCTCTAAGTCGGACAACTTTTTGTCAAATCTGTCCATTTTCTCATTTGTGGCTCTAGAAGTTTCCTGAAACTTTTCTTCCATCTGCGTTAGCAATTTCTCTCCATCTTAGTTAATAGTTTCTCGTTGTCTGCTCTAGAATTTTCTAGCAGTTTCATTTCCATTTTAGTAAACAGTTTCTCGTTGTTTTCCATCATAGCGGCCAAAATTGCGCTTAACTCCATATTACCTTCTGTTTTACGGGTACTAACCTCCATTGCTTCTTTTTCATCAAATTCGTAAGTCGCAATGTCAATATTACGCCGCTCGAATTCCTCTATCAGCCGCTTTTGTAATTCGACTTTATTTCCTGCTGTTGGTAGCTCCAATTTGCTCAATTCCTTCTTGAGCTGTTCCACCTTAAGCTCCTAAAATTTCATGACTGCTTATTGTTTTGCAATCCCACTTCTGACACCAATTGTTACGATTTTACCCTTTATAAAATCGTTGATTTATTTACCTTTTAAATAAATCGAGTTCTTTCTATATTGCAAATAATAAACACCGTTTGAAATTATTTATAGCTCTATTTATTTATAACCGTCACTAAAAATAACAGAAATACACTTTAATAGCAAACTTTATTTACACGATTTAGATAAACTAAACGTTAGCCACACTTTAGTTCTTCACACTTTGCGTTTTACTTATAAACTGAAACTACTTTGCCACCGTGCTGGCGTTTTTATATATGCGGGTTAAAATAACTAGAATATGGCAGCATCGTCTGGAAGCTGCACACTGGCAACTTTGAGAATGTTCTTTTACAGTTTGACATAAGAAACATTAGTTATGGTAAAGGGTTGCCATTTAATTGTTTTACATTTCAGGGCTAACATATGGGGATTTGCATTTCTACGATTAAATGGAATTTCTGTAACAATATATACTTTATGGGGTCTTAGACCTATATTTCGAGATGTTACAAACGGAATGACAAACTGATATATACACTCACAATATATTTTCCGTGACCGACTGTAGTTAATTAAAAAAGTAATACGTAAAGTTTGTTTTTAAATGAAGAATCAATTGAAATTCATTGAAATATATTTTTTAACTATTTGAATCAGTCATTCAATGAACAAACTATAAAAATTTACAGACATTCGGTAGGAGTTGATATTTTCTATTAAATGTAAAATTTTGTGTTTTCTGTTTCAAAAAATAGAAATTCATATAATTCCTTTCTGTTTTTTTTACCAAAACAGTTTGTATATATACAAAATTATTTTAATAAAAATTACAAGAAATTATTCAAATATACATACACACAAGAAATTCAATTCAATTTGAAAAACAAACCACAAAAGTAGTTTTTTCTAACATTTTGTCAGTAAAAGTTTGATGGTTATTTTAAACGACTTTCTATTGTTTTTTCTTTTGTCGATTATTAAACAATGATTGAAAATAAACAAAAAAATCGATTGAATATAATGAAAAATCAGTAGTCCTCTTTTTGATTGTATTTTCGATTAATTTAATATGTATTTTAAGTTGTTTTTAACGAAATAATATTGTAAGTGTACCCTCACCATACATGGTGGAGGGTATAAATAAAAATAAAAAAAGGTGCATCATGTTGATAAAACTTCTTCAATAATATCATGAAACTTATTTATAATTACAAAAAAATTCTGTAATGACAACTGAAAATTTTGTTTTTGGTTTGGGAAATTTTGCTAATTTGAGCCCAGCGGGATTTTTTTTTGCTAATCTTAGCAACACATTTTTGCTGACGTGTAATACAATGAAATTCGTAGAAAAAATTAGTAGCCGCTACTAAATTTTAGTAAACTTTTGTAAAGTGGAATTTAAAATCAGTTTGCTAAAATCAGCAAAAAAAAAATTTACTAAATTATATTAATATTAGTACAATGAAATTAGTATAAAAAATTGGTAAGCGCTACTAAATTTTAGTAAATTGCTGTAAACTGCAATTTAAAATCGATCTGCTCAAATCAGCAACAAATTTTACTAAATATTAGTGAAATGGAAATAGCAGAAAAGTTAATAATCGCTACTAAACATTATTCAAATTCTGTAGAAAAATTCTTAACAAAAATTTTTGATAAATTGTAAAAAAAAGAAAAATTTGAATTCATCAAAAAAGTTATTGAAAATGCACAAATTAACTAAATTATTTTCAAATAGACTTGTTGCTAATTTATTTAAAATTGCCTTACGCGAAAAAAAAAATTTAATTACTTTTTTTTTCAAAAAATAACAAAAATAAAAAAAGTAAAAACATAAAAAAATTTTCTTTTTATTTTTTTTTGTATTCCCATGTAAAAATCTAAATATATATGAGCATACATTATCATACATGGGCATAAATGGTCATATACGTCCATACATGGTTCAATATACGACCATACATGATTTCATACATGATCATATATCTTCGGATCTAAAATTTGAGGGTATATGGACGTATATGATCATACATGAGCATACATGAATAATATATGAGCATGTATGATAATATATGCCCATATACCACCATATACACTCAAATTTCGGATCCGAAGATATATGGTCATATATGAGATCATGTTTGGACGTATATGACCATGTATGCCCATGTATGATCATATACAAGCCCATATATAATCATGTATGTTCATATATATTTCGATTTTTACATGGGTTGTAAAATGTTTTTGTAGTCAAATTTTTGTATTTTATAATCAAATTTTAGTTGTTTTAAGGCCTGATTTTTAGAATTTTTTAGTGCTATTTTAAGTGAATGTCCTGCTTTTGGACATGAGTCGGTTGTAAAAAATATCTTTACTTCCGATCGCTCTTTTTTGAACCTCTGTAACATTTTAAGGCAATTAAAAATAAAATTTCCTTCAATATTTACTTTTTTAAAATTTAGTAAATTTTTTTTGGTAATTTTAAAAAATTGGTTTTCAAAAATTTGTAAAATTTTTTCTGAAATAAGCAACAAAAATCTGAAAATATTCTTTAATTTGTAAAAAAAATTTACTAAATAATAATTGTTTTACTAAAAATCAGTACAAAAATAGTAAATTGGGATTGAAAACTGTTTACAAATGTTTCTACTAAATTTTTTTCTTAGTTTACTAGTAGTACTAGTAGTGCCGAAAATATTCCAATCAGACAGCGCACACCGCGCAAAGAATTTGAAGAGAGCGTTACAACGCGTGACAGCCGAATCCCTGAAAGGCCTTAAACCGGCCGTTCGGCTAAAAACATTGTAGCAGTGCGTGAAAATGTTGACAAAAAAAATTTTGAAATTACACTTCAAAATGTTCCCATACAAATTTTTGTTGACCCAACAGTTTTTCCCAAACGACTAAGGAGCCCGTTTAGAATACAGCCGAATGAGTTTGGAACTTAACTTCGAAATGGTTAATTTTCGATCAAAATTAATCATGAGCGACGAGGCTTATTTTTAACTCAGCGGCCTTGTCAGTAGGTAAAATTCTCAGTTCTGGGGGGACGGAAAATTGACGCATAATTTTGAAGCACCATTACACCCTCTCAAAGTCAGATCGGTAGACTTCTGATTATCTCGGACTTTTTCCTCAGGAATACATATTTGAAGTCGTTGGTGTATGCAAACAAGCTTCGTATGCACACAGCTGCGCACAGTTATGCAAAATGCAATCAAAAGAGCACAAATTCGTATCAACCCCGACGGCGGCCATTTAGCGGACATCATTTTTCACAATTAATTGATATAAAAATTTATAAATGCGAATTAACATAATCAATTAAAAATTAAATGAGGTTTTCACTTTAAACAAAAGTTATAGTGAACTGAAATCAGATGATTGTTTTTGCCCCCTTCAGTATGAAGAAATTTGTTCACATAATGAAGGATTTCTTAAATATACATTTTTTTAATTCTTTTTAAAAAAACTTTTAACATGAAAGTTCCTTTAGCTCGGTTTCAAATTTTTTTTAGAAATTTTCTTTTAAAATGTTTGTAAATAAAAAAGGAACAAATTGTTGAGATCTTACCAAAATTATTTTACTAAAGCCCACAGTGGGGACATTATTAGAACACAAAGAGGAAAGAAAACTAAATTAAAATAGGCAAAATATACAATATATTACACATGACTGCACTAGAGGATAGAAAAAAAATGTTATGACGTCAGTAAATACAACAAAAATTCAAAAAACAACAACGGTAGTGTTCTTTACTACATTAACACACATATACATTTATCCTTATACACCCATACACTCAAACACACATTGGCACCTTTTTAAAAAGGTTTGAGTAACCAAAGTGAGTGTATAGATATTTTACAAGGATTCTAAACTTAACAAACAACAATACGACAACAACAAATTTGTTAGTAAAAAGCTAAAAATGTTGTTGTTTAATGTATGTTAGTATTTGTGGGTATGTTAAACCAGTGATGTCACTATCATCAGGGGTAATTTATAGTAAGTGTAAATGGAAATACTCTTAAAATGTCTGACATTAAAACTCTTTTATTGAAAAACTTAAATTTTTCTCTTTTATTCATTACTCTTAATTTAGAAAAGAATATTTAACAGCTGTTTGTTTAATAAAAAGTATTTTCTAGTTTTCATTTTTTTTCTTCGTGTTCGTATAGCACATATTGACTTTTCTTCTTCACTTCAATGAGTATGTATTTTTATGCATGTGTGTGAATGTGAGTGAGTTTTAGTATACAATATGTATGTGTTTATATGCTGCGAACTTTAATCCATATATATTGACAACACAATCCTTTAGTAGTTTAACTTTTTGTTGTTGTAGGTATTTTGTAGTATTGTTAAGATTTATTTCAACTAAAATCTTAACCATTTTGTTTTCGTTGGTGTCGTCTTTACTTTCTTCTTCTGGTTCTTAAAGTTTTATTTTTTTGTTTGACTTTGTTGTTGTAATTGTAAGTGCTTTAAGTTTTGCAATTGTTTGATTTAGTAGAAGTTTGTTTTTTTTTGTTTTGTATTTTTTTATTGCCTTGAATTTTGTTGTCATTTTGTTAGTATTTGTCCTTAAAGGATATTAACCTCGTCATCAGATTTGTTGTTAGTAGTGGTAGTGGTTGTTGCTGTTGTTGTTGTTTTTGTCCTTCTCTTCCAAGTAGTTAAATATTTATATATGTACATATTTGTACATTATTTAATGTTTATACGTTTTTTACTCCATTAACTCGTTTATGATTAAATTTTGTTCCCTATTTTTTATTTGAAATTGGAAAAATATTTATATTGTTGTCATAACATATCATTATGTATTAAGTTCTATTTATGCTTGATTAGTGTTTTTCATAATATTAATTGTGATGGATGAAGAAATTGTGAGTAATTTTTGAATGATTTTAAATTGGGTTAAATGTGAGCTTTATAGTACTATTTCTTTAATTTTAGGGGGAACATTTTATTTTTTGGTCTTTTGGTCTAATATACTTGACGAAAAAGGTTTGTATATAGTCATATATAACTTGATTTAATTTTATATAGTTACATATCTTACTATTTATAGCGATATATATATCATCATATATGATTATATATTGGTTTATAGAATATTACCTAATGTTATATAATTATATAAAATACATATGTCATATATAATTATATATTACATTAATTTTTTTAAAATATAAAATATTTTGTCATATATAAACACATCTAGTTATATAATGATTTTTATATAATGAGATATAATTTATATGATAAGATATGGTATATATTATATCATATAAAATTATTTATATCACTATATATAATTATATATTGCTTACACGGGACTATATATGTTTATATATGACATATATAGAACCATATATACTTATATATGATCTATACAGAGGCATATATAATTATATATGTTATATAATATTTAATATAGTGATATATGGTCCATTATGAAAAATATTTTTTAGTATGGTATGAGATATAATTATATATGATTGAATATATGGTCTTATATAAGAAATATTTTTTGACAGGGTATAAATATAATTATATATGGTACAACAAAAAATTTGAGATATTGTTATATATAGTTCCATATCTAGAGTATTTCTAAATATGATATAAGATATAACTTGATATAATTACACTAAAAAACAATTTCAAACTTTTTCCAAAATTACGGGGTTCCGACGATTGATTCTTGTTAAGGAGACAAAAAAAAATATACGTGTTTCGGCATTTTGATAGTTTACATCGGAATTGCATTTACAGGCGGTCAAAGTTTCTCAGCTCTGGTCTGTTCTTGCAGCATATCGGTATATAAAACTATGTTTTCTTTATATCTGAGGTGTAGGGTATGTTCAGCAACATTGTAGATGGTATGGCAATTATTTTTGTAGAACTTATTAACCCTTTAACTTCCCCTCATAACGACATTTTTTGGCTTTAATCTAACAAATTGTAAAAAACACGCCGAAGAAGGGGAAGCGCGGGGATGAAATGTTCTACAAAAATGTTGGCCATAAAATTATACTATATATGTCAGAGCACACTAAAGCTCAAAACTTAACACAAATATCAAAAACCGGACAAATTCAAGATTGCTCATCAAATTTCTAGTCACATTTTGGGATAACCTAAATATTATGTAGGTGATCCCAAAATCTGACTTTAATATGTTGGTCATCCCAAAATCTGACTAGAAATCTGATGAGCAATCTTGAATTTGATTGGTTTTTGGTGTTTGTGTTAAGTTTTGGGTTTTGGTGTGTTCTGACATTAATAGTAGAATTTTATGGACAACATTTTTGTAGAACATTTCATCCCCGCCCTTCCCCTTTTTCGGGGTGTTTTTTACAATTTGTTAAAATAAAGCCAAAAAGGCCATTATTAGGGGGAGTTAGAGGGTTAATATTTTCTACAAAAATATTTGTCATACCATTATCTACAAAGTTGCTGAACATACCCTACACCTCAGATGTAAAGAAATAGTTTTATATACCGATATGCTGCAAGAACAGGCCAGAGCTGGGAAATTTTGACAGCCTCTTAAATGAAATTCCGATGTTAACTATCAAAACTCCAAAACACGTATATTTTTTTTTGGTATACTTAACAAGAATCAATCAACGGAACCCCGTAATTTTTTTTGTGTTGGACTGTATTATATGTGTTTCCATGTCAATGGTTTCAATCCCAACCAGGGAGATACAATTTTTTGTGTTTTTAATTTATCTGCATTTCAAATTTTAACCCATTTCGGGACAACAAGACCTCGAAAATTTATATAGATATTTTTTTGTTTTAAATGTAATTATTTCACCATATTTTTTCTTAGTCCATAAGGTATGATTATGTATAATTATATATAATATTATATATAATTATTTTAATCATATAAGTACATGCCTAATTAAGCGTCATTAATGCAGCCATAATATGTAGAAATCTTTCTCAGATTTCAGATAGAAATGCGCTCCATCGGAAAAGATATATTTTTTTTTTTTTGAAAAATTGGCATTGACTTCACTGGAAACCATTACTCATTGAAGCAATTGCCGGCGCTATTCATGGTCTGCTGGTTTAAGCTCGTAAAGCGCTTTCTTTTTAATAATTGGCATAAACATATGTCACAGCTAACAAATTTCAGAGTTGCCACTTGCACAAAAAAATGAACTAAATTTCAAAAGTGGACTGTTACTGAGACACCCTACACACTCAGAAAAAAAGTTAGTAGACAAATTTGTTTTCTATCCCTCTTTACTATTTTTGTACTGATTTTTAGTAAAAAATTATTATTTAGTAAATTTTTTACAAAAATATTTTTCAAAACAAAATTTAGCAAATTAAAACAAAATAATAAATTCGTTTATGTTTTAACTATTTTTTTAGCCTCTGATTTTTTTTTTTAATTTTGTCTAAAATATTTTTTGAAGACAATTTCAAAAGAAATTAGCAGCTTAAAAGTGTTACAAGTGTATCCAACCGAATGTGTTGCCAATCGAATGGTTGAGTTGCGGCAACCGAATTGTTCGGTTGTGACTACCGAAATGTTATTGAGGTAACCGAAATACTGTTTTGATAACCAAATAACTCATGTCTTAATTAATTTTCTGTTGTCACAACCGAAAAATTATGTTACCACAACAAAACCATTCGATTGGCTGGCTAAAAATGCGGTTGTCAGCACGAATCTGTAGTTTCTGTGTATTAGAGGTGTTAAAAAAATGAAAATGAATTCTAAAGTCCACTTAAAGTACTTAATGAAATTGCAGTGTGCGAAATTATAATTTTTTAATTTTGTTGAACAAGTTTTTTAAAAATTTTAAATTAGAGTTTTGAAATTGTCTCAAAAAAATGTTGCATTTTAAGTCATACACAAGAGAAGAAGAAAAAAATATTTATGAATCTAGAAAATATATAAATAATGTAGCATTAAAAAATTGTAAAAAACATAATCTTTAATTATGTTTGACACATTATTGGCCTGGGGCATTTGTAATCAATCTAAGCAAACAACTTAATTCACTATTATACATAAAAACATAAAATCGCTTTTACAATAAAAGAAATTAAAGCCGTAGAAATTTAAAACAAAGAGTGGGCAAAAACTTTAAAGAGCTCTTAAAGGAAAAAAGTGAATTTAAAAAAATACTTTAAAAATAATTTACCAACAGAAGGTAAATGTAACCCTTAGGACCAGGGATGGAAAACATGGTACAATTGTACTTTTTTTGGTACATTTTTACCTTGGTTGGTACCGTGGTACTACCGCGGCTCATTTAGTACAATTTGAAATTTTTCAAATTTTCAATTTAAAACTTGATAAAACAACATAACATAAAGTCAACTTTTTTTAAAAGCAGTTTTTATTTATTCAGCTACTATAGTAAAAAATAAAGTCAGTTTTAAGTTGAACCGGCTCTAAATTGGTGTCACCTCAAATGTATCAAATGTTTGCATACACATTGTACTAAAATATTCGGAAGTGGCAACATTGAACAGCTGATTTTAAATTACCTCTCAAAACAAAAAAAAAAAAAAAATAAGAAAAAAGTGTATTATAGTTAAAAAGCAATTAAATGACTTTAAATTTTTGAATAGCAAATCCTGAAAAAGTTAAATTGCCCTCAAAGTTTTGTAGTAATTATACGACTACATAAAATTAACGATAAATTTTGTTTCAGCCCGTAAATTTAAATTTTTTTTAGTCTTTTTAGTGTATGCAAATCTGACTCAATACGATAAAATTGTTAAAAAAAGCGGAAAAAATGTTGGTACCGTGAGGATCGAAAAAGTACAATTTGTTTGTCTGGTTGGTACAATAACAGAAAACATATTTTCCTTCCCTGCTTAGGACCCTTTTTCGTAGCTAGTGCGTAATGCAGTTTTGTTTTCCAGCCAGGGTTGGGTCTATTAAAGGTCTGCTTCCTTTAATGATCAGTATAATCGTAGGTGACGAGAAAGGAAAACGATTTATGGCATTGATAAGTTTATTTAAGAGTTTTAGCGGCACTATTCCCTAAGTTGGAGTACGTTCGTGAAATACGAACGAAAAGGTTTGGCAAATATTCCTAACTAACTTACTACAATAGTCGGCAGGTCAGTCGTAGTATCAAGAAATGAGTTTTAACTACGGTTAGGAAATATTTCTAAATAACTCAGGAGAATATTCGGCAGGTAAGTCGGGTTAGATCGGGATAAGGTTCCAACTATGATTTGTTAAGTAATTCACGAGAATAATCGGCAGTTGAGTCGGGTTAAATCGGGAAAAGAGTATCTGGTTACCTTACACGTTATACTTCGGCTGCTAGCCGAAGTATAACTCGAATTCCCCCTGGATCCTATTTCGCCCTTTTGGCCTCTAAACTTTGACACTATATATAATAAATTTTGCCAACTGAATGAGAATTACTAGAATAGAATGTTGGTTATGGGCACCAGTAACTGTATTAGGTATACACTTAAAAAAGTTTGTAAGTTAAAATAACTGAAAATATAATTTAAAGAATTAATTTTCATTTTAATTAAATTCCATTTGTTATTTATTTTTAAATGTTGATTAATCAACTGACATATCCGTAAGAAACAAATGATATAATCAGTTAAAATAAATGTCAAAATTTTACCTACCAATCCTTAAAAAATAAATGTTTTATTCATTTATTTGAAATTATTTCCGTTTTTGTATTTTTTTGTTTTTTTTTTTAATATACTCGTACAATACAAAATGTATGCATGCATATGAAGCTATAAACACTTTTTGTGTGAATGTATTTGTGTATGTATGTGTGTTTATGAAGTTCTTGTAATTTGTATTGAAAAATTTTGTATATATACAACCGATTTAAATAAAAAAACAAATTGAAATTTTTTGAATATTTTTTTTGAAACAGACAGCAAACAAAATTTAAATTTGTAATAACTGTTACGGACACAAATAAACCACAAGTTTCCGTTTTGTGGGTAAATTTTTATTAAATTTCAAACAAATGAAAAAAATAAATGAAACAAAAAAAAAATGGTAAATGATAGTAAATTATTTCGAATAAATGTATAAAAAAGTTAATATAGATATTTCTTTGAAAAATAATGTATGTTCCTTTATTTTTAAATGGAACGGAAAATTTTTTTATTAAACTACAAACAGTTAACTACATAATATTCTGAGTGTATGAATACCTGAGTAGGTTATTTGTAACGTCACGTTACAAGTAAGAGAAATTCAAAATAATAAATTAAAATTATAAAATGAAAACTTATATATAAAAATTATTTTTTTTTATTTGTGATTTACCGCCTTTTTTTAAAGAAATTCAAAATACGTATTTTTTTCTCTACAAAACTTTTTTAAAATTTTTCTCCTAAAATATTTAGATTAAAAGTGCAACTGAAAGTTAGACATTGAAAAAATTATCAAAAACGTTTTCTCAAGCGTATTTGTACCACTTAACTGAAATGTGCCAGATATATATTCTATTTTCACCGGTCGGAAGGTTTTTCAGACTTTTTATTAAATAAAAAAATAAAAATAAAATAAAAAAATAAATCTTACACTTTTTTTTCAAGTAAAAACAATACGCTGATTATAATCCGGGCATAAAAAATTGTTAAAATAACAATGCTTTCTTAAAATAAACGAAAGCTCGTTTATTTGACGAAAGTTTTTGTTCTTTTGACATTAATTTCGTATTTTTATGCCTGTTTTATTATGAGTGTATGATAAATCAATCTAAACTATCAACCAGTTAATTCAATAAACTGACGTGCTTAATGTTATGCATGACTAAATTTAATTCAAATTTAAAACCGGGAAAACGAATAAAATATAAAGTCTTATCTTACATCAAATGTTTTCAAAATTCAGGATGCCCAATAATAATAATAACACTGTCCAACAAATTAAGACTTTTTGAATGGAACAGTATAGGTATGTTGAGTAGATCATTTTTGTAGAACAAACTTATGGTCCAGCACGTCTGAGTTTTTTTTTTACAGTGGGTCAAAGTTTTCATTTTTTGGTCGAAGGGAGCATTATACTATATGAAAAAATGCTGTAAGTTAATGTCTGAGAGAATTCTTATGGTCAGAGTTGTATTGTGGAATTGTATGAGGATTATTTTTGTGGAAGATCTTAACCCTCTAACTGGTCTCTTTATGGGTCAATTTATTTACAACATTGGTGTCTTTGGTGACCCCCACTGAAATTTTCCGGCAAACATTTTCGTAGAATATTTTAATCCTTAAATGTCCTTTTTTAAAGGATATTTTTTGATTTTCTCGAAAAAAGGGTCAAATTGACCCATAAAGAGACCAGTCAGAGAATTAAGATCTTCCACAAAAATAATCCTCATACAATTCCACAACACAACTTTGACCATAAGAATTCTCTCAGACATTGATTTACATCATTTTTTTGACCCACTGTAAAAAAATACTCAGACGTGTTGGAACATATGTTTGTTCTACAAAAATGATCTACTCAACATACCCTTTCAGAATTATAGGGTCGCTATTCTGTTCCAAAAATGCTGTTGGACAGTGTAATCATAAATTGTTTTAGAACACACATATTTATGTTATATACACTTGACATGTATACAAGTGTGCACATAATAAAATATATTTTCTATTTCAATGTGTATTTATGATTTACAATTCATGCGGGAGTGTGTGTGTATTTATGTATAAGTATTTATGTTGTTAGTATTTTTTTTTTGATAAGAATTTACATTGATGTTGATAATTCAGCATTATTTTGTGTTTTATTTTGTTTGTCTCTATATTATTTGCACTTCATTGATTATGAAAAATAACTACTTTCACACATTTTAAAACTCTTATATACTACTTATGTATGTTATACATCTTGGCAACCCAGTTACTAAACAACCGCACATATTTTCTACATAATAGGAACTTTATGCCTGTTCGAGCAAGTATATATGAATATAAAAAAATAAATAAATTAAAATTAATGGAGATTTACAATAACAAAAATTTTAAATTTAAGTGATATAAGTACTAAATATGAAAAAATTGTTTTAAATATTTCCTTTAGCAAAAAATCAAAAAAAAAAAAAAAAAAAAATAACAAGCAACAGCATTACTTAAGGTTATAGCCTCAACCAATATGGTATTAAATATTATATAATCTTTATATCTTTAACATTTTTAGGCACAAAAGTACATTAAAAGATATTAAATTGTGCCACAAAATGTACTCTAGTACCAACTAAAGGCTGGTTAAATTTTAAGGGCCGATGTTGATTTTGAATATAACATAAATTATTTAGGAAATTAGTATGGTATGGTTCAATTATGTATTGAACAAAATATCGGCCAAGTGGCCGCCGCCACCTCGGCGGCACACCTCCATCCGATGGATGCCGTTAATGTGACGAATTATCTCATCCTTTAGCTCGTGAATTGTTGCTGGCTTATCAACGTACACATTTTCTTTCAAATAACCTCCAACGGTATCAAATCACATGATCTTGGCGGCCAATTGACATCGCCACCACGTGAGATAACACGGCCATTGAATTTTTCGCGCAAAAGAGCCATTGTTTCGTTAGCTGTGTGGCAAGTGGCACCGTCCTGTTGAAACTACATATCATCCAGGGTCATATCCTCAATTCTATCTCGCGATAGAGAACACCATTCACGGCAAATGCTTGTCCGACCTCATGACACAGCAATGTTTTCCGCAGAACGAACTGGGCGAGCATGCACAGGTGTTTTCATAGACCCGGTTTGCTGAAATATGCACACGATTCTCCCGATTGTGGACACATTTGGTCGATTATGCTGACCAAAAAAAAAAAAAATCACGAAGTGCACGAAATGCATTTTGATTTGAACGCCCATTTTCATAATAAGCCTTAATAACTTTAACGCGTTGCTCGATTGTGTATCTTTCCACGGTTCAAATTAAGTTTGTCTGAAATTGAAATGTCAAATGAAATGCAGAAAAAACTTGACGTTTAGGTGTGTTTCACAGTCAACATCGGCCCATTAAATTTAACCACCCTTTATATCATTCTTGAAAAAGTTACTCTCTGTCTAAACAGCATTTAAAAGAAATTTTATTACAAAAAATTTTTATTAATAAAAAATAAAAATAAGTGCCATAGTACTTTGAAGGCTCTAATAGTACCAACTTTATCATCCCAGGCCTCTTCAGTATTTTTGTAAGGAGTAATGTAAAAAAAAATTAGAAGTGTATCTCTGAAGGTGAAAAAAATTTTTTGAGTTGCAAATTTTTTTTGAATGTCAAAAAAAATTTTTGAGGTGAAAACAAATTTTAGAGGTGAAAAACAATATTTGAGGTGAATATATAATATAATTCACCTCTAATCCGGCTGCTTTAAAATATGAGAAAGTATCTTATTGCCCAGATGCTCCTATGAAATTACATTAAAATACACCAATTTGTATAGAAAATATGGAGGTACACAGAGAAAAGATATTCATTGTGACAACCGAATTTCTTGTAAACCGAATGAATAGGTTGCAGCCAACGATATTTCTGTTTGTGGCAACAGCAATTTGGTTAATACAACAGAATTTCGTTTGAACCACATTATTTTAACTATATTTGATTACGTCAACCAAATTATTGTGTACACTGAAAATATATTTTCCGTTACTTACTGTAGTTTATTTAAAAAGTAATACGTAGAGTTTAAATGAAGAACCAATTGAAATTCATAGAAATATAATTTTTAACTATTTGAATCAGTCATTCAAAAAACAAACTATGAAAAAATACAGACTTTCAGTAGGAGTTGATTTTTTCTGTCAAATAATGTCTGATTCTAAAAATAGAAATTCAAATATTTCCTTGTTTTCATCAAAATAGTTTATTTAAATACAAAATTATTTCAATAAAAATTACAAGAAATTAATCAAATATACATACACACATAGAAAATGAAAATGCATACATCTGTGTGTTTTGTATTTTGTAATTACATACAAATAAAAAAAAAATACTTTTAATTTGAAAAACAAACCACAAAAATCGTTTTTTTTTTTTAACGTTTTGTCAGTTAAAAGTTGATGGTTATTTTAAACGACTTTTGATTGTTTTTACTACTTTTGTCAATTATTAAACAATGATTGAAAATAAACCACAAAATGGGCTGAAAATAATGAAAAATCAGTAGTCCTCTTTTTGATTACATTTTTGATTAATTTAATATGTATTTTAGATTATTTTTAATGAAATAATATTGTGAGTGTAACTGCAACCAAACCATTCGGTTGACAAGAAATTCGTTCTACCAATGAATCTGTTTTCTGTAAATAAATGTGGAGAGTAATGAACAACACCGCGTGGGACTTCGCGGCGTGATCGCCATTGCAACATATAGACGACGGACACCATTAAATCGACAAAAAAATCTCATAAGTATTTAAAATATAAATAGACAGAAAATTAAAGTACCAACCGAATTAAAAAAATTAGTTTAGGTGCGACAAACAATAAATTCGTTTAGAACTATATGTGTATAATTTACGGGGTCTTAGACCCATATTTCGACATGTTTCAAACGGAATGACAAATTGATATATTTCCTCACCATACATGGTGGAGGGTATTAAAAAGAAAGCATAAGAAGAAGAAACAAAATAGTAAATCAGATTCTGTTGGTGATTAAAAGCATTTTTATATGTGTGCGTTATCTATGGTCTACTACGAGTATTGTGCACTGTCGGGCGCAATCCAAAAAAAAAAAAAAATAAAATTTAATATATAAAAAATCAAGTTAATTCTTTGTACGTTAAGCCATCGAAAAATAATTTTACCAAAGTTAGTATTGCTTACTACTACTCTGTGAGGAAAATGTTTTGGTTGAAGTTCGAGCCCCAGTGCCGTGACCGATGCAGCAGGAATAATCTGAAAAGGAACTATGATTGAGACTGTGCCGTGACCGGTAAAAAGAGATCTGGTCTGAAACCACCTATCTTGTGACTGGTGAAAAGAAGATCATTCTGAAAAAATCTACTGCGCGAGTGGAGAAAACAGAACAGAAAGCAGAACAGATACCAGTGAAGTAATATTATACACTTAAAATTGTTTGTAAGTTAAAATAACAGAAAATACCATTTAAAAGAAATGATATTTCATTTGAAAATCAGTCTGCCTTCTTTAAAGAACTAACAAATCAGTAAAAACAAATGATTATTCAGTAAAAAATTATTGTTAAAATTTTAACTATTATTGTTAAAACTTTTCCTATTAATTCCGTAAAAATAAATGATTATTAATTTTTTTGAAATTGTTTCGTTTTTGTATATCTGTTTGTTTTTTAACCTGTGTTTATGAAGTTCTTGTAATTCGAATTTAAATAAAAAACAATATTGGATTTTTTTTGAAACAGACAGCAAACAAAAACTTACATTTTTTTTAACTAAACCACAAATTTCCGTATTTGTGGGTAAAAATTAAACAGATGAAAAAAAATAAATTAAACTGTAAATAAATCAGTTAATGACAGTTAATTATTTTGAAGAAAAAGTGTACAAGAAAAAGTTAAAATAAATATTTCTTTAAAAAATAAATGTATGTGCCTGTATTTTTAACTTATCTGAAAACTTTTTTATTAAGTTGCACACACCCAGAAAAATAGACATTACCAAGTAATTAAGGGAGTAAGTACCAAACAAAGGGGTTTACTAGTTACCAGGCTATTTACTCGCTTAATAACTTTTCTATGCGATGTCCCTCCCGCTTACAAAAAAAGTGAGTATACTCAGTTACCAGCATGGTTACTCATAGTCAAGAAATAAGTGGTTATCTACAATATTAAAGTAAGTAGTTACACTTAATAAAACAATAGCGAACCTTACTCAAGTAGAGAATTTTCTTACCTAAAGAAATCGATAAGAATAATTTTTTATTTGAATTGAAAAATATTTAAAACACTTTCATTTTGCATACAAAAATTTAATTTCGTACACTCACCAAAAAAAGTCTGTAATGGCAACTGAAAATTTTGCTGTTATTACGGAAAATTCTGCTAATGTGAGCCCAGCGGTATTTTTTTCTAATCTTAGCAACACATGTCTGCTGACGTGTAGTACAATGAAATTAGTAGAAGAATTAGTAGCCGCTACTAAATTTTAGTAGACTTTTTGTAAAGTGGAATTTAAAATCTGTTTGCTAAAATCAGCAAAAAAAAAATTACTAAATATTATTAATATTAGTAAAAAGCTTTGAATTTATTTTTCTTATCGAGCATCAGAAATTTTGATTAAATTTTTTAAAAAACGAATTAATATTTTGTTTTAATTTGTTAATTTCTGTTTTGAAAAATATTATATATATAATTTATTTTGGTCAATTTTTTTTTTACTTTTACCTTTTTAGTGCTATTTTAAGTGGATGTCATCTTTTTAGACATGAGTCGGTATCTTCACTTCCGATCCCTTTTTAAATATATGTAACATTTTAAGGAAATTTAAGTTTGTAGATGTAAGTTTTAATTAGAAATAACATTTTCTTCAATATCCACTTTTTTCAAAAATTTGTAAAATGATTTCTGAAATTAGCAACAAAAATTTGTAAATATTCAGTAATTGTAAAATGTAAATAGCAAAAAGATTTGCTAAATAATATTTTTTTTACTAAAAATCTGTACAAAAATAGTAGAGTGGGATTGAAAACCGTTTACAAATTTTTCTACTAACTTTTTTTCTGAGTGTAATTCAATGTTAAAAATATTAAATTTTTTAAAAAATTACTTTACAGCAGATAATTTTCTATTTTTTGTAAAGTTTTTAAAAAAATTAATAAATACTCGTATAATAGTAAAGAAAAAACAGCCACCATAAACTCATTATTTTGTGTGTACATATAAGTACTTTTTTCACCCATTATCAGTAGTTTATTATTTTGTTCTTTAAAGTAATGCATATAGTAACAACCTATTATTACATGGTAATCTACACAGCAAATACCTGTCATTACCATGTGTTTGCTGGACAGTAAACTTGCTTGAGAAAATCTCTTTAAATCAGAGAGTTATGTTTTCGAGTCAGCCAGATTTCCTAAAACCGGTTCCTGACGGAATCCTGTGAAACCTCAAGCAAAAAATCAAATTTTTGAAAAAAGCTCATTTAGGATTTTGATTTGATTTCTAACCCATAGTTTATGGTTGTTATATAACAACGATTTTTTTTTTTGTATATTCTCTTGTAGTATTTTGTTTTGTATTCTTAGGATTTCATATGAATATTTTGTGTAGGATGTAGGATATTTTCATCAGAAAATATTTCTGCAACAAAAACAATTCTACTCTATTTTCTACTTTCGGCATGTTTTTCATTATTAACTCGGTTTATAAGATGTTTTGTAATTTTAGTTAGAAACGAACAAAAAAATATTCATGGAAATGTGAATATAAATAAAAAACCACACACTCATAACATCATAAGTTGTTGGAAATTATACTTAATGAAGGATTTGTTTATTATTATTTATATATGAACATAATGGATTTTATACAAAATGCTCAGCTTAAAAAAAGAAAAAAAAAACAAAAATACTAGTAGAAAGATTAAAGTCGGGCATGCCGACTATGTGATACTCTACAACAAATTTAATTTGGGTTAAATTTCAGAAAGCGGTCTAAATTTTGAAAAGGGTGTTTATTCTTTTTTATTAACAGGACAAAAAGAATATTGATATAAATCTGAACAAAATTGCCGAAAAGATTAATTTAAGCAAAAACCGGAAAGGTGGTTTTATATGGGATTCACACACATTATAGGACCGCGAATTGCAGTGAAACTTTGATAGATTATAGGAAAATAAATAAAGGCTCAATTCCATAATTGACAATTGCTTGCTAACATTTTATTGCATGTGAAGGTACCGGGTAAAGTATTAAAAAAATCCGACTTTTCAAAATACTGGTTTTTGGTTTCTTTGAAAAATCGTTTTTTAAAAAACTGTTTTCGGTTACTTTTAACAAAGAAAAAACCGGTTAACTCAAATAACGATATTTAAACTAAAATTTTGAAAGCTTTGTAATATTTTTAAGAAATTTCTACCCGCCCAACTGGTAAATTTTAAACATTAAAACCCCAAATTTTTATCATATTTGTGTCACAAATGTTTTAGACACTCTGCACGCCATATCTGGCATCGAAAAAAGTTTCGTGATTTTCGTCAAATAATAGTTAATGATTCCACCGAGCCATTTCTTTAGGTTTGGAATAGGAAATACTCACTGGGGGCTAAATCCAGAGAAGGCGAATGAGGGGGCAATTCGTAGTCTACTTCATGGATTTTTGCCATGGAAACTAAGCTGTTACACGATTCCGTTGGTGGTCGATTGTGAGCAAACGCGGCAGCCATCTTGCGGAAAGCTTTCTCATACCTAAGTGATCGTTCAAAATTGAAACCACTGAGCCATATGAGATGCTTATGTCTTCCACAATCTATCGCACATTCAATCTCCGATCGGCCAACACTATATTGTAAAATTTTTCAATTGTTTTAGGTGTAGAGACCTCAACTGGGCGTCCAGAACGTTCAGCATCTTCCACTATTTTACCATTGAAATCGATTGGTTTGATTGACGGTTTTTTTTCGCAAATTGATTGACAGTTTTTTCGCAAATGGTCACGGACTTATTGATCTGCCCTCGTAAGAATACAATTTCACAATACATCCAAAATTAACAAAGTATGTTTCTAATTATCATAAATTATTACTAATGATTTTTATTATGTTATTGTCCCAGTGATTATATTATGATCAAGTAGAATAATTTTGTGATAATATATAATCATATTATGGTCTAAAGGAACATATGTTGATCATTTCGTGCCACCTACTTAAAATCTCGTTATATATTTTATTAATTTAACTTCCTTGGTAGACCAGGTAAAATGACTCTGCTGATCATTTTAAATTTGGCAAAACTATAACAATTCAAATAATAATATGTTTAGGTAATAAGTTTATTATAATTAGGAGTAAGGTGTTTGCTTATTCAGATAATAATAAAATAATTGTAGACGATAAAATAATATGATAACAAGAAAAAAACGCAGGGAAGTTTTGATTATAAAAATGATTATAGTGACACATATTTTTAGTATAACTTGATTTATACAATCATAATTTGATTACAACAACGTTTAAGAAAATAGTTTTTAGCCGTGATCATGTTGCAAACAAATCCTTCTTCTGTAAGTATAGAAGAGTGAAGAGTATAAAAATCACCGGTGACGTCATAAACCAGTGATATAAAAATATTATATTTGGACAAATTGTACACTCAGAAAAAAAAGTTTGTAGAAAAATTTGTAAACGCACTTAAAAAAGTTTGTAAGTTAAAATAACTGAAAATATCATTTAAAAGAAATGATATTTTATTTAAAAACCGGTCTACTTAATTTTTATTTAAATTAAATGCTATTTGTTATTTATTTTTAAATGTTGATTAATCAACTGACACATCCGTAAGAAACAACTGATATAATCAGTTAAAATAAATGTCAAAATTTTACCTACCAATCCTTAAAAAATATATGTTTTTTATTTCCGTTTTTGTATTTTTTGTTTTTAATATACTCGTACAATACAAAATGTATGTATGCATATGAAGCTATAAACACATTTTGTGTGAATGTGTTTGTGTATGTACAGTGGTGGCCTTATAATTAGAAACGACTTTGCAGTATATATGTTTGGTAATATATTTTAAAAACTTAGCTCACCATATTAAAACTAAGAACTAGAAATAGTAGAGTAACAAATCATTATTGAGATTAAAATAAAAAAATTCACAGTTTAAATAAAATTTTTAAGAAAATTAACTCAACACAAAAAAACAGCAATTTCAGTTTGGTCACATAATTAGAAACACCAAAAAATATTTACATACAACTTAAAAATATCTTCGTAAAGTTAAACAAAATGGACATATCCTTTAATATTTTGTTGGATAACCCTTATTTTTGACAACATTCGCCAGTCTTTTCGGTAAACTTTGTATTAAACGTTGACATGTTTGCAGAGATATGTTTTCCCAGCTTTGCTTCACCAACTGAAACAATTCATCATTATTTCGTGGATTTTTGTCCTTGAGATCTCTTTTCACAATTGCCCATAAGTTTTCAATTGGGTTGAGATCAGGACTTTGGGGTGGCCAGTCCAGGACATCAATATTTTGACCCGAAAGCCAACACTTCACTAACCTTGAAGTGTGCTTTGGGTCATTGTCATGCTGGAAAATATAATGGACGGGCATATTCTCAAAGGAATACGGTTCCATTACATTTTTTAAAATGCTTTTATATTGATGTTGATCCATTATTTTTTGAATTCGTACAATTGGACCCACACCACGCCAAGAAAAGGCACCCCAGACCATAATAGACCCGCCACCGTGTTTCACAGTTTTCACAGTGTACCTGGGGTCTAAGGCTTTGTTAGGAGGACGTCTCACATACGTTTTTTCATCAGATTGAAACAAGTTAAACTTGGATTCGTCACTCCAGAGAACTCTATTCCAGTAACGTGGATCTTTTCTAAGCATTTCCTTGGCAAACCGCAACCGCTTCTTAATATTTTTTTTTTGAGACATGCGGTTTTTTTTTGTGCAATGCACTCACGAAGTCCCGAATCTTGTAAGCGCCTTCTTATTGTCCGTGTGGATATTTCTGCGTTTATCTGCTGTCCAATTTCAGCATTTATTTCTCTCGAAGACAAGAATGGATTTCTCTTACTGGCCCTACAAATAATTCTATCTTCTGCTGGAGTGGTCTTTCGTGACCTAGGCTTCCTGGCTGGGGTTTCAAACTCCTTTGTCTTATTGTACAAGTGAATTGCACCAAATACCATTTTTTTGGAGCAATCAAACTTTTGTGCGATAGACGACATTGACAGTTTTTCATTCTAATAACACTGCACAATTAACTCCCTCATTTTTGGAGTACATGACTTGTTCTTGCCCATTTTAGAAACTAAAACGTATCAAAATTATTACAAGTTAATCTACTGCTTTTCAAATTACACTCACTTTGTCACTAATAATAAGATAAGTTCAGAAATTAAAGCAAAAACTGCACGTTTCTAATTACGTGGCCAGTCAAAAGCAACTACTTGGGAAATAATCTTAATTTTTTTGTAATAAGCAAACTTTTAACTCCACGTGTTTGCATCGACAACAATGTTGATTGTGTACTCTTTGAATAACGGTACTTACAGTTTACAGTGAAGGTCTTAAAAGAAGATGCACTGCGATTTAATTTTCTTAAAACATCGTTTCTAATTACGTGTCCACCACTGTATGTGTGTTTATGAAATTCTTGTAATTTGTATTGAAAAATTTTGTATATATACAACCGATTTAAATAAAAAAACAAATTGAAATTTTTTGAATATTTTTTTTTTGAAACAGACAGCAAACAAAATTTGAATTTGTAATAACTGTTGCGGACACAAATAAACCACAAGTTTCCGTTTTGTGGGTAATTTTTTATTGAATTTCAAGCAAATGAAAAAATAAATGAAACTGAAAAAAATCGGTGAATGATAGTAAATTATTTCAAATAAATGTATTAAAAAGTTAATATAGATATTTCTTTGAAAAATAAATGTATGTTCATTTATTTTTAAATGGAACGGAAAACTTTTTTATTAAACTACAAACAGTTACCTACATAATATTCTGAGTGCGGTTTTCAATCCCACTTTACTATTTTTGTACTGATTTTTAGTAAAAAAAATATTATTTAGCACATCTTTTTGCTATTAACATTTTACAAATTACAGAATATTTACAATTTATTGTTGCTAATTTTAGAAATCATTTTACAAATTTTTGAAAACCGATTTTCTAAAATTAGCAAAAAAAATTACTGATTTTACAAAAAAATAGATATTGAAGGAAATGTTATTTCTAATTAAAACTTAGATAGATTCAAAAAAGAGTTGTGAAGTGGAGATACCGACACATGCCTCAAAATAGGGCATCCACTTAAAATAGCCCTAAAAAGTTTTTTTGGTTCTAAAAAATCAGACCTAAAAACAATAAAAATTTGACCTTAAAAGTAAAAAAATTGACTAAAATATTTTTCAAAAAAGAAATTAAAACAAAATGATAAATTCGTGTATGTGTTTACAATTTTTAAGCCTTTGATTTTTTTTTATTTTGTCTAAAAAGTTTTTTAAAAAAATTTTAAAAAAAGATACATTTGAAATTTTGTACTTACATTAATAATATTTAGTAAATCTTTTTGTTGATTGTAGCAAACAGATTTTAAATTCCACTTTGCAAAGAGTTTACTCAAACTTAGTAGCGGCTAGGTTAGGTAGATGTCGTAGCCTGCCAATCAGACTAATTTAGACTATAAAGTCCTTTGTGATACCACGGAAGCTAGTCAAAATTATATCACTAACTTCCCCCGTCGAACCATCCCGATTGCCTCAAAAAGCCCCTAAGTCGGCCGATATCGATATCAGCCAAATCACCCAGGTCCCCAAAGAAACATGAGCCCAAATGCAGACCCCTCCTGCGAGCCAGGGCAGGACAAGTACAGAGAAGGTGCTCCACAGACTTCTCCTCCTCTGCGTCACCACAGCTTAGCCTCATTAGCCTCAACCCTCAACCTAACTGTGTGCCTTCCAATCAGACAGTGTTCCGTCATGACGGACACTGCGGCAGCTAATTTTTTCTACAAATTTCATTGTCCTACAAAATAAGCAAAATAAATGTTTTTATTTTTCAAACCTATTTTCTACTTCCTATTAAATACAATTGTTAGGCTTCCATTTATTCAGATCCTTTTTTTACATACAAATAAAATGTTTGTTTTTAAAATAGCATACTAAATAAAAAATTGTATTAGTATTGATTGGATTTTAGTGGTAAAGTGTTTATCGTTTTTTGATGAAACTTACAAAAAGTCAACTCTTTATTTAAACCCAAATCAAAAGAAGAAAAAAATTTTATTTAATGTTAAATGCCAGTAAAAAAAAAGTTTTTTTTTTTTAAACTAAAATTGAAATTTGCACAATGGGATAAAAAATCAAGGTATGGTTGCAAAAGTTTGTAAGCGCTAGGAAGGAATATTTGTTTAAGAGTGAATTTTTAGATTTTTTTAAAATTTGCATAAGTACATTCTGAATATTATGTAGTTAACTGTTTGTAGTTTAATAAAAAAGTTTTCCGTTCCATTTAAAAATAAATGAACATACATTTATTTTTCAAAGAAATGTCTATATTAACTTTTTTATACATTTATTCGAAATAATTTACTATCATTTACCATTTTTTTCAGTTTCATTTATTTTTTTATTTGTTTGAAATTTAATAAAAATTTACTCACAAAACGGAAACTTGTGGTTTATTTGTGTCCGTAACAGTTATTACAAATTTAAAATTTTGTTTGCTGTCTGTTTCAAAAAAAAATTCAAAAAATTTCAATTTTTTTTTTTTTTATTAAATTGGTTGTTTATATACAAAATTTTTCAATACAAATTACAAGAACTACATAAACACACATACATACACAAACACATTCATACAAAAAGTGTTTATAGCTTCATACATACATACATTTTGTATTGTACGAGTATATTCAAAAAAAATACAAAAACGGAAATAATTTCAAATAACTGAAAAAAACATTTATGTTTTAAGGATTGGTAGGTAAAATTTTGACATTTATTTTAACTGATTATATCAGTTGTTTCTTAGGGATGTGTCAGTTGATCAATCAACATTTAAAAATAAATAGCAAATGACATTTAATTTAAATGAAAATTAAGTAGACCGGTTTTTAAATGAAATATCATTTCTTTTAAATGATATTTTCAGTTATTTTAACTTACAAACTTTTTTAAGTGTATGAGAGGTAACAAAACCTATAAATCTTCAAAGCCTTTATTCTGTGTGGGGGTAAAAAGGTTATTTTAAAAGATTTTTGAGGTACTTGAAATGGAAATTTTATTCAATAAAAAATTTAGAAATGAAGTGCAGTGTAACTTTTTTTTCGCTTGTATTCTTGTGGCCCTGTTTCACATAAAAAATTTCAAATATAATCGCTCATCATGACCTCGTCCCAGAAACCTTGGAAATTTCTCACAATTCTCTGCAAATCTTGATGCAATCGCTCGCCCTGCACGCAGAAAAAAAACATAGTCGGGCAATTATATTCGAAGACCATCATATATTTTTGGGATTATAATTGTGCCAACCATAGTCATACTATAATATAGTTATCATATTATAATAATAAAATAATCATAATAATTATATAACTTTATTTGATCTTTTTTCAATATTAATATTTTATTTATTCAGCTAAAGATCTTTTCTTTTTTTATAAAAATTCTTATTTTATTTTCAATATTTCGCTAACAATTTGTTAGCATCTTTAGGAAAACAAAATTTTTTAAAATTATGAAAAGTTGACAAAATGTTTGATGAAACTTGTCAAATGTTTGTCAACTTTTCATTATTATAAAAAATTTTGTTTTCCTGAAGATGCTAAGAAATTGTTAGCGAAATATTGAAAATAAAATAAGAATTTTTATAAAAAAAGAAAAGATCTTTAGCTGAATAAATAAAATATTAATAATCATAATATTACTATAATATGGTGCCTGCAAGTATATTATTATTGGAAACTCTGAAAAAGTTCTTTAAAAAATTTTTTTAATTTTAAGGACTTTTTTAAATAAAAAAAAAACAGATCTTATGGACTTATTCTAATAGAAAAATTCTTTGATTCTAAGAATATTTTCAAGATTTTTTTAAGATCGGCCTTCTGAGACTCCGAATTTTTCTTTTAGAAAAAGTCCTTAAAATCTAGGAATATTTTTACTAGAAAAATTTCTTTGAATCTTAAGTATTTTTCAGTGAAGTTTTTATTTTTAAGGTTTGATCTTTTTAATACTTATATGTATGAAAACACAAAAATAGTAAATAAATTTTATCTTAACAAAATTAATAAAAAAAAATCTGTATGTTAACATAAATAGCTTTTTCACATGATTTGTGAGTTAAATAGAGATATTTATAATTGGCACTTTCAAGGGCACGAAGAATGTTGATGAAGGTCGTAGCGGATCAGAAAATTTATTCCATTCAGTTTGTATCTAATAACTTTTTCTGTGTAATCTCCATGATTACTAAATAAAAATAAGAATTTTTTTTCATTTGAAAAAAAAAAGTTTCTATGATCTCGAACCAGACTAAAACAACATTTTCATACATCTGCGTATTTTTCATGATAAAAAGTCCTCAGAATTTAACAATTTTAAAAATTTTAAGAATATAAGAACTTTTATCTAAGAAACAGTTTGCAGAATCTGAGAATTTTACTTTAAGGAAAAGTCCCTAGAATCTAAAAAAGGTTTCTATCAGAATAATTTCTAAAAATCTAATATTTTGTATAAGAAACCTTTTTGTACAAAACAACACTTAGGTTATACAGACTTTTTGTTATAAAAAATTAATTTATTAATATTCTGAGTATTTTTTCCACAAAAAAGTTGGTATTTTTTAAAAAATTAATTAATAAAAAAATTAAAAAAAAAATTTATAATTGTTTTTATTGAAAAGAATTGAAAAATATAAAATTTGTTTATAGAATCTTTTTGACAATGAAATTTTCGACAATGCATTGATTGGTGTTATAATTTTAATGTTATAATTATAATGTTATATGTTATATAAGTTAAAAATTATCATTTATTATCATTTTTACTTGGGTGACTAAACTGATATAATTATTTTTATATGATAACACACGACTTTATTATGACAGTACATGCCAAAGTCCTGTTTGGATTTATTTATAATTATTTATTGATTGTTGTCAGCATTTAATTGTTCCATAATTATTATTCTTATTTTCATAATCAAAATTTTTGTTACCACAGTATGGTTACAGCCAATCATATTATAAAATAGAAAGTGACAATCATGGTATAATAAAATATTTACCATATTAATGATGTTAGCGATCATATCGATGATTAGAACCTATTTATAAAGCAATAACTTGATTGTGACAACCATACCCGAATGCCGAATGCAAGCATAATATAGTAACAGTGATCATGTTGCAACAATATAGTAACAGTGATCATGTTGCAAAAAATGTTTTTTCTCTGTGTGTGTTCGTCACTCATATTACCTAAATTTTTCGAAAATAAATCCAGGTGGAAATGTACGAAATGTATTCTTAGCCTCCTACAAGCACGAATTCTCTTATAATTTAACAACAGTTCCGCTACAATATGCTGTAGTAGTCACTTTTTTTGCATTTTACAAAAATTAATGAAGAAATTAATAATTTTCTGTGGGTGCTAAATGTTGCATGAAGTTGTTGTCAACCATCAGTTTGCTTTTAGCAGGTCCAACAATCCTTACTTTTTTTTGGCGTAAGAAATCTTAAGAATAGGACGAGTTAAGTACTGGAAAGTCTTCCCGTCTCGGTCGGGCGCTTAAAACGAAATTCTTTTTGAGGCCCCATTAAATATGTGCTGGGAGAAATAAAGCGTCTTTTGGACCAATCAGTGGATAAGTAGATTTGTTTTGTCTTTCTAGTGAATAATGGACTCGATAAGGCCATTCTTTTTTACATAATGATGCTCTGTTCCTTCACTATCACTCAGACCAAGAAAGCAACAGTATTTCGAGAAGCTAATCTGCATCCACTCAAAGGAGTTTGTAGTTTAAATTAACTAAAAATGTAATTTAAAATAAACGCAAAATCACTTTAAAACCGGTCTACACTCACCAAAAAAAGTCTGTAATGCACTCACAATATTATTTCGTTAAAAACAACTTAAAATACATATTAAATTAATCGAAAATACAATCAAAAAGAGGACCACTGATTTTCCATTATATTCAACCCATTTTGTTGTTTATTTTCAATCATTGTTTAATAATCGACAAAAGTAAAAACAATAGAAAGTCGTTTAAAATAACCATCAAATTTTTACTGACAAAAAGTTAGAAAAAACTACTTTTGTAGTTTGTTTTTCAAATTGAAAGTTTATTTTATTTGTATGTAATTACAAAGCAGAACACAACACATGCAGATGTATATATTTTTATTGGCTTTGTGTGCATGTATATTTAAATAATTTCTTGTAATTTTTATTGAAATAATTTTGTATATAAACAAACTATTTTGGTAAAAAAAAAAACAAAAAGGTTTTATATGAATTTCTATTTTTTGAAGCAGTAAACATAAAATTTTACATTTAACTGAAAATATCAACTCCTACTGAATGTCTGTAGATTTTTATAGTTTGTTTTTTGAATGACTGATTCAAATAGTTAAAAAATATATTTCTATGAATTTCAATTGATTCTTCATTTAAAAACAAACTTTACGTATTACTTTTTAAATAAACTACAGTCAGTAACGGAAAATATATTGTGAATGTGGCAACCGAAAACTTTGCTGTTATTACGAACAATTTTTTAATTTGAGCCCAGCGGTATTTTTTTTTTGCTAATCTTAGCAACACATGTCTGCTGACGTGTAGTTTAATAAAATTTGTAGAAAAAATTAGCTGCCGCTACTAAATTTTAGTAAACTTTTTGTAAAGTGGAATTTTAAATCTAAATGCTAAAATCAGCAAAAAAATTTACTAAATATTATTAATATCAGTGCAAAATTTCAAATTTAGCTTTTTTTATCGAGCATCAAAGTTTTTTATTTTACTTTTTTTTCTCAAAAAATATTTTAGACAAAATTAAAAATTTTAAAAACATAAGCCAATTTTTCATTTTGTTTTAATTAGGTAATTTCTGTTTTACAAAATATTTTAGTAAATTTTTTTGCTTTTAAGGTCAAATTGTAATTGTTTTTAGGGCTGATTTTTTGAACTAAAAAATGCTATTTTAAGTCGATGTCCTATTTTTAGACATGAGTCGGTTTATTCACTTCCGATCCTTTTTTAATCTAAGGTGCGTTTCAGGGTTATAAGGTCAGTAAATTATTTTTACTATTTTCTAAACTAATCATATTATAATGTTATGATGTTTTAAAACTTTATTGTACTCACTGTAAATAATAAAAACAACAACAGAAAGTATTGTTTTGAGTAACGGTAAAACCGTTATCTCTTCAAAAACATATTATGCTTGTTTCATGTTTATAAGGTCAAATTCATTTATTTGAGAAATTTATAAAGTAATTAACAAATTATTAATAAAAAATATTTTTCTGTTCATACCACATCTCCTCTCTTTTCCAGCACTTCATTTATTCTTCGGTTCATGCTACAAATAAAATTTGTCAGCAAACCTGGCTCTAGTTTCGACCATTCGTTTTTTATGGCAGAAATAAGTTGCGTCACTGTTTCAAATTGCTTATGACTTTTATAAATCCTCTGTGACAGGACCCCCCACAAGTTCTCAATCTGGTTTAAGTCTGGAGAACACGCTGGCCATTTCATAACATTGATATTTTAGAAAAAAAGCAGCGCATTGTTTCCGGCTGCCATGAATCCTGGCATTATCCTGTTGAAATGTCCATCGAATGCTGTTATGTTCTGTTAAAAATGGTTGCAGAGCCCTCTTTAGGACGCCAATGTAATCAACACTCTTCATGCGGGATGAAACAAACTGTATTTCCAATGTTCCCTCGCTGCTGAACGCTGCCCAGGTCATCACATTGCCTCCACCAAAATTTCGCTTTGTAAATGTTACAGGATTTTTTCGCTTATCGTGCCAGTATTCACGGTACCCGCCTGGTCTATCAAGGTTCCATTTTTTTTTATCAGAAAAAATTACCTAACAATAGTTTTTAAACAACAATAACAAAAAATTGATTTTTTTAATTTATCATACCTGATTCCTGTTTCTGTCAACATAATTCAATGCAAACTCAATTCGTGCCTTCTTGTGTTTGTCACTCAGTTTTTGCACCATCTTAAAACAAATGTTTACAGATCGATGCAGCGTCCTCCAGATCGTTGAAGGCGAAACTTCATTGTTTGCCACAGTTTTGCAGTTCTTTTAGTGATAAAGAAGTGTTACTAGCCTTTCTTCTCACCAGGTTTTCTGTACACTCAACTTTCTTTTGCCTCCTAACCTTTTTGTGTATCCATATTCCTCTTCAAAAAATATTCCACTTCAAAAAATTTTGTACCACACACAAACTCCGACCATTTCTACGCCCAATCTCTTGCATTCCCACATCTTTCTCACTCATAGCAGTAATCACACCTTTTTCATAATCACTAAGCACTTTACCGCGTGGCATAATGATATTGATCAAATGAAAATTAATTGATAAATCCACTGCTCAAACTTCCAAAACAAATCAACAAATTACGCAAAAGTAAAGCACTGACCTTATAAACATGAAACAAGCATAATATGTTTTTGAAGAGATAACGGTTTTACCATTACTCAAAACAATAGTTTCTGTTGTTGTTTTTATTATTTACAGTGAGTACAACAAAGTTTTAAAACATCATAACATTATAATATGATTAGTTTAGAAAATATTAAAAATAATTTACTGACCTTATAACCCTGAAACGCACCTTATGTAACATTTTTAGGCAATTAAAGTTTGTAGGCGTAAGTTTTAATTAGAATTAGTACTTCCTTTAATATCCACTTTTTAAAATTAGTAATTTTTTTTTGCTAATTTTAGCAAATCGGTTTTCAAAAATTTGTAAAATGATTTCTGAAATAAGTTACAAAACATTTTTAAATATTCTGTAAAAATTCCGTAATTTGTAAAATATAAATAGCAAAGACATTTGCTAAATAATATTTTTTTTACTAAAAATCAGTACAAAAAGACTAAAGTGGAATTGAAAACCGTTTATAAATTTTTCTACTAACTTTTCTTTCTGAGTGCAATAACTTTTCATTTAAATCAAAAGAACTTTTCATTTATTTTGAAATGCTAATAAATTAACTTGAAATACCCGTAAATAAAAAATTAATGATTTCTTAAACAAATCACAAAACCGTTAAAATAAATGTAATATCATTTATTTATAACTGTCAACTAATTAACAAGAAAATCCGTAAAAATTAATAATATTTCGTTTATTTGTTTTTTTTAAATGTCATTAAAATTAACTACCAAATCTGTAAAAAAATAAACAATTTTTCCTTTAAATTTAACTATCAGAAAATTATGTATAAAAAATCAGTTTATTTAAAGAAACAAATATATTAAAAGAGAGATGTTTTACAATCAATATTAACTCTGGTCCCATATGCTCTATAAAGGCAGCGTTTCTGTTTGTTACCAAGTCAATCAATACTATCCATAAAAAAAAGATTTTTTTTTACTACTTTTTGTTTGGCATCATTTGTTATTACACAATGTTATGGTTGTGTTATTACAAAAGGTCTAAAATTCGATTCAAGTTAACATACAAAAAAAAAGCAATGTTCAGTCAGAGCCAACATACAATTACAGATTTTTCCCTGAAGGATACAATAGAAGAATTGTTCTTTTTATAAGTTTTTTTTGTACCGCTTTCAGTTTTATTAAAAATTTCCAATTAAAATGTTTCAATCAAAAATTCACCAAAAACAAAAGTCATTCGAATTAAAACGATTGTTAGAAATAAATGTAAATTCCAATGATCAGATCAAACTCTTGTTTCTTGAGAATTTTTTAACATATTTTTTTTATAAATTCCAGGTAATAAAAAAAAAAAAAAACAAAAAATCCCTGAATGTTTTTTCATTTATTTAAAATTGTTTCCGTTTTGGTATTTTTTTTTTAATATACTCGTACAATACAAAATTTATGTATGCATACCCAGCAAAAAAATGGTAGTCATTCTGTGACTATAACTTCTTTCATTGCTTCCTAAACTTCAGTTGGCATTCTTTTATGATTTTTTGGTGGTATTCTAAGGCACTTCCAAAAGTATTCATGTATTCATATTTCAAACGCAGTGATCTGAATATAAATCCGATGCATATCTTAAAATATCACTCTTCATTACATCTAAAGCATAAGTTATAGTATTCTTTTTGATGCTAAAGCATTTACTCAAATTGAGAAAATAGTTCTGATGAACTTTTTTAATTTTTTTACTAAATCATTTTTTATATTTTAGTTTTTGTAAAATAATAATTAAAATAAAATTTTATGAGGTTTAGAATTTATGCAGTTTTGCTAATTTTTATAAAAGTTTTGAAAAATCAAGAAAAACTGATTTTTTTGACTTTTAATTTAAAATTTAAATATATATGACGACGCAATCTCTCCATTTTGCATTATGTATATTTTTAACATTTACCAAAATAATTTTAAAATTGTGTTAAAATTATTTAAAATTGTTCAAAAATATTTTAAAATTGTCTAAAAATGTTTCCAAATTGTACAACCAGTTTTTAAGTTATCCAAAAATATTTTAAAATTTGTCTAAAAATTCATTAAAATTTTTGAAAAATGTTTAAAAAATGCTTTTTCACTAATGCAGAATTATTTATTTGTTTTAATGAAGAGTATTTGTATATCAATGCATAAATTTCGCTTCTTTAAACTTAATTTTTTTGCAATCTTATGAATTGAATTTTCATCAAAGCTTAAATACTACAAAGTATATGAACATTTTCCACTCATGCATCGGAATACCTAATCATTGTATTATCATTGCTTCCTTAAAGTAAAGTATGAGTAATGCTAGTAGCTACATTTGAATACTTCCATCCTATGCCATGCTAATGTTAAATTCATCGATGAAAGCATTAGAAAAGAAGTGATGCCTTTGCCATAGTAGTGATGCTTTTATTGCTTCTTTGGCAGCTTCATTTTTGCTGGGTATGTAGCTATAGGCACTTTTTGTGTGAATGTGTTTGTGTATGTGTTTATGAAGTTATTGTAATTTGTATTGAAAAATTTTGTATATATACAAGCAATTTAAATAAAAAAACAAATTGAAATTTTTCGAATATTTTTTTTCTGAAACAGACAGCAAACAAAATTTAAATTTGTAATGAAACTAAAAAAAATGGTAAATGATAGTAAATTATTTCGATTAAATGCATAAAAAAGTAAATATAGATATTTCTTTGAAAAATAAATGTATGTTTCTTTATTTTTAAATGGAACGGAAAACATTTTTATTAAACTACAAACAGTTAACTACATAATATTCTGAGTGTACATTCGAATGCGACCAGAAAATAATTCGGTTGCTGTAGCCAAACCATTCATTTTGATAGTAGTTTCTCTGTGTGTAATATTTTTGCTTAACATTTTAAAAATAGTAATAAAATAAATTGTATATTTTCTTTATTTGTTTATGGTCACATTTGTATAATTTTTCTTATTTTGTAAAAACTTTTGTTTATATTATTAATAGAAATCAATTTTTTACTGCTTAAAAATAATAACATTTCTTAAACTTTGTCGCGTTTTTGGTTAATATTGTATGAAAACAAAAAGTTTTATTAAAAAACTTTTTGATTAGGATGTTTTGTGTATCCTGTGTGTTGTATAGCTTTTAAATTATTTATGGTTAGTATAATCAAATTATGTATACAAAATATATTAATTTAAATCAAATGCCATTTTAATGACAATAAACTTTTTATCTAGAGAAAGTCTAAACTTTATTTTATTTGTAAAACTAAAAATAAGAAGTCAATTATAGTTAAAATATCATAAAAAAAGTTAAAAACGATTTTTTATTAAATAATCGATTTATTCTTAGTGATGTTTATTGATGTTCTATCACATCACAAAAAAATATTTTATTGAATATATTTACAGGCAAATTATACACATATTAGAAATTACTATATTTACACTTAGAATATTATATAGTTAACTGTTTGTAGTCTAAGGAAAAAGTTTTCAGTTTAGTTAAAAATAAAGAAACATATATTTATTTTTCAAAGAAATATTTAATTTAACATTTTTATACATTTGTTCAAAATGATTTACTGAAATTTACTGATTTTTTTTAGTTTAATTTATTTTTTTTCATTTGTTTGAAATTTAATAAAAATTAAGCAACAAAACGGAAAAAAAAGATTCACAAAATTTAAAAAAAATTCCAATTTTTATTTAAATTGTTTGTTTATATACAAAATTATTTTAATTCGAATTACAAAAACTTTATGTATACACACACATACGGCCATTCACACAAAATGTGTTTATATTGTGTGAGTCTACATTTTGCAGATAAAAAACAAACAATTATACACAAAATCGAAACAATTTCAAATAATTGAATAGTCATTTATTTTTTACGGATTGGTAGGAAAAATTTTAACATTTATTTTTAACTTATTAATCATTTGTTTTTTTTTACTGATGTGTCCGTTGTTAAAACATTATTTAAAAATAAATAAGAAAAACCATTTGATTTAAATGAAAAGTAAGTAGATCGATTTTTAAATGAAATATTAATTTCTTTTAAATGGTATTTTTTGTTATTTTAATTTTCAAATTATTTTATGTGTATGCTTGAAATATGCTTTCAATTATTTTATTTGTATGGTTGTTATTCACTACTTTAAAGGGAAAATCTAATGAAACCATTCATTTTAACACCATATTGATATAAAAAGTTTCTATGAAAAAATCGAAATCTAAATGGTTTTCTATATGATCATATAGGAGCATACAATATCATGTATATTTCTATATATTTTCGGATGCAGAATTTGAGATTTGACTCTAAATGTTTATATATGATCATATATGTTATGCGCATGTATGATTATACAGGTTGGTTGAAAAGTTCCTGCGCTCACCAAGAGATGGCACTGCTAGCTCCAAACTTTTTTTTTCTCAAGTTTGTATAACCGTGCTGAGAACACATGCAAAGTTGCAAGTCATTCTGTCAATTCTTTTTTTGTTTACAAGCCATTTGAAGTTGACGTGTCATTGATTTTTTTAATATGGAAAAAATTGAATATCGTGCAGTCATTAGATTCTTTGTTTTGAAGGGTTTAAAAGCAAAGGAAATTTATGAACAATTGTTAGAAGTGTATAAGGAGTCCTCACCTTCAAAACGCACCGTTGAATTTTTGGCTGGTGAATTTAAACGTGGTCGTACCTACCTTAAAGACGATCCACGCGAAGGACGACCAAAAACTGCAACCACAGCAGAAATCATGGAGCAGGTACATAATATGGTTACTGAAGATCCAAGTTTGACTAAGCGTGAAATTGCTAATGCCATAGGCATCTCAGAAAAACGAGTACTCCATATTTTACATGAAGAATTACGTGTGAAGTCACAACGATCAGCAAAGAAGGTTTTGGCATCAGTTTTTTTGGGATGCAAAAGGAATTTTGTTGATTGATTATCTTCAGAAATCAGCCTTTTGGATCAGCTGGATGAAAAAATTCGTGAGAAAAGACCTGGTTTAAAGAAGAAAAAAATAATTTGTCATCAAGACAATGCACCTGCTCACAAAAGTGTTTTGACGATGGCTAAATTCAAAGAATTAAAGTACGAATTGCTTGAACATCCACCGTATTCACCAGATTTGGCTCCCAGTGACTACTATCTCTTCAGAAATCTCAAACAATTCCTTCGTGGAAAGCATTTTTTGTCGTATGAAGAGGCCATAGCAACCGTAGACGGTTATTTTGCAGAGCTTCCGGAAAACCATTTAAAGGATGGGATAAAATTATTGGAAGATCATTGGAACAAGTGTATTGAGTTCTAAGAGATTATATTGAATAAAAAAATATATTTTGTAACAAAAACAGTATTCTTTCATTTCGAGCGCAAGAACTTTTCAACCAACCTGTATGTATATGATCATGTATATCCATGTATTAATGATAATGTATGATCATGTACAAATGCATGGGTGACAAAACTTTCAGTTATATTTCAGCATTTAATAAACCTTTCGTTTTAAATTTTTCCAATAATAATTTTTAGTTTTACTAAAATTGTTTTAAATTTTCTTTTAAAGTTTATTTTCTCTATCATATTGATGTAGGTCAGCTATTTTAAATAACATTAGTTTTATAGCATTTTATTTTATATTATTTCACATCATTTTATATTTGAAAATGAAAACTAAAAACAAAAAATGTAAATACATTAATATAAACAAAAAAAAAAACATTCAAAAGCATTAAACGACTTTTATCATTTACTCCCTCTTTCACATGCACAAACACAATAGAAAAATTCATCAGATACATTCGCTCTATGGTTGTATGTATGTATGCATGTGTGTGTGTTATGTATGTTTGTCGCCATTTATTTGACGCCATTATTTTGGTTGATTGATTGCTTGATTGTTTGTTACACACACTTCATTTGTATGCTGGTACAACAACAAAAACAACAACACAACAACAACAACTACTACTACTAGACTTTACACATACTCAACCTTAAATATTGTGATAGCAAATGTGAATTTCATGTTTGTGTGTGTTGTGTTGGTTTTTAAAATAGATAAGTATTTGTGTGTGTGTTTTTGTGTGGTTTTTTTGCTTTAACACTGACACATTTGTAAATGCGAACTGCACTATAAAGGACACAAATACTCATACTACTTATATATCCTGTCGTTTTTTTTTTTATCCTTTCATTATTACATATTGAATGAAGTTTTTTTTTTTTTTATTTTGTTACTGCTTTTGCCTTGAGTTTGTTGGGGTCTTAGCATAATTAACACATTAGCACGATGCTTCCCCGTCATTTAACAGAAGCATTTTTACCCTTTCAAACACTATTTTTATAACAGATTTTTATAAAAACTCCAAAAACTCCAGAACACTAGGTGGGAGTCTTTTTTGCTCTACACTGTAATTAATTTCTGTTGAATTTTACCCAACTTATAGTAGGAAACTGTACTCCTACTATAAATTGGGTAAATTTACTCTGTGTGCGTAAACGAAAAAATACACACATTATGCGTAATATTATGCACACATTATGTGTAAATTTACATTAGAATTGCGTAAATATTTAAGGAAATTTTAAAATTAATTTGTAAATTTACTAAAATTGTGTGTAAAAAAGTTTGTTTTAAGGGAAAATATACTAAAAATGTATTTCTGAATGCTTAACAATTCCAAAAAAATTCAACTGCAAAAAAAAACTTTTTTCAATAAAATCAATAAATTTATTTTTATTATAACACATAATAATTTGTCCTCTTCTTCGTTCTAAAAGAGTCAACTTTATAAATATACAAATTTGATGCAGTATTTCAGTTTTCTGGCGGATGTTTGAAGGTTTTGATTCTTGACCCAATAATTTAATATACATTTATCACAATTTCTTCAATAGTTGACAATTTTGAAAAAAAAAAAATTATTTGTTTTTAGATTTTTTTTGAATTCTTTTATAATTTTAAAATGTCAAAAAAATTATTACCATTCTAGGTTTGTATATTTACAAATTTTGTGCGTACAATTTTAATATAACCAAAGAATACTAATTTTAGGTATAAAGTGCTTAATTGTAAGCATATTATGTTTAAAAACACTTTGTGTAAGTATTATTTTATATGAAAATGTGTACAGAACTGTTTTACGCATTTGGTGTTTATATTTACCGAATTTTCGTAATATTACATAAAACTTTACCTATTTTAAAATAGTAATTTTACAAACGTTTTTTAGAGTGCACCCAAAAAAATTTCAAGAATTTCCGAAGGAGGTAGATATGAGCGAAATCTCAAGTTCGTATCTCCAACAGTTTGGTACTTTTAATAGCAAATTCCGAAAATAGTCTCTTCAGTAATTTAACCCATATCCCAGGGAACACATATTTTGGAAGTCACACTCAAAATAGTTTGTAGTTTAAATTAACTGGAAATTTAATTTGAAATAAATGAAAAATAACTTAAAAACAGGACTACTAACTTTTCATTTAAATCAAAAGAACTTTTCATTTGAATGTTAATAAATTAACTTATAATAATTAATTTAAATAAAAGATAACAATTAACTTATAATATCTGTAAATAATAAATGAATTTTCATTTATTTTAACTGTTAACAAACTAACCACAAATCTGTAAAAACAATTTAACTGTCAACAAATTAAATACAAAATCCGTAAAAATTAATGATTTTTTTTTTATTTATTTTGATTTTTCAAATGTCGTAAAAAATTAACTACAAAGCCTGTAAAAATAGACGAATTCTCCTTTATTTATATCACACAATTAACTAAAAAAAAATAATAATTATTTTTTAACAAATCATTTGCAATGAAAATATTAACTGTAACAAAAAATCCGTAAATATGTTATGTAATTTATTCTTTGAATAAATGTAAAAAATGTTTGTTTTTTACCTATTTAGTCATTTAAAAACAAATGTACAGGTAACTTTTTATATAAACTACAGTCACACGCAAAGAAAAAACATAGTTGGGTCAATCATATTCGAAGAGCATCATGTATTTTTGGGTTAATGGTTGTATCAACCATAATTGTACTATATTATGGTTATCATATTATAATAATAAAATAACCAAATTTTTACCATAATATGGTCCCTACAGTTATATTATGATTCAAAAATTACCATATTATTGTCCTAAATAAACATTTTATAATGAATTTATCATAATATGATCGCACGTAATCATAGTATGCTCAAAATGTTATCATATTATGTCCCCTCATAACTGTATTATGATTCCTAGATTATCATTATATGATCCATAATCTAAGAAAATTTTTTAAAGGAAAAGTTCTTAGAAACTATGAAAAAGCTCTTTAAATTTTAGAATATTTCCTTTAGAAGTGTTTTTTCAAAAAAAAAACTTAATATTAAGTACTTTTTGAAGAAAAATTGTTAAGGAAAAAATCATAAACTTTAACAACTTTTCTTTCTTTGATTGTATAATTATTTCTTGATTGTTGCCAGCATTTTATCGTTGCATAATTATCATATTTTTTTCATAGTCAGAATTTTTGTTACCACAGTATAGTTACAGCCAATCAAGATATAAAATTGAAAATAGTAAAATATTTACTAAATAATGATAATAGCGACCATGTTGATGGTTAGAAAACCAATAACTTGGTTGTGACAACCATACCCGATTGCAGCAAGCACAATATAGTAGCAGTGATCATATTGCAACCATGTTTTTTCTCTGCGTGCAGTTACTGTAAAAATATTTTCTGTGTAGATTTCCAAAAGTTTTCGTGTATGAGGTTATGAAGGAGGTATTCTTTACTAGTTTTGTCTGCTTCCCGTTAAAAGTTTAACTAAGGTAAAATATACAAGCTAAATTACAAGTTCCTAGTTTCAAGTTCCTGGTTTGATTAATGGTAGCTATTTTGCCCTCCTTGAACTTGTTTTTACCACTTTTTGATAAAAAAAACTCTAAAAATTTATCGCTTTAGTGAATTAGCCGATACTCCAGGGACCACATCTTTTAATTTTAAGCCAAAGGTATTTGGGCGGGTTATTAAGAGGTAGATTTTTCCCTTTTTGTAACTTCTCGCAAAAATTTCCGTTTTTGTGAATATCTACGCTGGAGGTTTAAATATATAAAAATATAGTTGAGTATAAATGTGATTCTTTCTGATCATGTTATGATAAGTGATAACTATTTTATCATCATTTCGGATCATAATTTGCTCACCAGTATTATACTATAAACCAGGGATGTAAAATGGGATTTTTTTTCGGTACACCATAGTATGATTTGGGTCACAGTCGGTGAAGCTGACCAAATTGCGGCTAGCGGCAAATCAACTGCGATGATTTTACTTGATATAAAAGCGGCGTTTGATTCAGTATGGCATGACGCACTAATACATAAATAACTTACAATTGGAATAGATTTATCAATTATAAAAATAGTTAAAAGCTTTTTATCTAACAGATCATTTAGAGTACACATTGGAAATATCGCTTCTCAAACTTACGAAATCCCTGCTGGCTGCCCTCAAGGATCATGTTTATCGCCTATTTTGTACAATATTTTCACTTACGACTTTCCAAACCTAGAGGGTTGCAATTCATCCATTTTTGCTGATGACACCGCAATTTTAAGTACGGATATTTTAGCAGAAGATATTATACAAAGTCTAAAATCTTCAATAAAAACTGTAGTTGATTATTTCCATAAATGGAAAATTATGATAAATCCTACGAAAACCCAAGCGATATTTTTTACAAGAAGAAGAAAACACTGTTTTATACCGCAAACTAACATAAATATTGGTAACACTTATGTACCTTGGGAAGATAAAGTAAAGTATCTGGGTGTAATACTCGATAAGAAATTACTTTTTAACGAACATGTTGGCTATATCATTCATAAAGTAAATATTACAATCAAAATTATGTATCCGTTAATAAGCCGAAACTCTGATCTGAGTATTGATAATAAGCTCTTAATATTAAAATCCATATTTCATGCCATTATCTTTTATGCAGCTCCTGTATGGCATACTGCTTCGGAATGTCATTTAAAGAAATTACAAATCTGCCAAAACAAGGTACTAAAAATGATATATAACCTTCCAATGCACTTTCCGACATCAACGTTGCACTTTATGTCTAACATTAAACTAGTCAATGAAAGACTTCAAATATTGTCCCAAAACTTTAGGGATCGTTGCCGCCATTCTAGCTACCTTCACATAAACGCCCTATGTTGATAATAAAATTTATCTAACTCTTTTACTTTTTAAACAATTTTTTTTTTCTTTTTTTTCATTGGGGTTTTCTTTAAAATTTTTCCCTAACTATAAGATCATACTTTTGTAAATATATTACTAGCACGAATTTTTAATATTTAAGCTGAAAAATTATGTATTAATTGATCTCTTAATTATAAGATACTATATTATTGTGATATGAATATTAAAAATACAATAAATGGAATAAAAAAATAAATAAAGTGAAAAATGTGAATGCGAAGCTCATATGTTAAATTTGATTTAACTATCTTTAAGTTTATGATCTTTGGTTAAATGAAAACATTAATATTTTTTAGGTTTTCTGTTTATATTTAATTATGTATAATTAAAATTATTCAATCACGATAAAATTGTGGTGGTTCCGATAGAATTCCAATAAATTTCTTTCCTGTGCACCACACAGCAATTTTTGTCAGTTGTTTCAAAATTGTTTGTACTAAAAAATAGTCATTTATTTCTATTGCATTGTTTTCTCACAGTTGTTTTTTCATAGTTGTTTTTTAACAGTTTAAAATATTTAGATTTTCAGTTATTTTAAAGGTAAATACGTTTGTCGCCTTTTTAACTGTATATCACATTGTTTTCACTGGTATTTTTAGAAAATTTTAACGACAAACTTTTTGCAGTCCCCTATTTTTCCTAGAATTGAGTTTGTTACTTATTAATTTATACAAATTTTACTAGGTAAACTTTTTAATAAAAGTATTCATAACAGTTTTATTTAAACTCAGTTTTATGGTGTATAGAAAGGCAGAATGTTAACATTTTGGTTGTAGTAATTATTTAAAGGAGAAGTTTATAGATGTTACTCGTACAATTTATTAATAATTTATAAAACTTTGTTAAACTATTAAAATTGTTAAGTAAAGACCTTTGTTTGAAATAGTAAAATGTTTTAAATTTTTTTTTTAATAAAACTCAACACTCAGGAAATTTTTCCTTTTAATTAAGGTGTTGCTTTTTGTGGAAAGCTGGATAGAGGAGATATGAAAGGTCGTGAAAGATGAAGGGTAGCCGCTAAAATACCGTTATCGATTCAATACCCCTTTAACTGACTATCGTTACCCCTCAAATACGGTCTTAAAATACCGTTACCGAAATAATAGAAAATACCGTTATCGTTAAAATACCGACACCGAAATAACTGAAAAAAACGTTATCCCTAAAATACCGTTACCGAAATAACTGAAAAAATCCTTATCCTTAAAATAACGTTACCGAAATAATAGAAAATAGCGTTACCCTTAAAATAACGTTATAGCCTTTTTCCACTGAGCTAAATCTTATATCAATTTGCAAGAATTATACAGGCCAAAAAGTCTACATCTTTCTACATCTACAAAATATGATTCTTTCTTCCAGGTACCTGACCCCCAGGTACCTGACCCCGAAGTACCTGATCCCCAGGTACCTGACCCCCAGGTACCTGACCCCCAGGTACCTGACCCCACATGTACCTGACCCCAGGTACCTAACCCCCTGGTATCTGACCCCCAGGTACCTGCCCCCATTTCAGGTACCTAACCCCCCTCCCCACCAAAGGTACCTGGCCCCCAGGTACCCAGGTTCTATTCAAACAGTTTCGGCTTACCGTTAGGAACAGACTTTACCAGGAAACTCGTTTCAGATTTCTATCCAAGTCGGTTTGGTTAGGCCGTTAAGGAGGAGACCTTTTCTGCATTTGAACTCTTATTTTTTAAAGGTTTCAAAGGCTTTAAAGGATAAGAATTTTCCACTTTTTTGTCCCCATCCATAACAATTTCAAAAAACTCCGGATCATGGGAGGTGAAGGGTAGATTTTAAGCTTCAAGTTTGGGTTGACCCCCAGGGGTACCTATACTCTATTTAACCCTATTTTATCATGTCCTTATTAGAAGTTCCAAAAAATATTTCCTCATTTAAACCCCAGAGGAACAGATATTTTAAATTTGACACATCGTGTCAAAAAAATTTTGCGGACTAACGGCCTGGAGGAGATTTCCCCTCCCAGACGAAATTCCGAAAAATACGTTATGACTGAATTAACCCATGCCGCGGGAAACACATGTTTTAAATGTACGCTTTCTAGACAAAGCATTTAGGACAGGTCATAAATAGGGCATATTTCCCCTTTTAAACCTCTACTTTTTTGCACGATCTTAGCCAAAATTAATAAAAATACCTTATCAGACAATTTTCAAATTAGAGTGCGTATCAATAAATCCGTAACCTTTTGAACTTCCCTCGTATTTATATGAAATGCAACATTGCTCATCAAGGACCACCTGTTAATAGCCTACTGTCAAATTTTGAATAAGTTTCGTCATTTACTTTGCCTTTTACAGCTGTTCAAAACAAACAACCTCGTGTATTTTTTAAAAATAAAAAAAAGTGAAATTCGAGTGCTCATTAAAAATTATTTTTTGCGAAAAAAAACGGTCAATCAAACCAAGGAAAAGCTTGAGAAATACTATGGGGACTCTGACTCTCGTTGTGGTCGTACAAGTACAAATGACGCTGAACATTCTGGACGGCCAATTGAGGTCAATACACCCGAAAATGTCGAAGAAATTCACGATATGGTGTTGGCCGATCGAAGAATAAAAGTGCGTGAGATTGTTGATGCCACAGGCATTTCATATGGCAGTGTGGTTTCGATTTTAAATGATCAGTTGGATTAAAGAAAGGTGTCTGCAAGATGGGTGCCGCGTTTGCTCTCAATTGACCATAATGCACGGGTGCACACGTGTGCATTCTCAATGGCAAAATTCCATGTATTGGGCTACGAATTCGCCATATTTTCCGGATTTAGCCCCCAGTGACTATTTCCTATTTCCAAACCTGAACAAATGGCTGGGCGGAAAGAGATTTAGCTCCAACGATGAAATTATTAATCAAACAAATGCCTATTTTATGGACCTCGAAAAATCCAATTTTTTGGAAGGGATAAAAAAATTGGAGAAACGTTGGACTAAGTGTATTGAGCTAAAAGGAGATTATGTTGAAAAATAAATTTTACTTTGCAAAAAAAACTGTGTTTCATTCAAAAGTTGCGGACTTGTTGGTCCGCCCTCGTACAAAGGGAAACACTAGGTTTAAATTTCGGGTTTAAGGGGTTTGGACAGGCCGTCAAGGGGAAGATTATTTTCGTCTTTTGAACTCTTAATTGTTATTGCGTTCTCAACGCAAATCGAAATTGTATCTTATCGGTCAAATAGCCCATGCTCCAGGTAACACATTTTTTTATATTTTTAGTTAAAGCGATCACTTTTCCCCTTTTAAACTCCAAATTTTGACCACGTCCCTAGTCAAAATTCCAAAAACTGCCTTGTTTATATTTAGCAATACTTCAAGGAATCCAAAAATTAAAAATTATCAAGGGGGAGTCTTACCCCTATTTGCCTCTCCGTATTGGAATTTCCAAAAATTCTGTCTACACCAGATGAGGAGCCAATATAGCAATTTTAAAGTTCCTAGATACAGTGGTTTAGGCTGGGCGAGAATGGGTAAGTCAGTAACGTTACTGTTTCGTATAAAGTAATTGTTGGAAATGGCGATGATGACGAAGATGATAAGCATAAACTATTTTTGGTGCTTTTGATGATTTTCTATTTCTTTAATGTTTATATATCATTGCAAATTGTTGTTGTTATTGTTTTGTTTATATGACATTTTAGCGCGTTATGCATTAATTTGTATTAGTTCATGGTTGGAATACTTTTGCTTTAAAAATATAAAAAAAGAGACTGAAAAATTGTGTGTGTGTAAGAGAGTTCTGCTAAAAGAGAATTTCTTCTCTGGAATTATTACAGAAGCCTGTTATAATTTTGAAAGCTAACTGTATTAACTTAAAATACTTAAAAATTACAAATTATGTAAAACTAAGATCACTTAAAAATATTTTGTAATATGTCGGGAGTCATATGTTATGTTAACAAAAGTCACAAAATATCACAATATTATTATCGAAATGCCACATAAATATTTGTGATTAATTAAAATAACAATATTTTTAAAATTAATTTCACAAAAAATTCTAAAAATGGCAAAGATAAGTTCAAGCGCTTTTAGCAAGGTACAAAAAAAATTAAAAAAAAAAACGGATCGAAATCGAAAAATATCGAAATTTTTTTTAAATTTTTAAATTGCGATATTCCAATTCTTAGGACTTTTCAGACTCCGACAATTTTTCATTTAATTGAATACACATTTTTTTTTTCCTTTGTTCTCAGATTCGAAAAAATCATCAGGGTGTGTTAAAGTATAATTTTTCGTGCTTCTTGATAAAATTTAATTGAAAGATTCTTTAAAAAATGTTATCTGGTAAATCTCTTAAATTCTGTAAATTTTACAAAAACAACAGCGTTGTTCCATCTTTCGTATTTTTACTACTACTACTATTTTTTCGGAAAATCTTTGGATTAAAATTTTTTTATTTAAATATAAAAAATTTAAAAATTTGGGGTCCCGTCAGCCAGTAAAATCGTCTCAAAGGGTCCGTGAAGTAAAAGTTAGTGGGAACCGCTGTTTTAAAGCATATAAAGAAAAAGGCATTATCGTCTAATGGTTAGCGATTTGGACTATTAAACAAAAGGTTGTGGGTTTGATTCCCAGCGACGGCAACATCAATTCAGAAAAATAATTTTTATGATATTTTCTATTTTCCATACATATTGCAGCGCCCATCTTCCGTTCTTCTAAAGAACTTTACCGGGTTATAAAGAAAAAAAATTGATTAACAAGTTCGCTAACTCCCCATCAGGTGGTGAGCAACAATAACTGTTCCAAAACTTAACATCTCGCGCAATTACAGTTTTGCTTTATTGAAGCCCTTCATTTTTCAACACTTTTCATCTCTCTTCTATTCGCTTTGCAAATAAAGCAACACATTAATTAATAGGAAGTATTTCCTGAGTCTTGCTGCTTTTAAAAAATTAGTCACGAATATTCTTGAGGAGTATATCGTTATAATTTTTGTCTGTATCTGTATCTGTTTACTTCACAAATTATATATTTTTTTTAATTTTATCAGGCTCGAGATCATAATTGAATGTTTCTAACGAATAGTACACTATTTTTTTCATGTAATGGAAAAAATTGTAAGGATCAGCGCTAGAGGTAGTGCACACTTTCGACCCGAGCGACCAGGTGATCTTCAGCCTCCTTATGAACCACCCAACCCCCAAATAATACCATGAGTTACTTGTGGCTTGGGTGGAGGCTAATCTAATAATAACTCATTCAAAATTGTTTTCCTAAGCAAAACACCTACACTAAAAAAAATTACCTAGAATTTAATTAACTTATTTGAAGGAAAAATTTACTTAAAATCTGATCAAAATTTCTAAATTCTAGAAAAATTTTATTACTGAGAATTAAATTTTTATTAGAAAACAGTAAAAATTCCTCCTAGTTAGTTCATACATCATCTTAAATTTTACTGTTAGTAAGGAAATGTTTTCTTGATTTAAAAGAAAATTTCTTGATTAAGAAAAATTTTATTTTATTTAGATTCATTAGATAATTTTTTTTGCTAAAAACTAGGACTTAACTCCCTAAAAATAGGAATATATTTTCTAACATCAAGTTAAATAGCACTTCTTTTAAGTGCAAATTATCCTTAAATTTGATAAAAATTTTTCAATAAATACCAAACTGTTTCTATGGTAAAGGTAATATTTTTTAAAGTACTTAAGTATTTTCCCACTTTTGCAGGACTTCCGCATTGTGAGTACACTGCTCTTAACAAGCTTTTTGCTATACATTTATGACTTAAAATTAAATTGAATTTTACTAAACTCATGTATTTAAAATATGAATTTAAAAAAGGAAAACAAATTAAAAAAATATCCTGAAACGTAATAAATTTTGACAAAGTCAGATCCTTTTCGTAGTTAATTAATGTTTCTCCTAGAGAGATCTACAAAAAGGGACGCCCTAAGTTACACACCGAATTTATGGCTAAGAAACAGTGGGAGGTCCTTTGTCTTCTTAAATTAACTAATTTAAGGAATTTGTTGCAAAAATATAAAATGTCATAGTCACATTTCTTGTTATTATTGGAAGATGGAAAATTGTCATAAGTTTATTTAATGACTTTTTTAGCTTATATTTTAATTGACATATACAATTTTTAACTTTTTTTTTATTATTAAGTGAAAAAAAAAAATTGTTTTAGTTCGATAAATATAAAGTGCAACGTCAATTATAGGAAAGAAATTATCCCGTAATTTATAAAATGTGCTTGCGATATTTTGTATTGTAGTCAGCAAACAAATTTATTACATAAAAGCGCAATTTCGAAAGTTTTTAGCTTTTGCTAATAAAATTTTTTAATATATTTTAAGCTATTTTAAGTTCAATATTTAAGCCTGTAAGATTAGATATGGGCACGTGAGCCAATACAATCATGCGCGATAATTTTTTTAAATGGTTACTTCAATTAGGAAAACTAACAAGTTTGTTTTTAATTTGTTGTTTTTTTTTTTTTTTGAAAATTAATACTGAAAATCATTTAAACGTTTTCCAACAAAAAAAAAAAAAAAAATCCTATACCTAAGATTATTATTTTTCAAAAAATATTTTATTAAAATTTTTAAAATTTATCTGAGCTAAGTTGCATGAAAATTTTCCTTAGAAATAGTTCATCAGTTTCTAAAATCAAATAAATTTTTACTACAGTGAGCGAAATTTGTTTGGCCGCATATAATATTGTTTTGAATTTGGCCAAACAAGTCATAACAAATAAAATATTTGTTGAAGTTTTTTTTCGTATTTTTTTATTTATTGTAAAATTACAAAAACAACTTAATTTTTTAGCTTCAAGTAAAAAATTAGATCAAAATATCACAAAAAATCCATTTTAATGTGCGAAATTTGCTTAGCCGCACAGTAATAATTTATGGAAAATCATAAATTAAACTTAATAAACTTAAAAAATCTATATGTTTAGTAGTTTGTAGAGCCTCCATTTTTATTAATTGTTTGAAAAATCCGGGTAGGAAGCGAATTAATTAGTCTTCGAAGCATCTCTACGTCTAAATCAAGCCAGGCTTGCAAAATTGATATTTTAAGCTCTTGAATCGTTGAATACTGTTTTACATTTGCATACACAGACCTTGCAATGATGCCCCAAACATTTTCAATTGGGTTTAAGCCTGGACTTCTCGCTGGCCATTCAAGCAGGGGAATAGAACGAGATAAAAAAAAACTCCTTCGACTTACTTGATACGTGAATACTTGCATTGTCTTGTTGAAATATAAATTCTATTTCATTATTACTTTTTAAGTATTCAATTAAAATGTCGTCCAACACTGCAATGTACATTCCGGAGTCCATTTTGGTGGAACGAAGCATAATTTCAGCTTTCCGTGGTATGAGAATGCACCCCATATCATGACTGACCACCCTCCAAAGTTGCGGCTCATTCGCGGAGGGTTATTTGCGCGCAGATCGTGCCAATAGTAACTGAAACCATCTGGTCCATCCAGATTAATTTTTTTTTCGTCTGAAAAAATAATTTGCCAAGTTTCAGTCCACGATATGTGCGCCTTTTCAAATATCAATCGTGCCACTTTATGGTTAGCCGTCAACTGAGGTTTTTTTGTAGGTTTCTTTTTATTGTTTTATCTACGCTTAATATCTGCTGTACCGACGTTTTCCAACTGGAAGCTGGAATTTAGCCACAGTTTGTGACGAATATAGTCGATTTTAAGTGGCCTCTTGTTTTATTTCATTTATTTGACGTATGGTTAATTTTGTGTTCCGTTTGCATTTTGAAGTTCCAGCGCCGTATTTATCGCCTTATTTTAAATAATTTCTTACAACCTTCTCTGATCTTTGTATTTGTCTTGAAATTTCTCTATTTGAAAGGCCATTTTTCTTTAAAACCTTTATTTGACCTTTTTTCCACCTCGTTTAGCACTTTCTTGCGCACCATTTTAACAGATCTTCATAAAAAAAACAACAAAAAATCGCTGAGCATTTAAAATAATGTAACCTTGATAAATAATATCAAAAAAATTAAAACTTTTAACACAACTTAACAGTATGACTCATTAAACGCAACTGCGGCTAAACAAATTTCGCATAAAAAACTACATTATTTTCTTTTACATTCTTTCTTTTTATATCCTAGTACCGTTATGATCAAATATTTGTTGTTAAACATACCACGTGGTTTAAAAATTAAAAAGCATAATGTTAAAAAACTAAAATTTTAAGTATATTTGAAAAAACAGTTAGTTTTTAAAAAATTTTAATATGCGGCCAAACAAATTTCGCTCACTGTATTACATTAGAAAAAAAAATTATTACTTTTTGTTTTTAATTGTCTAAAATAATTTTTAGAAAACAATACTTCAAAATTAGAAAGTGGTAGACTTAAAAACTGAATTTTGAAATGACTTTCTAAAAATAAGAAAGTTCAAAGTTACACATTTTTTGAACTAAATGGGAGTAAATTATATTCTAATTTTTTTAACTAAACTTAGTTTTATGACATTTAAGTATGCAAATTTCTTAAAACTGAGATGTTTTTCTTAATAATTGATAAATATTACTTTAAAAGGTATGAAATATTTACTTTTTGTTTTTACCCAAACATAGGAATTAATTAATTAAAAATTTTAAGAAAATTTTTCTAAGTTTTAATAAAATTTTTCTTAAATTGAGGAATAATTTAGTGCATAAGACATGAAATACAATAGCAGTTAAAATAACTACAACAGCTTTGCAAAATAAATAACTGGCATGTAATAACTGCAGAATTTTTCTGAGTTGTGACTGGCTCTAGCTAAAGTTATATAACAGAACTCTAAAAACTCTAAATTTTTGATTTTTCCTTCCAAAAAAATTGTTTGATTTGCATTGCAAACAAAATTGCAATCATTAAAGGGTTAGTAATTTCTACTTTTAATTATAAATTTCATTGGTTTAATTAGTTAAAAACTTCTTTAGTGTAATCATTAAACAAAATGCATTAAATTATAACATTAACATTGTTTATGCAAATATTTCCTTTAACATGTTCTCTTATATACTGCACTAAATCTGCTAAATTTACTCTTTACTACACATAACATTTCTATAAATATCTCTTTCTATTTGTACTAAAGAAAATTTAAATTTAAGAGGAATATTTTATAATGTTATCAAGAGCGCTGTGGATATATGAAAATTATAAAAGTAAATGTTAGCAAAGAAAACATTTCAGTTGTAGTGGAGCAGCCGGCGTTAAAACACGATAAATAGAATAAAAAGAAAGCAAGGAAAAATAAGAAAATAATTTAACTAAAAAATATACAAAAACAATGTATTAAGAAAATAATAAAAAATAAAAATATTTTTTATATGCATATTAAAACAAAATAAACAAATGATAAAAAAAAAATGATAAAACAATATTAATAAAAATAATTAAAAACAAAAAAGAAATTGTATAAAAAATATTTGATTAAAATGTTAACTCATTTATGAAGTGTTATAAATTATTCATTTTAAATCAACAAAATAAATGAAACAACTTATAAATTACAAAAATTTTTAAAAACATACAATTTTTTTTATATTGTTGATCTTTTTTAAAAAAATAGAAAAATTTATAAAAAAAAAATTTCAGTTAAACTTATTAAGTGTCTCCTAAGTGTTTATGTGTGGGTGTAGAATATATTTATTTTGTAAAAATAATAAAAAAAAAATATATTCTTGTCGCTTTAATATTATTCAATTATTTGGTAGCAAATAAAATAATAAAATAAATTAATACAACAATTTAATTATTGTTAATATAATTTAATGATACTGTTTTTATTATGACAGATGCGTTTTTATCAAATTAATAATTAATTAACTGTCAAGCTAACATTTTCCCCTATAAATAAATATATTTTAGTTGTCTGCTGTCATAGAATTCTTGTATATGTGTTGTTAAATAAATAAATTTTGCTACTAAATATATATAAAATAATATTACTAATTACTACCGTATGTGTGCAAATTAAATTGAATTCAAGTCATAAAAACATTTAAAACAACAAGAAAGAAAAGGTAAAATTAACAACAAATATTAAAAAAAAAACTTAAATAAAATTATTATTCCTATTTATAAGCAAAAGAAAGAAAATTAAAAAAATATGTTTGGCCATTACAGTTATAAATAATTTTTTGAATCAGATCCAATTAGATACTGAAATTGGATCAAATCAAATGCCATTATATGAAATTATTTATTTATTTATTTATTTATTTATTTCAGTCTATGGATACAAAACTCCTTACAGACTATGATTAAAGTAAATGTAATATATAATAATTTAAAATTAGTATAAAAAATATTTATAAGGAAAATAAATTTTATTGTAATACGGCAAAAAGAAATAGTTTAAAATTATCTTTTGTTGTGCAAAATTCAATAAATAATTTAGATTTTTTCTGAAGACTCAAATTTATATGATTAAGGCCCAATATTATAACTTGCCTTTAAGGTGCGTGTTAGTTAAAGGTAACTTTAGCTAATGTGAGGAATAAAGTGACCTTTAACTTTTTTTGGTTATTACAACTTCCTTATAAAATAAAATTAAGTTTTTTTGAAAATATGGCATTACCAGAGCAAAAACCGATTACTTTTGACAAATTAAAATGGTTCTTAAAAATACGTAGTGGCAACGATGCACTTTTACTTACTTATTTACTTACAACAAACAAAAAATACAAACGAAAAACAAAATTTCTTCGATTTTTGTAAAAAATAAAAATGTTTGTTGTAAAAAATTTACATTGTCGACGCCGAACACAGAAATAAACCAAACAGCAAAGATACGGTCTAAAAACTACACGGCAACTACACTGCAGAGCAGAAAATGTGGCAACTTCAAATGCTTAAACCTAACGTTAAAAGTTAAAGGTAAGATGAACTTACCTTTAGCTTATCGGTCACTTTTAGGTTAAAGTATACTTATAATAACGAAAAACTAATAATCTGTCCGTTAACATCCTAACTTTAGCTATCGGCAAGTTATAATAATGGGCCTAAAAGTAATAAATGTGCGGGTTAACATACCATTGATAGCATAATTAGTCCGATGTATTGGAACATTAAAGGCATCAATAAACCTAAGACTTTTTAATGGAACATAAAATGGAATCAAAGATAGCAAGTCAGGACAATCAATATTATGATTGATTACATCTAATAAAAGTAAAGCCGATTGAAAAGTTCGGCGGAATTCTAAAGTTCGCAAACCAATAAAAAGGCATTTAGATTCATATTGAACAGATTCCAGGTAATAAAGTGATCTTAAAGCAAATTTTATAAATAAACGTTGAACTCTCTCAATACGGGAGATATAAGTAGAGACATGAGGACTCCAAACGACAGAAGCATATTCTAACTTCGATCTCACGAAGGAAGTATAAATATATTTAAATGTGTAAGGATCAGAAAATTCATAACAATTTCTCTTTAAAAAAGCAAGCATTTTATAAGCTTTAGGAACAATGTTCGCAATATGAGGTACAAACGACATAGCGGTATCAAATACCACACCTAAGTCGAGTTTTGATTTAATTCTTTTTAAATCATAGTTATTAATATTAAAAACAAAAGAAATAGGATGCAAAGACCTATAAAACGAAATATGATGACACTTGCCAAGATTTAAATGTAGGTTATTTGATTTACACCACTCTCCAAGATTATCCAGATCGTTTTGTAAATCAAAAACATCCCTCAGTGAGTCCATTTGTAAAAATATTTTTAAATCATCTGCATATAAAAGAAATCTTGATTTCTTAAAGCAAAGAGAAATATCATTAATAAATAAATTAAAAACAACGGGCCCAAAACGCTACCCTGAGGTACACCCGAAGTTTGCATATAGGGTCTGGATTCAAAGCCTTCAATTACAATTGTACATACCCTATTAGATAAATATGACTTGATCCAGCATAAAAAGTTTGAATGAAAGCCAAATGGAATGTGACAATTTGTCAAATGCTTTAGAAAAATCGGTATAAATTACCTCAACTTGGCTGCCATGTTCAAGAGCAGTTAAACAATATTCACTAAAAACAGTTAAGTTCGTTACCGTAGATCTACCAGAAAAAAACCATGTTGGTTAGGAGATATCCAATTATATATGTAATAGCAACTGAAAATTTTGCTGTTATTACGGGAAATTTTTCTAATTTGAGCCCAGCGGTATTTTTTGCTAATCTTAGCAACACATGTCTGCTGACGTGTAGTACAATGAAATTAGTAGAAAAAAATTAGTAGCCGCTACTTAATTTTAGTAAACTTTTTGTAAAGTGGAATTTAAAATCTTTTTGCTAAAATCAGCAAACTAAATTTACTAAATATTATTAATATTAGTACAAAATTTAAATTTTTTTTTTATCGAGCACCAACATTTTTTTATTTTTTTCAAAAAATATTTTAGACAAAATTAAAAAAAAATTAAAGGCTTAAAAATCTTAAAAATTGTTAAAACATAAACGAATTTACCAATTTGTTTAATTTGAGATAAAATTTTAATTTTTTTAGGGCTGATTTTTAGAACTAAAAAAACTTTTTAGTGCTATTTTAAGTGTATGTCCTATTTTTGGACATGAGTCGGTATCTTCACTTCCGATCCCTTCTTGTAATCTATGTGACATTTTAAGGCAATTTAAGTTTGTAGGTACAAGTTTTAATTAAAAATAACATTTCCTTTAATATCCACTTTTTTAAAATTAGTATATTTTTTTTTTAGCAAACCGGCTTTCAAAAATTTGTAAAATGATTTCTAAAATTAGCAACAAATATTTGAAAATTTTCTGTAAAAATGTAAATAGCAAAAAGATTTGCTAAATTATAATATTTTTTTTTACTAAAAATCAGTACTAAAAAAGTAAAGTGCGATTAAAAACAGTTTACAAATTTTTCTACTAACTTTTTTTTGAGTGTATATTGCATTTTGGACATATTTATTACACTCAGAAAAAAAATTGAGTAGAAAAATTTGTAAATGCTTTTCAATCCCACTTTAATATTTTTGTACTGATTTTTAGTAAAAAAATTACTATTCTTAAGTAAATTTTTTTGCTATTTACATTTTACAAATTACAAAATAAAAAAGCACTCATTTTACAAATTTTTGAAAACCAATTTTCTAAAATTAGCAAAAAAATTTACTAATTCTAAAAATGTGGATATTGAAACACAAGCCTTAAGCTTGAAAAAGACTTGAGAATATATTGAAAAATGCTATCGTAACAATTGTAGAAAAATCAAAACGGGACCCTCGTGAAAATATTATGTGTGTATGATTAATATAAGCTTATTCTTGTAATTGTAGAATAAGCTTACAAAAATAATATATTATTAATAGTTGAAAAAGAGAAATCATAATTATTTTTTTTCTTTAATTTCATTTATTTTTTATTTTAATTTTAAAAATAAATAACAATAATTTATTTTAAATATAAAAAATAATAATTCATTTTTAATATAAATAATAATAATTAATTTTATCAATAAATAAAAATAATTAAATTTAATATGCAATTGCACGTTCACTACATAAAATTTAGAACTGAATGTACACGCAAAACACGTTTGACAAATTTAAAGAAAAAGTAATGGCACTTGTTGTATGCATTATAAGCGTAGAACAAAGACAACAAGACTAGAATATATTGAAAAATATTTCTATTTCAATCATCATATTGCGTTGTTCAATATGTGTATGTTGTTTATACGCATACTTTAGAAAAAGTTATGTATAACAATCTTTTCTCAAGCATAGTTAAATATTGCTTGTGAGTTCATATTTTAGAAACATTATAATAAGCGAAATTAAGAAAAGCTTAAAACACACTATTAATATAAGCTTATTCTCAAGTTGTATTGCAGTTTGATTGCTATATGGTATATTGGGAAATGTTATTTCTAATAATTTAAACTTATACATACAAACTTAAATTGCCTTAATCCTCTTCCGCATGCATTATGATCCAGCTAAAAAATAAATTTTTTTTGTTTGATTTATTTTTTTAAATGGAATAATTAAGATATGCAAACAAAATTTTTTGAGAAAAGTAGGTCAGTTTTCTGGGGAAAAAAAATTTGCCATTTATGGCTTCATATGCACTCCTATCTTTATCACCCTAAAAATTTATTGCATTTCAAGCAACAAAGATAATTTTAATTTTTTTTTTATCAATTTTTATATTTTATTTGAGTAATTAAAAGTAACTAAAAATAGTATAAAGAACATTAATGAAAAAAAATACAAAAATGTGAAGTAATTCCTCGGGGAAAAAATCAGTAGGGGTTTCTAATTTAGACATCACATCTGCAATTCCTTGGTAAATCGTCTTCCTTGTATGTACCAATTCCAGCTAATTTTCTGCTCCCTTTTCTGACCTTTTTTCTTTTTCGTAAATAAACTGACCAGCGGATCCTCATCCCCAGAATAAAATTCACTACTTTTATCCATTTCAGGTATAACCAGACTGCTTTGCTACTGATATGTTGCCTGACTCAGGTATTTCTGTATCACTTTCTAACTCATCACAAGGAATCGAACAAAATCGTTTTGTAGTTATCGCTGATGTCATGGAAAGAGTTCATACTATGAAAAATATGAAAACAAATTTCCTTAATTTTTATCTGCAAATGCATGAGAAGCCAAATATGGCATACCAAAGTTGGAAGAATTTTTCTGTGAATGTATTAGAAGCCTTAGGTTGAAAAAAGGGATGGGAAGTGAAGATACTTTTCACAACCGACTTATATCCAAAAATAGGACATCCACTTAAAATAGCACTAAAAACTTTTTTAGTTCTAAAAAATCAGCCCTTAAAAAAAATATAATTTTACCTTAAAATCCAAAAAATTTACTAAAAATATTTTTCAAAACAAATATAACAATTTTTTTTACTTTACAAAAGTATTTACCAGTTATCATAGAAGAACCTTCTGCCTTGAATTTTTTTGAAATTGAATTAACATAAATATGTATTTTCATACTCTTAATATAAATTCGGCTATAAGCATTTCTGTGCCGTTATTCGACCGATATATTTTACTAATTGCTAAGATATTTATATTTCATCTCGACCGTGGGTAAGAACCCAGGGGTTTTTTTTAAGTTTTTCTAATTTATATTTGTTTAAGCAAAAATGTTAAGACAAAACCCATATAAATTTTCAATAAAACTTTTGTCCTTTATTTTTTCATTAAAAACATTATGACCTTTTATATGAATTCCTAAAAAAAATTAAGGAACATTCATATACTTAAAAAAGTTTGTAAGTTAAAATAACTGAAAATATCATTTAAAAGAAATGATATTTCATTTAAAAACCGGTCAACTTAATTTTCATTTAAATTAAATGCTATTTGTTATTTATTTTTAAATGTTGATTAATCAACTGACACATCCGTAAGAAACAAATGATAACTGATTATATCATATGTTTCTTACGAATGTGTCAGTTGATTAATTAACATTTAAAAATAAATAACAAATGTCATCTAATTTAAATGAAAATTAAGTAGACCGGTTTTTAAATGAAATATCATTTCTTTTAAATGATATTTTCAGTTATTTTAACTTACAAACATTTTTAAGTGTATGTTTAGTATACATATATGTGACCTTCTCCGAGAAAATGGACCTAGTGTGTGAAAATGAAGTTTTGAGAAAAACGCATTTAAAGTTTCATAACGCATTATTACTGTGAACACACCTTCAGTTGGGAGATGCGATTTTTTAATTTTTTAATATACTCGTACAATACAAAATGTATGTATGTATGCATATGAAGCTATAAACACTTTTTGTATGTATGTGTTTGTATATGTATGTGTATTTATGAAGTTCTTTGTAATTTGTATTGAAAAATTTTGTATATATACAACCAATTTATATAAAAAAACAAATTGAATTTTTTTGAATATTTTTTTTTGACTTACCCATACACTACCATATAGAACCAGTTTTAATAGCGATCGTAAAAATTATTTGATTTTGTCTGTTTTATATTAATTTTATTATTAATATACTATTTTTTAAAATTATTTCATTGTTAGTTTGTAATTTTATTGCAGTGTACCCACTGTAACTTTACTAATGAAAATTACCCGTTAGTTTTATTTTTGCAATGTTTTTTCTCTTGTTAAATTAAGTCAAATAACTTTATGTTTGTTATTGTTGTTATGTACATTTAAATTATTTAGTATTGCTTTACCCATTATCTTTCATTTAAATGAGAGAGAGCTAAACAACAACAACAACAACTACAAAAAACTTTAATAATTAACTGTCCCTTATGTACAAGAATTGCTAAACTTAGTGCCTGAACACATTAACTGATGTTGCCGCCAGCAGTAAAATCTGTTATATTATGTTATATATTAAGCTGCGGGCAGCAAAAATTATTGCTGCTAGAAATAAAAAAAATTAAATAGAACCATTTTTATTCATTGGCAGCAACTAATTTGTCTGCTTATTGACTTGGCAGCATTTTGCTGCTGGCGGCAAGTTCAAGTTTAAGCACTTATGCTGCACTTGAAGAAAATGGTTTGACTTTTTAATTTTAGTGCAACTATTAGCAGTTAATTTAATTTTTATTAGAATAAATTTGCAGTGTAAATTGACTATTAGACTCTTTGCATTTAAGGAACAGATTATTGCTATACCCAGTGTAGTAAAACATTACCAAATACAGTCAAAGCCCTAGTCAGTCTAAATTTGTTGTAATGAAATGTTGTTACAATAAACTTTGTGTACTAACTTTTTTGCACAAATAAAATTTCTAAAATTTTTTAATTTAATTTATTAATTTTATTATAATATTATTTGTCCGAAAAATGGATCCATATCTTTGTATTAGTTTAGATCTTATTTGATAAAACTGTATGTATAGGATTTGTAATTGTATCTGAAAATTAAGCAATATTATTTTATTTACTACTATTCTTGTGCTGATTTTTAGTAACAAAAATTATTATTTAGCAAATCTTTTTACTATTTACATTTTACAAATTACAGAAAATTTACAATTTTTTTTTTGCTAATTTCAGAAACCATTTTACAAATTTTTAAAAACCGTTTTGCTAACATTAGCAAAACAAATGTACTAATTTTAAAAAGTGTATATTGAAGGAAATGTTGTTTCTATTGAAAACTTACACCTACAAACTTAAATTGCCTTAAAATGATACATAGATTAAAAAAAGGGATCGGATGTGAAGATACCGACTCATGTCTAAAAATAGGATACCCTTTAAAATAGCACCAAAAAGTTTTTTAGTTCTAAAAATCAGCCCTAAAAACAATTAAAATTTGATCTCAAAAGTATAACTAAAAAATTTACTAAAATATCTTACAAAACAAAAATTACTAAATCAAAACAAATTGATAAATTCGTTTATGTTTTAACAGATTTTAAGATTTTTGATTTCTTTTTTTTTCATTTTGTCTAAAATATTTTTTGAAAAAAATCAAAACATTTTAAAGCTCGATAAAAAAAAATAAATTTAAAATTTTTTTACTAATATTATATAATAATGTTTAGTTAGGCAAACCGATTTTAAATTTCACTTTACAAAAAGTTTACTAAAATTTAGTAGCGGCTACTAATTTGTCTACTAATTTCGTTGTACTACACGTCAGCAGATATGTGTTGCTAAGATTAGCAAAAAATACCGCTGGGCTTAAATAAGCAAAATTTCCCGTAATAACAGAAAAATTTTCAGTTGCCATTAAAGACCTTTTTTGGTGAGTGTAACGAGTTATCATTACAAGGTAATAATAACCCATTACTAAAGTTTATCTGGGTTAAATTACATTCCACCATAGACCATTAAATTGTATATGTCACCATAATATTGATGGTCATAAGTTGACATTTGAGAGAAAAATTTCAACTTGTGTTAAGCATCCCAAATGACTTCGAAAGACATTTGACACTTTTTACTCAAGTTGTAGTTTCTTCGTCAGTAATAAAAAATTAGTTTTTTGTTATAAACCGTTAATAAAAAATTACATGCGTTTTTAAAATTTTTTGAACTTTTATTAAATAATTTTCAAGTTTTATTTAATTGTTCTTAGAATTAAGTTTATAAAAAAAAGAAAAATAAATTCAGTCAAATTAAATGTTTTGTGAATTGTTCATAAACAAAGAAATTGAATTTAAAATTATTTAAAAAAAGAAACATTTTTATTTCATAATAAAAATAAAATATATATGTATGTGTATAACAAAAACCAATAAAAATTTCCTATTAAATTTATTTTAATACGTACATACGTGTATAAACACATTTTTTACGAGGGTGCTTTTTTGTTACAAATTTCAAGTTAATTAATTTCTTGATAATTTAATTGTTTATAGAAAAATTATTGCTATTTCTTTTAATTGTTCGCTAATTGACAGTTTGTTTTCTGAAAGCATTAAACATTATTCTATCATAAAATTTTAGACTTACAAGGAAACTACTTAGTGGCGTAACCTGCAGATTTTAACGAAGCTTTGGTATGTTGTAATGGATAAACAATTAGTACACCCAGAATATTATGTAGTTAACTGTTTGTAGTTTAATAAAAAAGTTTTCCGTTCCATTTAAAAATAAAGGAACATGCATACATTTATTTTTCAAAGAAATATCTATATTAACTTTTTTATACATTTATTCGAAATAATTTACTATCATTCACCATTTTTTTTCAGTTTCATTTATTTTTTCATTTGTTTGAAATTTAATAAAAATTTAGCCACAAAACGGAAACTTGTGGTTTATTTGTGTCCCTAACAGTTATTACAAAATTAAATTTTGTTTGCTGTCTGTTTCAAAAAAAAAAAAATATTCAAAAAATTTCAATTTGTTTTTTATTTAAATTGGTTGTATATATACAAAATTTTTCAATACAAATTACAAAGAACTTCATAAACACACATACATATACAAACACATTCATACAAAAAGTGTTTATAGCTTCATATGCATACATGCATTTTGTATTGTACGAGTATATTAAAAAAAACAAAAAATACAAAAACGGAAATAATTTCAAATAAATGAAAAAAACATTTATTTTTTAAAGAATTGGTAGGTAAAATTTTGACATTTATTTTAACTGATTATAACATTTGTTTCTTACGGATGTGTCAGTTGATTAATCAACATTTAAAAATAAATAACTATTGGCATTTAATTTAAATGAAAATTAAGTAGACCGGTTTTTAAATGAAATATCATTTCTTTTAAATGATATTTTCAATTATTTTAACTTATAAACTTTTTTAAGTGTACGATCTGAAATGGTTAAATTTTTATTTTGTTTTTAATTAAAAAAAATAATAAAACTATAGACAAATTGGGTATGAGAAATGAAAGACATATAAAACATGTCTGATTATGTACAAAAATTTTTGTTATTAAAAAACATAATTATCAAATTTCATTTTTTTAAAAAAATATTAAAATTTTTATTTTCTTAAGTACTTTGAACCTGTGTACAAAAGAATAAAAAAATTCTCAAATTTCAAACGAGTTTTCATAAAAAATGTTATTTCTTATCACTATGAGATTCTGCAAAGAAAAACTGCATTACTGTTAAACATTTGTCCTCTACAATGTATTAAAATTTCATTGAAATCTGCGGGTTACCTCTTTATGTAGTTTCCTTGTTAGCGTGTATAATTTAAATAATTTTTTTTTAAATAAGTACTAGATGAAATCAGTAAAGTTTAAAAGTAATATTACAATTCGTTAAGTGGACATGAACACAATTTCGCAAAACCATACAAAGTGCAAACTAAAAATACTTTAAATTAATTTTTACAAAAAAAAATTATAAATTTAGTCATTCTGTTATTGGTAAAAGTAAAAATGAACCAAATAAATGTTTTGTTCATTTGGTTTTACCAACAAAAATAATTTATGAAATAATTAAATTAAATGTTATTGCATTTGTTTTTAGTACAACTATTAAAAAATTTATTTACCAAATAAAAAAAAAAAAATAACTGATATTATATTTCTTTTTAACAACAAACCAAAAATTGATCTACAAAAACAGTAAAATTTACAGTTTTGCAAGTATTTTAGCAAGAAACAGCGTAAGCTCCGATGTGCAAACATATCGCTAAATTTTGAAGAAAAAATCGCTAAAATTATAAAATTCGCCATAATTAAAAAACACAATTTTAAATTCAAAAATCTCTTAAAATAAAACAAAACTTAATTTAGAAAAAAATCGCAAGATGTTAAAGAAATTGATAGAACGATAAAATCGCAAAAATTTAATAAATCACTAAAAGTAAAAACACGCAAAAAGAGAAATTCACCAAGTTAAAAAAAATATGCTAAAATATAAAAATCGATCAAATTGAAAAATCCCTGAATTTAAAAAAATTACCAGATTTAAAAAGTTGCTAAAATTTAAAAAATCTTTATAAAATTTTGCAATAAAATAATTTAAAAAGAGAATATGATTATATGATCTAAAATCCTACAATACTATTCATTTAATTAAAGAAATTGTCAAAATTTAAAAATCTCAAAAATTTTAAATAACTTAAATTCTAAAATAAGCACTTGAATTAGGAAAAATCGCTAGAATGTAAAAAAATCGACAACTATACATCAGCCTTTGAAAAAAAACTTTTCAAGTATTTATTTTACAAAAATTTTGGTAGCTTATATAAAAAGCACTGGCAAATAATTGGCTTATACCGCTATTCAAAAATTGTTTTTGTCAGTAGAACCCAGTCAGAAATTTGCAGCCGTGTAAGAATCAATGCACTGGCAGAGCAGAATTTATAAAAATGATGCCGCTTTGTTAAACAAATTTTTTTTATGTAGTTGGATGGTTATGAATTCGACTGCGGTTGCATGCAAATATTCAGACAAAATAGTTTGAGTTTGAATTAACTAAAAATGTAATTTAAAATAAATGAAAAAAATCACTTAAAAACCGGTCTACTATTTTCTATTAAATCAAAATAACTTTCCAATTATTTTTAAATGTTAATAAATTAACTTAATAAAAAAAATTTAATTTTTGTTAACTGTTAACGAATCCGTAAAAACAAATGATATTTATTTTATTGATTTTTTTCAGTTGCCAACTAATTAACTACAAAATCGGTAAAATGTAAGATTTTTCCTTTATTTAGTTTTTATTTCCCTTATTTACCTCTTTTAACTACAAAAACTTGTAAAAATCGGTAAATGATAGTACATCATTTCGAACAAATGTATAAAAAAGTTATTACACTCACCAAAAAAAGTGTGTAATGTCAACTGAAAATTTTGCTGTTTTTACGGGAAATATTGTTAATTTGTGCCCAGCGGTATTTTTTGCTAATCTTAGCAACACAAGTCTGCTGACGTGTAGGACAATGAAATTTGTAGAAAAAATTAGCTGGCGCTACTAACTTTTTGTAAACTTTTTGTAAAGTGGAATTTAAAATCAGTTTGCTAATCTCAGCAAAAAAATTACTAAACATTATTAATATTAGTACAAAATTTTAAATTTATTTTACTTTTATCGAGCATCAAAAAAAATTTTTTTTATTTTTTTTTTCAAAAAATATTTTAGACAAAATTAAAAAAATTAAAGGCTTAAAATTTGTGATAACATCAACGTATTTATCATTTTGTTTTAATTTGGTAATTTTAAAAAATTTGGTAATTTTTAAAAATATTTTAAACAATTTTTTTTTACTTTTAAGGTCAAATTTTAATTGTTTTTATGGCTGATTTTTAGAACCAAAAAAAACATTTTAGTGCTATTTAAAGTAGATGTGCTATTTTCAGACCCACTCAGAAATAGTTAAAAGTTAGTAGAACAATTTGTAAGCGGTTTTGAATTAAACTTTACTATTTTTGTACAGATTTTTAGTAAAACATTATTATTTAGCAAATCCCTTTTTTTTTATCTATGTAACATTTAAGCCAATTTAAGTTTGTAGGCGTAAGTTTTAATTAGAAATAACATTTCCTTCAATATCCAGTTTTTAAAAATTACTAAATTTTTTTGCTAATTTTAGCAAATCGGTTTTCAAAAATTTGTAAAATGATTTCTGAATTTAGCAACAAAAATTTGTAATATTCCGTAAAAATTCTGTAGTTTGTAAAATGTAAATAGCAAAAAGATTTGCTAAATAATAATTTTTTTACTTAAAATCAGTACAAAAATAGTAAAGTGGGATGGAAAAGCGTTTACAAATTTTTCGACTAACTTTTTTTTCTGAGTGTATAGATATTTCTTAAAAAAAATAGTTGTATGTTCTTTTATTTTTAAATGGAACGAAAACTTTATTATTAAACTACAAACATAATAATAATATTCAGAGTGTACAAATACTTATCAAAATAAAAGTAAAAACTGTAAACTTAACGGTATCATGATGCTACAGTTACATTGAAACTAAGTGTCTTCACTTGAGATGAAATCAGTTTTACAATTACTTGCTTTCATTTTATTGCATGTGATGATATCGGGTAATAAAATATGAGAGGTCCTGTTTTCAAGTTCAATTTCGCTTGTTTTAAAATAAATTTGTAGCGGTCTTTACACTCAGAATATTATGTAGTTAACTGTTTGTAGTTTAATAAAAAAGTTGTCCGTTCTATTTAAAAATAAAGGAACATACATTTATTTTTCAAACAAATATCTATATTAACTTTTTTATACATTTTTTTCAGTTTCATTTCCTTTTTTCATTTGTTTGAAATTTAAAAAAAAAATTACCTACAAAACGGAAACTTGTGGCTTATTTGTGTCCGTAACAGTTATTACAAATTTAAATTTTGTTTGCTGTCTGTTTCAAAAAAATAAAAATATTCAAAAAATTTCAATTTAATTTTTTATTTAAATTGGTTGTATATACCTAGTACTTTCAATTATTCTGACACACGGTTTTTTCTTGATTAAAAACAAACAACAAGAGGTTTTTTAATTTTTTCTTTTTATTTTGGTTTTTTAAATATTGAAGAATATAACAAAAAAAAAATTATTCAAAATGGCCGCCATTTGCCTTCCAACACGACCGAAGTCTGACCGGTCAATCTTCTATTGCAGTACGCACGACCTCTATGGGGAAATTGTCCACTGCGCGGATAAGTGCACGCTTAAGCGATTCCAAATTTTTGTGGTGAGTAGTGCAGACCATGCCCTCTAAAACTGACCACAATTTAGAGTCTAACGGATTCAGGTGTGGACTACCCAATGGCCAATAATCCGTAGAAATAAAGTTTGGTAAATTGTTTTTTAACCAGTCTTGAGTGGTTTTTGCCTTATGGTCCTGTTGAAAGGTCCACGGCTCATTTTTGAACAATGTGCTATTTAATGGCTTCACAACCTTTTCTAAAACGTCAGATTGGTACACCTTTGCCGAAGATTTAACACCTTTTTCGCAGAAATGAAGCTTGGTGACCTCTCTGAACTCTAGGAACCAATTCATTTGCTTGCAGAGATGACTGAGCATAGACTCTATCATTTTGTTTATTGAACGACTCCTCCACAGTAAAAATTTTCTCGTCAGTAAACATAATTTTTCTGTGGCGGTTTTTGGCGTACTGGCGAATCAATGCTTTTGATTTTTGCTTCCGTTTCTGCTTTAACGCCACCGTAAGTAGATGCCCCGTGTGTCTTTTGTAAGCCCGAAGTCCCAAGTCATATTTAATGATGCGAGAAATGGATACCTTCGATTTCCATAAATTCGATTCTGTACAGCTTTAACGGCTCTGGGAGTTCGACAGAGCGCGGACGGCCAGATCTCGGACGGTCTGCTACTCCACCAGTATCCCCAAACAGTTTCACAGCACGATAAACAAAACTACGACTAACCCCGAGCGGCTGAAATGTTCGATAAATGTCTCCAGTTTCCATTCCATTACGACAATACGGTTTTCAATATCTCCCCATTCCACAATTTAAAGAAACGCACGACAAAAACTTTTTACACAAAAATTAAGTTTAAATGCTAGTTGTCAAAAAACTGTCAACGTAACGAGAGTATGTTCAGTGGATTTCTTACAGTGGGGGCGACTAACAGTGTGTCAGTAATTATGAAAGTACTAGGTATACAAAATTTTTCAATACAAATTACAAGAACTTCATAAACACACATACATATACAAACACATTCATACAAAAAGTGTTTATAGCTTCATATGCATACATACATTTTGTATTGTACGAGTATATTAAAAAAAAGCAAAAAATACATTTATTTTTTAAGGATTGGTAGGTAAAATTTTGATATTTATTTTAACTGATTATATCATTTGTTTCTTACGGATGTGTCAGTTGATTAATCAACATTTAAAAATAAATAACAAATGGCATTTAATTTAAATGAAAATTAAGTAGACCGGTTTTTAAATGAAATATCATTTCTTTTAAATGATATTTTCAGTTATTTTAATTTACAAACTTTTTTAAGTGTACATATAAAATATTTTAAGTGTATATATTTATTATTTTCTTTTTTTTTAATATTTTACGTGTAAAAATTTGTTGCTCAAAAACTTTGTTAAAAATCAAAAAATTATTATCATCAAAAACATCACCTGAACCTTAAAAATAATTTATAAATATTGTTTTCACGTCTTATATTCATTTGTTTAAACATCACTCTTTTTTGTGTTCTGTTTGTTTATTTTCTTTCTCCACGTGAATTATGTAAATTTTTTATTCAATTTTTTTTTAGCGTAAAATTGTCTAATTTAAATAATAAAAACAATATTTATTACACAAACAAAAAGAAAAAAATACAATACAAAAATTTAAAAATACTGCAACATCTTTAAAAAGAAGGGATGATTACAGAAGTGAACCAAGGGAACGAAGTGCATAATGAAACCTTTAAATAGTGAACGAGAGATAAAGTAACAAAAGTTTTTGAAAGATAAAAAGGTCAAACGGGTAATATTTAAGAAAATAAAAACAAGAAGGCTTGAAAAACAAGCAAAGCAACATCAAAAATCAACAACTACAAAAAATAAAAAGCACCACAAATTAGTTTAGAAACAAGCAGAAAGTTAAAAGATTGATTTCTTTATTTTTAAATGTGATACTTCGGTGGGGAAATTCAAATGTAAAGGATTTCTAAAGTTTTTGAATAAATTCTTAAATTTTACTACTAACTGCATTTAATGTGGACAAAATTTAAGATAAAACTAGTGAAAAAGTTAAAGTTGCATACTTTACACCAATTAAAATTGTTGTTTGGGTCCAAACTTGTAATGAGTTGAAATCATCTATAAATAAATATAAAATAAAATATAAATATAATATTGCTATAAATTGGCAAACAATTAAAAAAATTAGTTCAAAGTTTGATTTTTCTGATGTTACGTTATTTAATGAAAATATCGGAAAATATTGGAAATATTGGCACCAGGTCTATACATGCACCAATTTCCACCAAAAGTGACAGGGTTGTCAGGAGGCTTGCATAATTATGTTGGGACAAAAATGCTACATACCCAGAAGAACTTTTGGAAGGCATTCTTTAATTACGATGGGCTTCCTAAACTATTTCCAAATAACAGAATTTTTTTTTGTGATGTCCCACTTGGTAGTTTTCTATTTTCTTTTACTTTTATGATATCTAAGATTAAAATATTTTTATATTTATCACCTATAGCGTGCGAACAAGAATACTTACATGGACAGTCAGATGGACATCACTAATGGTGTTATGATGTTGTCTTCTTTTCAGAAGTTTGTAAAAAAGCAAAAAAACTATTTTTATTTTCAAATTTTCGTTTTGCTCAATAGGCCAGATTAAAACAATTCAAACCCACATAAAAATGACAAGTTCAAATAAAAACATTTTTTATATTAGCTTCGTTTGTGTACTTTTCCGGTAAAGTTAAGTAATATTCAAAAAAGTAAGCAAAAGTACCAAACATAAAAAAAATCAACTGGTCCATATGGAAAATATTAATAAAAACGGAAATTAGGAACATTTCGGACTTCCATCTTACTTTACATATTTTTCTTTTACTTTTATAAAAAAATATTTTATGTGTTTGGACAAATTCTTTGTTTTTCAATTATATTTTTTTTTTCAATCATCTGTTTTCTCTTCTTAAAAATTATTTTCTTTAAACTCTTATCCAGTTGAAACCAGTAATGCATTAAACCAGCAATCGGCTCTCATAGCCCTCAGGGGCCGAACCCAATCGGCAATTTACACGTACACTACACAAATGTCAACAAATTTCACAGCAAAGAGCACAAAAAATACAATTATTTCATTAAGTAGTACGCTTATTTCAACAGAGCAAGTATATGCCGCTTTGTTGAAGAAATAAAGTACACTCTAAAAATTTGTTTTTTTTATTATAGGTATTTCTTTTATTGTAGGTATTTATTTTATTTTTCGTTTACATTTTCAATTAAAAATGTGGAACGTTGAGTGGAGGTTTTTTTTTTATTTTCTTGAAATATTTTAAATGAGGGAGAGTGCCTTGTATGCAATCAAAAAATTATTATTATCATTATTATGAATTATTTTTATTTTATTTTTTTTACTAGAGAAAACAAAAACATGAACTATTTTAATTCAGTGAGTACGGATATTCTCTTATCGATTAATTCATTTATTAATTTATTCATTCATTCATTTATTAATTTATTCATTCTTACGGTGTAAAACACCAACACATTCATATTCTCTCTTTCTGCCGACCGCTGCATTAAACACATATACGACTGCGGCTACACGACTACATCACTAGACTTAATTTTTTTTTTGAAAACCACAAAAACTTTAGAAACCACCAAACAAATGAAAAATATGAAGAGTTTTTTTATACAAATGGATTTTGATTTCAGTGGTGCCACCACTTACATTGTTTGTTACTTTCTTAAAATAGAACACCACCGTTATCATATAAACGTGTGTATTTTATTTTTGACAGGCTGTTGTCAGTCGTGTAGCTGCAGTCGTCTATGTGTTTAATGCATAAGTTCTCTTGCATCGAACTGTCACTCTACTCTCTATTTCGCTTTCTCCTTACTGAGTATTTTGTAAACACACATCTTCTAGTAAAAACTTTTAAAAAATTTGCACGAATTTGTACAAATTTTTGAGTTAATTTAGAAATTTAACTGTTAGATAATTTTTGGTACAAAATAAAAATTTTACGAAAATCATTCTTTTTAAATTCTGGAAATAAAATATATAAAAGAAATTTGATAAACAACCTTAATTGAGTAAATTTTTAAATTGAAGGCGGATAAAATAAACAACATAAAATAATCATAAAAAAACAAACAAATTGGGGATAACCCTTAATTATAGTAAAGATAAGGGGGTGAAGTGGCTGTAGCAAGTATGGAAGAGGATATTGGCTTTAAGGAAACTATTTTTAAGTGGCCCTGTTTTAACATAACATATGCTATAGGGTGTAAAAGTTAACCATCTCGTGTGTATAAAGCTAGTATTGGTATGAAATGAAAACTCAAAATTTAAAAAAAAAATGAAATGAAAACTCAAAATGTTTAAATTTATAAATTTTGTATTTCTTTGACTTCCTTTCATGCCAAAACAAGGTCACTAAAGTCAATTGTAGTTGGTCCTTTATGGGCGCAGAATTTTTACCAAATTTTGAACAAATTCAAATTCCATTAGTATATTTTTACATCTGTTTTTTATCAGTTATTCTAAAGTGAACCTATGAAGTTATTTGGATACAGTTTGTTTCCAAACATATGATCTTAGGTTCGAATACTAACGGGACCATTTTTTTTTTGCTGGTTGGGTAGATTTTAATTATTTTTTATAATTAATTTGTTAAAATTCAATAGTTTTTTAATTTTTCAATATTAAAAAATAAATAAATAAAAAAACAAATGAGAAACTATGGGTATAAAACTATAAACTATATAACTATAAAAACAATATTAATACCTTCAATCGATTTTTAATTCTGATTGACTATGGAATGTTTGGAGTCGCAAGGCTGGATAAGCCAGACGTAAACGTATCAGTGTATAGCAAATTCAATAAGTTAAATAAGAATAGAAGATGTTGTGTTGTATGTTCTTGTGTTATTAATATGCACTGAAGATATAAAATACATACACAAAACGTAAATACACAACGAAAATCTGTTTTGATATGCAACACAACATACTCTTTTCTTATTTAACTCATTGAATTTGCTATACAGAGATACGTTTACGTCTAGCTAATCCAGCCTTCAAACTACAATTTTTGAATGTGAATGAGTTCTTTGTTGGTCTAAATCGATTTAATTTTGAAAGACATTGTTCGTTTTTTATCATTTGATTTGTCAATTACTGAATTCAATCGATTGAACTCGATTTTTACTTAATCGATTTGCAAATTTGGAACTTTTTGTTATTCGATTTTGTTTCATGACTAAAAATGACATTCGACTTACTACATTCGATTTTAAAATTGTATTTGTTTTAATTAAAGAAAATTGAATTTTTTTAAAATACAAGAAAACAAAAATAAAAAGAATTAAAAAAAAATTAACAAAATCGAAAAATCATTAAAATAAAAATCACTGAAATAAAAAATCTCTTAAATAAATTAAAATTATGCTCAAACTGGAAAAAATCGCTCCAATTGAAAAAAATCGCCAAAAATAAAAGAATCGTTAAAATCGGAAAAATTGCTTGTAAAACTCACCCACAAGCAAAAAATCCCTTGAATTAAAAAAGGCAAAATTATAAAATTGTTATAATTCAAAAAACAAAATTCTAAAAAATAACCAAATTTAACACTCGCCAAAATAAAAAAAAATGCCAAAATTAAAAAAAAAATTGCTAGTACTTAAAAATATTTCAGAATTAAAAAATCGCCAAAATTAAAAGAAAAATAAATTAAACGAAACGAATCGAATCGAATTTTATTTATTTATTTATTTATTTATTTTATATTAATCATATTATTACAAATTATATCCTAATACCCTAACTGAGCACTAGCAACAAAGGCCATCGGCTCGTTGTAGCGAAAACAGACCAGAGCCTCTGGTGGGAATCGAACCCCGCACTGGTAAGCTAGCACGCTACCAACTGGCCTACCGCGGCGCTACGAATAGAATTATAATCGTACATATCTCATAAAAAACCCCCAAACAAATGTTAACACCAAAGATCTCAAGTTTTAAGTTCCCTGGCAATATTTTAGATCTCGGTTATCCCGACAACTCTTCATTGCAGTGAGATATATTAAATTTTTTATTTATTTTTAAAAATTTTTTTTTTTGTAATTTTGCCGACTTTTTAACTTTTGACGATTTATTTTTACAAATTATTAATTTTCAACTATGAAGACAATTTTTTTCGAACGAAAATCAAATTTTATATGAAATTTTATTATAAATTTATAAATCGGGTTTTCTCGGGCCTGGAGGGATTAAAGTAGCTTAATTATTATAATCTAATTATTATTATAATCTAATTTTTCGACTAAAAATCGAATTTTATATGAAATTTTATTAAAAATGTTTAAAAATGTTCAGTGTATTCAGTGTGCAAAATGCCTGTTAACTAGTGTTATTAATACCCTTTACTAATAGCGTGCATTTTAATACATTAATATTTTTCCTATTTATTCATACCCACACACACACAATCTGTATGTTATGTTTACTTACGGCACGTGAATATTAAATATATTAATAAGTTTTATTATTATTTTATCAAAAGAACATCAACAACAAAAAAAAAAAAATAGAATTACGTAGTGAAAAGTAAAAATAATATTTAATAAATCCCATAATCACACACACACTTTGATTTTCTCTCAGCAAAAAAAAAAAAAAACAACAACCACTCATTATACACATATACTGGCGAAATTGAGTTCATACGCATGTAATGATAATGCGATTATTACATAATAATACATTCAGCTGAAAAACCAACAATAATAACAATATGAACAATATTCATTATTAAAAACACCATTTCCAATGTGTTATTAAATCAGTGTTGCCCCAAAATTCTTGTGTAATTACACAAATTGTGTGTAATTTTTCCACAGAATATTTAACTCATTTATTTTTCATATTGTAAATTTCAAAATCTCAGGACTTTATTTTTTAAAAAATTTGAGGAATGTTTTTTTTTTTTTTTGAAGAATTCTCCTCCTAGAAAACTTTTATATTATAAGCACTGTTTTCTATAAAATTATTAAATAAGGGGACTTTTTTTTCACTAGAAACCCTCTCACATTTTTAGGATTATCATATCGATGCAGGGTGGGGCAAAAGCCATCATCTGATTTTCATTCGCTATAACTATGGTTTAAAGTGAAAATTTTAAATTTTGTTTTAATGAATTGTGGAAAATTGTGACCGACAAATGAACGCCGTCGGCGTGTTCTTACTTGCATTTTGCATAACTGTAGGCCTTTTACTCCTCCAAGTTGTGAGGCTTATTTGCGTTGATCGACGACTTCAAATGTCCTAAGAGGAAGAAGTTTGGAATAGTCAAATCAGGAAATCTGGCTGGCCAGATGTAATCTCACCGAAACGTGAGATTACAAGCGATGGGACAAGTGGACCGTTATATTGGAACCACATGCCCTTCAAATCCATATCGTCAACTTACTGTAAAAAGAATTCAGTCAGCATTGCTCTATAGCGGTCTCCATTCACCGTAATACACTAAAAAAAAAACATGAAAAAAAAATTAACTTATTTGGAGGAAAACAGCGCCAAAGACACTTTTTACTAATATTTAATAAAATTTTTCTTGAAATTAAGAAACAAATTTTACTTTAAATTTGGTAAAAATTTCTAAATTATAGAAAAATTTTACTATTGAGAACTAAATTAATATTAGAAAACAGTAAATATCCTCCTAATTAGTTTATATATCATCTTAAATTTTACTTTTAGTTAGGAAATGTTTCATTAGATTTAAGAAAAATTTTATTTAATTTCATTAAATATTTTTTTTTTTTTAACTAAAAGCTAGCACTTAACTCCCTAAAAATAAGAAAATGTTTTCTAGCACTTCTTTTAAGCGAAAATTACCCTTAAATTTGATAAAAATTTTCTAATAAATATGAAACTGTTTCTATGGCAAAGGTAATATATTTAACCATATATTTTAAAATACTTTACACTCATTGTGTAAGTATTTTCTCACTTTCGGAGGAATTCTTTTTTGTGAGGACACTGCTTTTTACAAGCGTTTTGTCTTTAAATTAAATTGAATTATACTAAATTCATGTATTTAAAATATAAATTAAATTTCATTGCAAAAAGGCAAAGAAATTAAAAAAAAATGTACTGCAGGAAATCCTGAAACGTTATAAATTGTTACAAAGTCAGATCCTTTTCGTAGTTAGTTAATGGTTCTGCTTAAGAGATCTACTAAAATGGACGTCCTAAGTGACATACGGCATCTATGGCTAAGAAACACTGGGGTCCTTTGTCTTCTTAAATTAACTTATTTAAGAAAATTGTTGCAAAAATACAAAATATCTCATTTGCTTATTTTGTTATTATTGGAAAATGGAAAAATGTCGTAAGTTTATTTTATGACGTTTTTAGCTTAATTTTTAATTAACATATACAAATTTTAACTTTTTTATTATTAAGTGAACAAAACAGTTTTAGTTTGTTTGAAAATAATTTAAACTTTTTTCAACAAAAAAAAATCCTATACCTATGTTTATTATTTTTCAAAAATTGGATATCTTTTACTTGAAAAAAAAAATATAAAATTTATCCGAACTAAGTTGCATGAAAATTTTCTTTAGAAATAGTTTATCAGTTTCTAAAACGAAATAAATTTTTCTTATTACATTCGAAAAAATTTATTACTTTTTGTTTTTAATTACTTAAACCAATTTTTAGAAAACAATTCTTAAAAACTAGAAAGTGGTAGACTTAAAATCTGAATTTAGAAATGGCTTTCTAAAATTAAGTTAATTTTACTACTCGCGAGAAAAAAATGAACACACGTTAAGTTCATGTACATTCTCATTTTAAGTTAGGCACATTTTTTGAATTAAATCGGAGTAAATTATATTCTAAATATTTTTTTAACTAAACTTAGTTTTATTATATTTTAGTATGAAAATTTAGTTCAAGTCTTTTTTTCTTTTGAGTGTAGCGTTAATGTTAGCTCCTTTGAAAAAATAATATCTAATCACTTTTTCCGATAGAACTGACTTTGAGAGGGTGTAATAGTGCTTCATGAATTATGCGTGAATTGATGTGTTCGCTGAAATCAATTTTTATGGAAAATTATTAACTTCGTATTTGTCACAATTATCGAGCGTTCTTGATTCACATTTCGATTCATTGTTTTCACTAAAAATTTCACACGTATCTAATCCATGAATCTTAACACCAAACTCACATTCTATGCTTTTTGGAAAAATGAGAAAACTGTTAAATAGAGTGATATTTATTCCCTTACCTTGTATAAAATCGCTAAATTTTCAGGAAGTCTTCAGAAAGCTCGCACATTCTTAGAAATTTTTCTATTAGAAAAAACTCCAGAATATTAAAAAAATATATCAGATTTTGTAATTCTTCGATTCTAAGGACTTTTTTTTATAGAAATCATATAGATTCTTAGAAATTTTTCGAAGGAAAATCCCCAGATTTGAATTAATCATTGCATGTGTAATTTTAAAACTAATTGTGTAATTTTAAGGACCACCATGTGTTATTTTTAATTTTCCTTATTTATAAAAATTTAAAAAATTTGATTGTTCGTCAAAATGTTTAAATATACTACAAAAAAATGCTCATTACAAATTTGTAGTTGAAACTGAATTTTTGTAGTTCGAGATGCAATCACTTTTATAAATTTTTTAATTCCTAATTTTTATTGTACCAAAATAATTGATTTCTGTTCTATTTAAAAATTATAATATTATTATAGACACAAGTTTCGAAAAATGTTTTTTAAAACTAAACATTTTTTTCATGCCGCAAACTGGGAAAGAAACGGTGATCTTCAGTTTTTCCGTCCATTGATTTTCCCCCAGGATAAACCTGAATTTTTTGTCAGATTTCATATTTGAATGTATTTGTTTTAAATTAACAATGCAGCTACAACAAAAAATAAATTGTATTTTTTAGTTTTAATCAATAAACATATTTATAAAAAAATTTTAAAAAATGTTTATGTAATTTGTGTAATTTGAACTCAGCATACCGAGACAATCAGCCTGTGCCTTCAAAGTATCTTCACACAAATTTTAAACCTTATTGTTTTTTAGATTTGATATTTGAATATTTTTGTTTAAAAATAACAATGCAGCTAAAATTAAAAAAAATGTGTGTTTTAATTTTATTTAATAAAAAAAAATATTAAATAAATAAAAAAAAAATATTTATGTCTTCTATGATTTGAACTCAGCATTCTGAGACTAGAGGGCGGATCAATAAGTCCGTAACTTTTTGAAATTCCCTCGTAGTTATATGAAATACAACACTGCTCCCATCAAGTACCACCTGTTAATAGACTACTGTCAAACTTTGAGCATGTTCTGTCATTTACTTTGCGTTTAACACCTGATCAGAACATACAACCTCGTGGATTTTTCTAAAAATGGAAAAAAGTGAATTTCGAGTGCTCATTAAACATTATTTTTTGCGAAAAAAAAACCGTAAATCAAAACAAGGAAAAGATTGATAAATACTATTGGGACTCTGCACCATCGATTTCAATGGTAAAAAAGTGGTTTACAAGTACAAATGACGCTGAACGTTCTGGACGGCCAGTTGAGGTCAATACATCCGAAAATGTCGAAAAAATCCTCGATATGATGTTGGCCGATCGAAGAGTAAAAGTGCGTGAGATTGTTGATGCCACAGGCATTTCAAATGGCAGAGTGGTTCCGATTTTAAATGATCAGTTGGATTTAAGAAAGCTGTCTGCAAGATGGGTGCCGCGTTTGCTCTCAATTGACCATAATGCACGGGTGCACACGTGTGTAGTCTCAATGGCAAAAAATCCATGAATTGGTACTTTATCCGCCATATTCTCAGAATTTAGCCTCCAGTGACTATTTCCAATTTCCAAACCTAAAGAAATGGCTCGGCGGCAAAAGATTTAGCTCCAACGATGAAATTATTGATCAAACAAATGCCTATTTTATAGACCTCGAAAAATCCTATTTTTTGGAAGGGATACAAAAATTGGAGAAAAGTTGGACTAAGTGTATTGAGCTAAAAGGAGGTTATGTTGAAAAATAAATATATATATTTTTTTTTTGCAAAAAAAAAACTATGTTTCATTCAAAAAGTCACGGATTTATTGATCCGCCCTCTATCTCACACAAATTTTAAACTTAAATTTTTTTCAGATATGATATTTAAATATTTTTATTTAAAAAATACCACTTCAGTTATTATTATTATTTTATTATTTCAAATGGCACTACGCACCGCGACCGTAGTAGGTCTTTTGTGCTGCCCAGAATCACCCTAAAGGTTCAAGCTATTGATGAAGCCAAGAACCTTACCGGGTGAAGTGTTCCAAATGTCGGAAGGCGACAAGAAACGGTCACCAAAAAACTTGATCCTCCTGACACAAAGCCCAGGACAATCGCAGAGGACATGCTCTGACGTCACCGATTCCAACCCGCAAAACCTGCACAGTTCAGTGTCCGATTGACCCTTCTTGTGCTTATGGTACCTAAGGTTGCAATGTCCAGTAAAGTATCTAGTCAGGGTCCCTAGGTCCCTTCGACCAAGGGCCAGTAGTCGCCCAGACCCACCACTGGGCATAGATATAAATCTCTTAGCCTGTCGTTGGCCACGAGATGTTTGCCAATAATCGTAGAATTTCGACTCTCTCCACAACCTGAGCCTCTCCTTAATATAGCCCATGGGCACCCCGCAGAAAGGTTCAGGGCCTATGAAGGGCCGGCGGGCACCACGGTTGGCCAGACAGTCCGCCCTTTCGTTGCCCTCATGCCCCTCATGGCCCGGAATCCATCCCAGGGTAAGGGAGTTGCTCCTACCGAGTCGGTTGAGTGCCGTAATACATTCCATGACAAGTTTAGATGACACCTCGTGGGACATAAGAGCCCTGAGTGCCGCCTGACTGTCAGAGAGAATATAGATACGAGATCTGACCACACGCCTCCGTAGGCATTCCTCCACACACACACATATGGCGTAGATTTCCGCCTGAAAAATGGAGGGATATTTGCCCATGGGAAGGGCGCGCTGGAAACCGGGTCCTAAAACCCCCGCACCCGTATCCTTATTCAGCTGTTTCGAGCCATCTGTGAACCATAACTGGGCACCAACTTCCAATTCAGTTACAGCAACAAATAAATTTTGTCTTTAAATCAACAAAAAAATAATAAAAAAAATTAAAAAAAAATGTTTATGTATTTTGTGTGATTTGAACTCAACATCCCTATTGACCCAATGCACCACAGATACTTACATTTAGTTGTACGTCGGTTGTGTTCGGTTGCAAATCTTAACATTTTATGGACATTACTGCTCTAATGTTTATAAAAAAAAATTTTGATATTATTAAAATTGATAGGAAACACAACATTCCAATATTTAATTCAAATGACAAAATCTTCGATAAATTGTGGGTTGTTAGTATTCAAAGTAATGTAGAAGTTCATATTTTTTTTCAATATTGTTTAAAAAAGCTTATCTTTTAGAAGATGTTACAATGTTTTGGCTAACTTGTTTAAATTTTCTGTTCATAATAAAATTAAACTATTCTGATGATTGATTTCAGTATTTATATTTCAAATTAAATTCGGGAGGTTTTAATAGAATTCCAACCAATTTATTTTCTGTGTATATTTAAACAAATATTTTATGTGGTTTTTTTAATTTTTATAAACATAAATTTTAAATGGTGTAATACAAAAACAAATAATAAAAGCTCACATGAGTATAAACATCTGCTTGTTAAAAAAATTGTTTATAAATTTATATACACTCACCAAAAAAAAGTCTGTAATGGCAACTGAAAATTTTGCTGTTATTATGGGAAATTCTGCTAATTTTAGCCCAGCGGTATTTTTTGCTAATCTTAGCAACACATGTCTGCTGACATGTAGTCTAAGGAAATTAGTAGAAAAATTAGTAGCTGCTACTAAATTTTAGTAAACTTTTTGCAAAGTGGAATTTAAAATCTGTTTGGTAAAATCAGCAAACAAAATTACTAAATATTATTAATATTAGTACAAAATTTGATTTTTTTCGAGCATGAAAATTTTTTTTAATTTATTTATTTTTTTAAAAAAATATTTTAGACACAATTAAAAAAAAAAAAAAAATCAAACGCTTAAAAATATTAAAAATTGTTAATAAATAAACGAATTTATTATTTTGTTTTAATTTGGTAATTTCTTTTTTGAAAAATATTTTAGTCAATTTTTTTTACTTTTAAGATCAAATTTTAATTGTTTTTAGGGCTGATTTTTAGAACTAAAAAACTTTTTATGTCGGTATATTCATTTCCCTCAATATCCACTTTTTTAAAATTAGTCAAATTTTTTTTTGCTAATTTTAGCAAATCGGTTTTCAAAAATTGGTAAAATGATTTCTGAAATTAGCAACAAAAATTTGTAAAAATTCTGTAATTTGTAAAATGTAAATAGCAAAAAGATTTGCTAAATAATAATTTTTTTACTAAAACTCAGTACAAAAATAGTGAAGTGGGATTGAAAACCGTTAACAAATTTTTCTACTAACTTTTTCTTCTGAGTGTACACACTATTTTTTTTAGTAATATTTTCTTCTAGTATAATCAATCATTGTTTAAATTGTTAAAAAGAAAATGAGGATGAACATAAAAAATGTTATTCTAATATATTAAGTTTTACTCGATATGATCTTGAAAAAGAATAATTTTTTTTTTTAAAGTGTTTTATTACTTTTGTTTCTCTCGCCGCTAAAGGCCAATAATAATAAACAAAGTAAACAAAAGATAAATAATTAGTTGTTTTTAAATAATAAACTCAGAAAAATAAAACTTTTGTAAAGTAATTAATTATTAAAAAAAATCCAAATCAGTAAAATTGTATACGTATTAAAACGTATGATTAATATGTAATTAAATATTCATCATACTTCAGTCAGTTGCTTGTTAGTGCCGTATATTGATAATCAATGTAATTATTTCAAGATTTATTATGAATTATAAGATTGTATGTTTATATATATATTGTTTACAATATTAGTTTTAATGAACAAATTTTATTATCTTTATGTGTAAAAGTTTACAAATATTGTGACTTTTAAAAACTAAAGTATACAAGAAACTAGTTAAAAGTTATTCATACATATATGTTACTCGTATACTACATGTGTTTATATTATAAATATAAAAAGAGATATTATTATCATCATCATCATCATCATAATCATAAATTTACATGAAGGAAATAAGTTTAAAGTTTTTTTTTTACTGTTCTGAAGAAAAGAAGCAAAAAAAAAAGTGATCAAAAGTTTAAACAACATTGCAAATATGTATGCAATATATGAACGTATGAGTTTATATTAAACATGAAGGAAATATGAAAATAAATATGTGCAGTTAATATTGATGTAGTAAAATAGTTTTTTTCTTTGATATTATTCAGAAAAAATGTTTCATAATAAAAATTTATGAAAGCGCCCTATAAGCCGACTTTCGGGCTTAAGGGAATGTACTATTAAAAAAAAAAAACAAGTAAAAAAGGCTTAAATTCGGCTGTGCCGAATCTTTGAATACCCTCCACCAATGTTCTCTATTGTTTTTGATACAAACAATGTAAAAAACTTTTGTAGTAAAATTATGGAGGTGAAAAAAATTTTTGAGGTGAAAAACTTTTTTAGATGCGGAAACAAATTTTTTTACGTGAAAAAATTTTTTTTGGTGAAAAAAATTTTTTATGGTGAAAAAAAATTTTAGTGGTGAAAAAAATTTTTTGAGGTCAAAAATATTTGAGGTGTACAAAATATTATTAATTTCTAAGCGATTGGTGAAAAAATATGAGAAAATATATATATACCAGTAGCTACTATGAAATTGTACTAAAATACACCAATTTGTATGGAAAATTTGGAGGTATCTTCACATTTTCACCCATAACTTTTTAACCGCTGGACCGATTTTGCTCATTTTCAATACCAAACTGCTCGGGAGGATGTCCAACAAGGTAAAAATAGGCAACTTCGCGTCGTGATCGTCATTTCAACAGACAGACGGACATCGGTAAATCGACTTAAAATTGCATAAGGATCACGAATATATATACTTTATGGGGTCTTAAACTTATATATCAACATATTACAAACGGAATGACAAACTGATATATACCCTCACCATATATGGTGGAGGGTATAATTAAATGCTTTGTGGGAAATAATAAGTATTGTTATATATAAATATTAAAAAATAAAAACTGTCTTAGTCTTCAGTAGGTTATGAGCCCAGGTCTGTGAATTATACATTTTTTGTATACAACAGCTATACCACTTGAGATAATTGAGGCCTTGAAATTTTAATGTTTAAACTCAAATTCAATAAGATAAGTTTTTAGTACAACAAAGACTTTAGTAAACTTTTTTACGCAGTGGTTCTTAAGCTTATTTTAAAATTATTATTACTTACAACTTTGACAGCAATTTATCTTAAAATATATATATAAATTTAGGATTTTTCTAAATAAAGGGTGGTTAAATTTTAAGGGCCGATGAATAAAACACAAATTATTTAGGAAATTATTGTAATTTCTTTTTATTATGATAATATGGTATGGTTCAATTATGTATGAAACAAAATATCGGCCAAATGGCCGCCGCGACCTCGGCGGCATACCTCCACCCGATGGTCCAAATTTTCGATGACGCTGAGACATAATTGATGTTCCATGCCGTTAATGTGCCGAATTATCTCATCCTTTAGCTCTTGAATTGTTGCTGGCTTATTTCAAAGAACCCCAAAGAAAGAAGTCCAACGGTGTCAAATCACATGATCTTGGCGGCCAATTGACATCGCCACCACGTGAGATAACATGGCCATTGAATTTGTCGCGCAAAAGAGCCATTGTTTTGTTAGCTGTGTGGCAAGTGGCACCGTCCTGTTGAAACCACATACCGGCCAGGGTCATATCCTCCATTCCTGGCAACAATAAGTTCGTTATCATCTCGCGATAGCGAACACCATTCATGGTAAATGCTTGGCCGACCTCATGACACACTATAGCGAACAACAGCAATGTTTTCCGCAGAACGAACTGGGCGAGCATGCACAGGTGTATTCACAGACCCGGTTTGCTGAAATTTGCCCACGATTCTCACAATTGTGGACACATTTGATCGATTATGCTGATCAAAAAAAAAATCACGAGGTACACGAAATACATTTTGATTTGAACGCCCATTTTCATAAGAAGCCGGAATTGTGTATCTTTCCATGGTTCAAATTGAGTTAGTCTGAAATTGAGAAATGTCAAATGAAATGCAGAAAAACTTGATGTTTAGGTGCGGTTCACATTCAACATCGGTCCTTAAAATTTAACCACCCTTTATTTAGAAAAATTATTTTAAATTGAAAATATTTTTTGAATCGTTATAGAAAAATTCAATTTTGAAATTGGATACCGTGTTAGTTTTCCTATGTTTTTTTTTTATTTAACCTTCTAATGTCTAAGACCGCCCAAAAGCAGTCTTCAAATATTAAGTAGTTTATTTTGGCTAAATAATAATTTATTATTAAAGCAATTATACTAACTACGAAATTTTTCGCAAATTAAATAGAAAAAATTTACAAATATTTAAAAAATCGCCAAAAACATATAAATTCCGCTCGGATATGCATTATTGATTATGATAATATTAGTTTAGAGCCTCTAATTGCAAAAAGAGTTACTAGTTTTGCTGCTTTGCAGGACACCATTAGAATACATTTTAAGAATATTCCTCTAACTCAAAACCCAGTTAAAAGATCATGCCTGATAGTCTATTGGCCGCTTATGGACTTTTTTAATGAAAAATACTTAAAAAAAATTTTCATTTCTAAGGACTTTTGTAATTATTATTATTATTTCAAATGGCACTACGCACCGAGACCACAATAGGTCTTTTGTGCTGCCCAGAACCACCCTAAAGGTTCAAGCTATTGATGAAGCCAAGAACCTTACCCGGTGAAGTGTTCCAAATGTCGGAAGGCGACAAGAAACGGTCACCTAAAAACTTGTTCCTCCTGAAACAAAGCCCAGGACAATCGCAGAGGACATGCTTTGACGTCTCCGATTTCAACCCGCAAAACCTGCACAACTCAGTGTCCGATTGACCCTTCTTGTGCCTATGGTACCTAAGGTCGCAAAGGACTTTTCTAATAAAAAACATCAATTTATGGACTTTTTCTTATAGAAAAATTCTTAGATTCCAAGGAAATTTTTTAAATAGTCCTTAGAACCTACAAATATTTCTACGAGAAAAATTTTTTAGAATCTAAATATTTTTCATAATGAAAAGTCTAAGAATTTTTTATTCAAAGAAATAATTTTTTATTCAAAGAAAGGCCTTAGAATCTAAATTTTTATTTTTAAGAATATATAAATTTTTAACTAAGAAACAGTTTGCAGAATCTGAGAATTTTACTTTAAGAAAAAGGCCATAGAATCTAAAAAATGTTTCTATTAGAAAATTTTCTAAAACTTTAGTATACTTGAGTTCTAATTATTATATTAATATTCTGAGTATTTTCCCACAATAAAGTCGTTATTTCACAAAAAACGCATTAATTTTTTTTTCCATATTATTTATTGGATCTTCACTTCTAAAAACTATGAACTAAAAATAATTATCCAAATCTTAAAACTAAATATTAATTATTAAGTCCAGCCAGTGCCAGACTGATGTTATGTGGTTTAACTGAGACCATCATTTCTCCTTATTATTAGCGGACCAGATCCGCAGTGTCCCTCCTTCTAAGACGCTGGTGGCCGTGATTATTAGTTAAGTTACGGGCTAATATGTTGGGATGTGTTTCCAGTTTTGTTAAATAGCGTTGACAGTGTCTAATAATTTCTTCTTTGACCAGGGGTACATTCAGATCTTTATGTATGTTGTAATTCCTAACATACCAGGGTGCGTTCGTGATCGTCCTCAAGAATTTATTTTGCATTCTTTGAATTTTCCCTATATTAGACGCAGAGGCAGTACCCCAGAGCTGAATTCCGTAGCAACATATGGGTTTCATGATCGAATTGTAAATGAGTAATTTGCAGTCCAGGCCTAGTTTAGAGTTTTTGCCAGTAAGCCAAGCGAGTTGAGCAGTTTTTAGCTTCATATGAGTTATTTTCGCATCTATATGATTTTTCCACGTGAGTCGACGGTCAAGGTGAATACCGAGATATTTCACACATGTGTGTTGGGTTATATTCAGATTATTAATTTTAATGGCTGGACACGTCTGTTTTCTCAGTGTGAAAGTAATGTGGATACATTTCTGTTCATTCACCTTAATTTTCCACTTATCCAACCAAGCTTCCAATTGTGAAATGTGAGTCTGTAACATTCTAGACGCAATTTTTGAGTCATCGTGGACGCTTAAGATTGCAGTATCGTCAGCGAAAGTCGATTTGTGGGTATTAATATCTAATGGCATGTCTGAAGTATAAATGATATATAACAGAGGACCAAAAATGATACCTTGTGGAACTCCGGCTTGTATATCCTGAGTAGAGCTGACAAAATTTTTTTCAGCAAGAGTGAATTTTCGATTTGTTATATAGCTTTCGAGTAGCTTGTGAGTATTTGTTGGTAACAAAAGTTTTATTTTAAGCAGTAGACCTTAATGCCAAATCTTATCGAAAGCCTGTGAAACATCGATAAAAAGGACAGAGCAGTATTTATTCTCCTCGAACGTTTTTCTGACAACAGTAACTAGCCAGTGAGCTTGCTCAATGGTGCTGTGTTTTCTCCTGAAACCAAATTGGTGTGCTGGAATACAGTTGTTTTGTTCCACATAAACAGGTATCTTCTCCATTAGTATTTTTGGAGAAAATACTAATGGAGAAAATACTAATGGAGAAAATACTAATGGAGAAGATACCTGTTTATGTGGAACAAAACAACTGTATTCCAGCACACCAATTTGGTTTCAGGAGAAAACACAGCACCATTGAGCAAGCCCACTGGCTAGCTGCCAGAAAACGCGGTCCTAATGATTCGAAAAAGCCTGTGTACTGATCCTCCGTTATGGAGAATCTGGGGGGGAGAATAAATTGACGAACTCACTAAGTTCTTATCGAATTCTTCAAAACATATACATAGTAGTGGCCTGAAGATAATTTTCGCAAAGACCACACATAAGAAAATGTTTTAATCTAGATTTAATAAGAATAGCTGATCCTCCACATGACCTGCCTCTTGGGTCCTTAGTATCGTACATTGTGTATCCGCGAATTGAAAATGAGCTTCTCAGGGTTGAATGGGTCTCAGCATTACGTCAATTTGCTGATTTCTGAGAAAATACTCGAGCTCTTCTTTATGTTGGCATATGCCGTTAGCATTCCAGTAACATATTTTCAAATGCATTAATAAACATATTTTAAAAAATAAATATAATTGTTTTTATTGAAAATAAGTAAAAAATATAAAAGCTTTATATAGAACATTTTTGACAATGCATTTTTTCGACAATGAATTAATTAGTGTTAATTATAATATTACATGTATTAGGTATTTTCGAAAATAAAACCTCCCAGATGAAAATGCTCATATATTCTGATTTTTACATGAATGGCTGAACTGATAGAATTCGTTTTGTGAAAACAAGACTATATTATGACTATAAATGTCAAAGTCACGTTTTATTTGATTTATAATTATTCATTGATTGTTGTCAGCATTTTATAGTTCCATAATTATCATATTTTTTTATAGTCAAATTTTTTGCTACCACAATATGGTTACAGTCAATCATGTTATAAAATATATGATGGTAGCGGCCATATTTAAGGTTAAAATATATTTATAAACCAATAACTTGATTGTGTAACCCGAATGCAGCAATCATAATATAGTAGCAGTGATAATGTTGCAACGATGTTTTTTTCTCTGCGTGAAATGATCATTTTATAGGTATGCAGGTATGTTATTTAAATAAGTCGGTTGGTGTATAGATCATTTAATTTCTATCGGCCGACAGTTTGATTGTTTATATGTCCGTTTAGGTCGCATTTATTCAACCTTGTACACTCACCAAAAAAAGTCTGTAATGGCAACTGAAAATTTTGCTGTTATTACGGGAAATTCTGCTAATTTGAGCCCAGCGGTATTTTTTGCTAATCTTAACAACACATGTCTGCTGACGTGTAGTACAATGAAATTAGTAGAAAAATTAGTAGCCGCTACTAAATTTTAGTAGACTTTTTGTAAAGTGGAATTTAAAATCTGTTTGCTAAAATCAGCAAAAAAAAAAAAATACTAAATATTATTAATATTAGTACAAAGTTTTAAATTTTTAACGAATTTATTATTTTGTTTTAATTTGGTAGTTTCTGTTTTGAAAAATATTTAATTCAATTTTTTTTTTTTACTTTTAAGGTTAAATTTTAATTGTTTTTAGGGCTGATTTTTAGAACTAAAAAAACTTTTTAGTGCTATTTTACGTGGCTGTCCTATTTTTAGACATGAGTCGGTATCTTCACTTCCAATCCCTTTTTTAATCCTATGTAATATTTTAGAGCAATTTAAGTTTGTATGTATAAGTTTAAATTATTAGAAATAACATTTCCTTCAAAATGGACTTTTTTAAAATTAGTAATTTTTTCTGCTAATTTTAGCAAATCGCTTTTCAAAAATTTGTAAAATGATTTCTGAAATTAGCAACAAAAATAAATGTAAATATTCTGTAAAAACTCTGTAATTTGTAAAATGTAAATAGCAAAATGATTTGCTAAATAATAATGTTTTTACTAAAAATCAGTACAAAAATAATAAAGTGGGATTGAAAACCGTTTACGAATTTTTCTACTAACATTTTTTTCTGAGTGTAACCCTGAAAAAAAAATCTACATTTTTAAATTAGCTCATTATAGTAAATTTTATTAAGCAATGATTTAAACAACATTTACAATTGCCTTTATTTTTTTAATTCCATTATTTTCTGCTTTTCATTTTTATTGTTGTGTTGTTGTTATTCGTGTTGTTGTTGTTGTTGTTGTTGTGTTATCATGGCAATGACAGAAAACACTTGTTTGATTTGTCATACTCAGTGTTCAACACATTATTTCGCCTACATTACATTACAGTACAGTGACAAGCACTTACGCATGTTAAACAACATTAAGTACAACATGTAAAATTGGGGTGTGTGTGTGTGTGTGTGTGAAATTCATTCAAATTTAAGAAAAATGTTAACTTTAAAGTAAAGTTGTTTAATATACAGCATCCCCTACAACAAATCAATCGTTGATAGCAAATAAAATTCTTTGATTGCAAACTACCACAATATTGGTTTTATTTTAATAATTTTTATGCGTTTTCTTTAAACTAAATAATTTGAATGTTGAGAAGAAGTTTTCAAAAAGGTTGCTATTGGCAAATATTTAAGCTACTCATTATAGTAATTAGTACCTTCATCAAGTAGACAATAAAGGATTTTATAATTATTTCACTTTCATTTCTAATCGTTGTCTTTTATAATTTGCATAAATAAAAATGCTTTTTAATTTGTTAATTTAACAAGAATTATCAGATAATTAGGTGGATTTTTTTTTGACAGTCTTTAAATATTTAATTTTATATTCATTAATGTTTTTTTTTAAGATTAGGATTAAAAATATGTTAGTGGCTGTTAACACAATGTCAGAAAATGTAATAAGAAGTGGGATGGAAAACAACCGACTCATATAAAGTTACCTTTTATATTTAAATTTTTCAAAAAGTTATAATCTTTTGAAATTTTAATATAAAATTTCATAACACTTAAAGGTTTTTTGAATATCATTAAGCATAAACGAATTTATCTATATTTTCTGGATTTAATTGTTGCTTTTGCCACTTTTTTTGGTTTAAAATCTTTTGCGTTTAAAATCCGTATTTTGTGGCCTTCATATTTAGTATTAGTAGAACTCTGGGCAGTTAGGTGGGTTTTCCTCCCTGGGTACAAAATATGCAGGATGGGGTTAAAATCATCATCTGATTTTTTTTCTCTATATTTTGTTTTTAACTCATTACAATTATTTTAAATTTTGTTTCATTTAGTTGGAAATAATTAGGTGCGACAAATGAACGCCGCATTGTGGCTGAAAATGTAATTTCATTGGCCAAAAGACAATTTTTTTTGTCACCGATTTTTAAAATTTTAACGCTATTTTATAGCTCATATGTCCAAATTAAGGTAACCAAAAATTTTCAGATCCAGAAACAGCATCTGAAATAACAGGAGTGGATCTACACCTTATTTTCAGATTTAAAATAATCCCAGAAGTACTTGCGTGCAATGAAGAAATTGATTCTAGAAAATTTGGAGATTATGCTAAGAAAACTGCGAAATTATATACAACCAAGTACACATGGAGAAATATTTCTGCAACACTCACCAAAAAAAGTCTGCAATGGCAACTGAAAATTTTGCTGTTATTACGGGAAATTCTGCTGAGTTGAGCCCAGCGGTATTTTTTTGCTAATCTTTGCAACACATGTCTACTGACGTGTAGTACAATGAAATTAGTAGAAAAATTAGTGGCCGCTACTAAATTTTAGTAGACTTTTTGTAAAGTGGAATTTTAAATCAGTTTGCTAAAATCAGCAAAAAAAAATTACTAAATTTTATTAATATTAATAAAAAGTTTGAATTTATTTTTCTTATCGAGCATCAAAAAATTTTGAATATATTTTTAACATCATTTTATTTTTATTTGGTAATTTCTGTTTTGAAAAATATTTTAGTTAATATTTTTTTTACTTTAAAGGTCAAATTTTAATTGTTTTTAGGGCGGATTTTTAGAACTAAAAAACCTTTTTAGTGCTATTTTAAGTGGATGTCTTTTTTTTTAGACATCAGTCGATATCTTCACTTCCGATCCCTTTTTTAATATATGTAACATTTTAAGGAAATTTAAGTTTGCAGGTGTAAGTTTTAATTAGAAATAAAATTTTCTTCAATAACCACTTTTTTAAAATTAGTAATATTTATTGCTAATTTTAGCAAATCGGTTTTCAAAAATTTGTAAAATGATTTCTGAAATTAGCAACAAAAATTTGTAAATATTCTGTAAAAATTCTGTAATTTGTAAAATGTAAATAGCACAAAGCTTTGCTAAATAATAATTTTTTACTAAAAATCAGTACAAAAATAGTAGAGTGGGATTGAAAACCGTTTACATATTTTTCTACTAACTTTTTTTTCTGAGTGAACAATTTACAAAATCCTTGCTCATGGAGAAGATATCATTAATTATCATTTGTGCCACTTGGAGATCCATCAGATGAAGCTCAGGAAAAAAGGAATAAAGATTACAGATTTTATAGAGAGCAAAATATTAGAAAAATTTCAGTAAATTCCACAAATGAAGATCTATGTAATATGTTATTAGCAACTTCAGATCCGTTCATCCCCACACTCAGAATATTATGTAGTTAACTGCTTGTAGTTTAATAAAAAAGTTTTCCGTTCCATTTAAAAATAAAGGAACATACATTTATTTTTCAAAGAAATATCTATATTAACTTTTTTATATTTACATTTATTCGAAATAATTTACTATCATTTACCGATTTTTTTCAGTTTCATTTATTTTTTTCATTTGTTTGAAATTTAATAAAAATTTATCCACAAAACGGAATCTTGTGGTTTATTTGTGTCCGTAACAGTTATTACAAATTTATATTTTGTTTGCTGTCTGTTTCAAAAAAAAAATATTCCAAAAATTTCAATTTGTTTTTTTTTTTATTAAATTGGTTGTATATATACAAAATTTTTCAATACAAATTACAAGAAATTCATTAACACACATACACACAAAAACACATTCACACAAAAAGTTGGTATAGCTATGCATTTTGTATTATACGAGTATATTAAAAAAAAAAAATACAAAAACGGAAACAATTTCAAATAAATGAAAAAAAAACATTTATTTTTTAAGGATTGGTAGGTAAAATTTTGACATTTATTTGAACTGATTATATCATTTGTTTCTTACGGATGTGTCAGCTGATTAATCAACATTTAAAAATAAATAACAAATGGCATTTAATTTAAATGAAAATTAAGTAGACCGGTTTTTTAATGAAATATCATTTCTTTTAAATGATATTTTCAGTTATTTTAACTAACAAACTTTTTTAAGTGCAGTATTCGAAATTAATGGAAAGTGGAACATCGGGATTTAGATGAAGAAGTCAAAAAAAACACTAAAGAACAGAAATAACACAGAACAATATATGGAATATTTACTATCAATATTTGAATCAAATGAGTAATATTTACAACTGCCTTTCATTGTTATTTAAGTACCAAAAGCATAGTATTAGTAAAAAAATAATAATAAACAAAACCTCCCATTGTTGCAAAATACATTAAAATCTATTGCAGCTTTTATTTTTAAAAGGGTTTTTTTTATCCACATATGTTATGTATGAAATGTTTTTATAAATAAGAAAGATTTAAAAATAAAAACCCATATTTTCACATAAAAATTAAAAAAATAAATCAGAATCATTGCGCTAATGTTCAGCAAATTTATTTTGCTAAAATTAACAAATTTGACAGCAAAAAAAATAATAAATTTTTCTGCAGTAATAGCAAGATTTTTAGATAATATTACTAACGTTTTTTTTTTTAAGTGTAAATATTTTTTGAGTGTTAACAAATTTGAAAATTTTACAGCAAAAAAGGTTAATTTTTCAGTTATAATGGCAGTTGATTTTACTATTATTTTTTTCAGGGTACAAATTTTTTTTAATGTAAAAAAATCCTATTTTTACAAAAAATGTTTAAAATTATTACTAAAATCCAAATATGACATTTTTTTTATAAATAAAAAAAATAAAAAAAAAACTATATTTCAAGCTAAAATTAAAATAAATCAAATGTTCAACTTTGTCCTAGAATTTCTTAAAAAGTACTCAGTCAAAGTTTTTGAAATTAAAACTGTGTTAAGTTCAACTAAATATCTATCCATTAAAAAAAAAATGATAAAATTTTTTGATCAGTTCAAAAGTTACATAATTTTGCCCAATGAAAAACGATTTTCAGCCACTGTGCGGCATCGACGTTGATGCAAATTCAGGCTTTTTTGATTACATTTTGAATGAATGTGCGCAGCATTCGTGGTGTCATGTTATCAATTTCGCTTCTAAAGTTGTCATGAAACTTCTCCAAGGTGCAGGGCTTCATCGTGAACACCAACGACTTCAAATGTCCCCATAGACAGTCAAATCAAAAGATCTGGCTGGCCAAACCAAATCAACGAAAATCGCGATTACAGGCGCTAGGAGGAGGGCATTGTTTTTTTAAACGCATTGTGTCGTATGCAATGTCCCCATCCTGTTGTAATCATGTGACCTTTAAATCAAGATCGTCAACTTCCGCCAAGAAAAAGTCGCGTTTATCGTAATAGCGCCTGTGAAAAAATAAGAGGATGATGTATTTGCACTTCAAGAACTATGCGTGGATTTTCCATCCCCAAGAACCGAAAATTTAGCTTATTATTACTATTTCCGCTGAGAAACAAATCAGCCTCGACGCTTATGATTAATTTTGAAGGAAAATCATGCACTTTGTCGATGAGTTCCAAAATTGAGCATTCTTGAGTCGCATAGCAATTAATTATTATTCAAAATAAATTTCGGACGTGTATACTTCACGTATAACAAAACTAAACTGATATAGGATAACATTTGCAAAATTGGCAGCACTTTCTAATAGGGTGATACTTACTGCCCCACTTTGTATAGGGATGACGTATGAGTAATATTTTTGTTAGCAATAAATCAATCATACGCCCTGGTGATTTGCAAACATTGACATTTACTTTTAAATTTAAAAATTAATTATGAAATAGAAGAAGAACCAGCACAAACTTTTATTTTATAATATTTCTCATACAAAATCAAATCTAAAAATTTGTGCAGTCAAATATTATATTACATTATTGATACAAAAAAGTTCTAAAAACTTTAAAAACATCTTTTCAAAATATATTGTACATATTCAAAACCTGCATTATAACAAAATCAATTTATTTATTTAGAAAAAAAAAAATACTGATAAAAAGTTGCAATAAAATTTATATTCATATTTTATAGCCAAAAAATATTTGTACTAAAATAAAAACTTTAGTTTCTAGTACATTTTACATTTGCATATTTGAAAGAGTTTGTTTTATATTCTGCAAAATGTGCTATTTACATATTATTGTAATAAAACTTGGATTTTCTTCAAAAAGAAATAAAAAACTAAAACTTTAGTTAAGACAATCATGACTGCAGACAACATTTATTTTGAATTTTAAGTTTTTCTATTTTAGTATTATTCATATTTTGATGTTAGTTGGTTGGTTTGTGCTTGAAAGCAGAAGATTTTGCGTGTTTTTGTTTTGGTTCTAATTAAAATATTTTTGCTTATTTTTTGGCTGTTTTTCAACAAATACAAGTTTTTATCTTAAGTAAACTTATTTTGGTTTTAGAAGTTTATTCGTTATTCTTAAAGTTTGCTGACTGATAGAGAACAACCAGCAGTAGTTGCTTTAAACTAGATTTACTGTTTTTTTTTTTTTTGTATATAAAATAAACTATTAAACTATTTTGAAATGCTTATTTAAATAATTTTGTTTTCTTATTTTTTATCATTTCAGATAAAAACAACAATACGTTTACATAAAAATAATAAATGTAAAATTTATAATAAAATATAAGGCGGATAAAAGCTTGAGGAAACTAACTGTTGAAATAAATTTGTTAAGAAAAATTGGGTGAAACAAAAAAAACAGGTATGTAGTTAAATATTCTCGAATCAACTATTTTCTATATTTGCAGTTACATTATTGAAAGGTTATTTTTAATGTTTATAAGTTTAAAATATTTAATTTCGTAGAAACATTCTATGCCATGCACAACCACAAACCATATGAAACCATGAATATGCGTGTGTATTATTTATACACTCAATAACTGCATTACATACATACAAGCACAAAATAATGAACACCAGACTTTAGGGAAAATAGTTGAATTCAGCCAACGTGTACTGAGTGAAAACCCATAAAACCAAACAAATAATATTAATGCATATGCCAAACTCAGTAACCAATATGTGCAAAATATATGTACAGTAAAATACAATTAAGACGTACGGTCCACAAATTAGTGTCTCATTAAATTTAATATTTTTAAAAGAAAATTTTAAAAATAAAGGAAACTTCTCATTGGATTTTTTAAGTAAGGGTTTTGAAGGATCCAATTAAAATAATTTGCTAAATTTTAGAAATATCGTAAATTATTCAGTTCAATTTCTTCGACCTTTTTAATACAAATTCCAGGTAACAAGTTTTCAAGCTCAAGGTCTTTTTTATACAAAATTATTTAATACTGAAGTTTATATTTTATAGTTGATCTTTTTAATACTTATATGTATGAAAATGTATTTTTAGTTTGACTCGAGATCATAGGAAAAGTTTTTTTCAAATGAAAAAATTTTTTTCCTTATTTTTTAATTTTAGTAAACATGGAGAATACACAGAAAAAGTTTTTAGACACCAGCCGAATGGAATGCATTTTCTGGCCAGAAAATGCATTCCATTCGGCTGGTGTCTAAAAACTTTTTCTGTGTATTCTCCATGTTTACTAAAATTAAAAAATAAGGAAAAAAATTTTTTCATTTGAAAAAAACTTTTCCTATGATCTCGAGTCAAACTAAAAATACATTTTCATACATACAAAATTATTTAATTTTCATCCAATATTTCGCTATCTCAATGCATAGCTTCTTCAGAGATTTTTTTGTTTTTTAATTTAAAAATTAAAAAAATTAATTTAAAAATTAAAAAAATTAATTTAAAAATAAAAAATTAAAAAACAAAAAAAAATCCCTGAAGAAGCTATCCATTGAGATAGCGAAATATTGGATGAGAAATAAATAATTTTGTATAAAAAAGACCTTGAGCTTGAATACTTGTTACCTGGAATTAGAAATATCGTATTAAAAATGGAAAATTTAAAAATAAAAATAATATCAAAGCAGAAAAAATTAAAATATTGTAAACAAATCTTCAAACCATGAATTGTTGTAGATTCAGTATCAGACTGACTATGATCTGATCTGAAAAAAAAAAAAAAAATTATATAATTTCCACCCAATGTGGTGACGAAATATTGGAAAGAAAGAAATAATAAATAATCATTATTATTATTTTTTATAAAAAGGATCTTGAACTCGATTTTAAAGAATAATATAGTATAATATTGAAGATCGAATAAATATAGGGTAAAAATATGTATTTTTTATTTTATGGTAACATCGAATTCTGGCGGTTGCAACAACTGTTTTCATATTAAATAATATTTTTAGTTGTGATAGCCAATATTTAGTTGTACAATTTAATATTTATATTCCACAGAAATATTATTACGTTTCACAAAAATTTTATTTAAAAAAAAAAAATTATTTTTAGATTTTTCCGGTATCGAACCTGGGCAATCTGATTCATAGTTCACACCCTTGCTTACTAAACGACAATTTAATTTAATAATCTTTAATATATTTGTTATTTAAACATTTTAATATTTTTTTTTATAATTAAAAAAAAAATATATTTTTTTTTATAATTAAAAAAAAAATATATATTTTTTAAATGTTTGCCTTTACCGAGATATGAACTCAGAAATTAGGAGTACTATGCTACCACTCTACCCACCACACCACAAACACTTATAAATTTTTATAGTTAATTTTGAATTTAAACAATTTGTTAGAAAAAGAAATGTTAGTATAAAATTTGTTTTTTAATATCAATCTATAGTGACGTCTATTATCAATACAATCCACAATTCGGTTGCTTCTACTGAAACCCTAATTAAATGATATATTTGATCAGAATAACCGTACTTGTAGTTACCACTTTTGAATATCGACAATTTTTAAATAAATTTGATAGATTTTACCAAATTTCTAATTTATTCACTAAATAAATGGTTGCTTCCACTGCACACAAATACTTTTTAGTTTCTTTTCCCTTTTTTAATTCTCAATACAATGTTTTTGCTGTATTAATGAATTTAAGATTATTCAAAATTAAATTAAATCCTCACAAATAAATGTTTATTGTTTTGATCAAATTGCAACCAATCTTTTCTCTGGGTGTAGGTCTGTATTGCAATTCTCTAACGATTTCGTTAACTAATGATAATTGTCGGTTTACAGAGAAAGCAGATCCATCGTGACAACAGAATTATTTAGTTGTCCCAAACAAATGTTTTCCTGATACAATTGAAATATTTGGTTGCAATCGAAATTCTATTGCATTAACAGAATTTCGATTGCAACAGAGAAATATATCGGTGGCTCCAACCAAGCCATTCAGTTGGCAGGAAATTCGATTGTTACAATGAATCTGTAGTGGAATCCCGTAACTTTCTAATGACAAAATTCGATAATTTTTTGGAATTGCAAGTTAACGATTTTTGTCGTTACTGTATAAAATTTAAATGCAAATAAATTGAAAATTAACACCACAGCAAAAAAAAAGAAGTAGCAAATGAAAAGAAAAAGAAGCAGTGATTTTTATTTCGGTGTTGTGAAAATTTGGATCGGAAACAATGATTTTTACATAGGGGTGTCATAGGGAAGAAAGTTTTCTTTTATGATCCTTTTTTATTACGTCTAAAGCAAAATTCTTATGGTTTTGTAAAAAATCAGATCTTTTGATGCTCCCAAATAAATTTTACATTTTTTATTTTAATTTTAATGCATATAGAAACAAATTTGTAGGATCAATATAAAATTTTCTATATCAATGGTCAGAACTGATAAATTTTACTTAAGCAAATAATTTCTTCATCTTATAAAAGTTATTTGGCATCTTTTTCTTAAGTAAAACTGTTTGATACATTGTAGAGTTGGCAACTTATGACCATCGGGGTTTAACTTAATATATTTATACAAATAAAGTTGAAAAGTACAAAAAATGCATTTCGGCAGTTTACAAAGCTTTCATTAATTCACAATTCAGTAATCGAGCTTTATTTTTTAAATTACTTTATTGGAAATTCAAAGTTAAAAATTGAAACAAATCACTTAAACCTAAAGTTTAGTACTTAACCATAGTTATGAAATTCAAATTTATATAACTTTTATTATTTTTAAAATAAGTTAATTGTGATAGATTTGAAAAGAGCTAAATTTCATTAAAAATTAAATTTTTTGGAGTTGTGAAAAATTGATTCCTTATGAATCACTTCCATTTATTTTTGCTAGAAAATGTTGTCGGTATGCCTGGTCAATAATTTCATAAAAAAAAATACAGAATACGAGGGCGGATCAATAAGTCGGTGACTTTTTGAATGAAACACATTTTTTGTTTGCAAAAATAAAAATTTATTTTTCAACTTAATCTTCTTTTAGCTCAATACACTTAGTCCAACGTTTCTCCAATTTTTTATCCCTTCCAAAAAATAGGTCCATAAAATAGGCATTTGTTTGATCAATAATTTCATCATTGGAGCTAAATCTCTCCACCGAGCCATTTCTTTAGGTTTGGAAATAGAAAATAGTCACTGGGGGCTAACTACGGAGAATAAGCCGAATGAGGGGGCAATTCGTAGTCTACTTCATGAATATTTGCCATTGGAAACTAAGCTGTCACACGATTCCGTTGGTCGTCGATTGTGAGCAATCGCAGCAGCCATTTTACGGAAAGCTTTCTCATACCCAAGTGATCGTTCAAAATTGAAACCACTGAGCCATGTGGGATGCCTATGTCTTCCACACTCACACGTATTTTTACTCTTCGATCGGCCAATACCATATCGTGGATTTTCCAGAACGTTCAGCGTGATTTGTACTTGTGCAACCACAACGAAAGTCAGCAAACCACTGTTTTACCATTGAAATCGATGGTCCCCATAGTATTTATCTAACTTTTTCTTGGTTTGATTGACAGTTTTTTTTCGCAAAACAAAAATGTTTATTGAGGACTCGAAATTCACTTTTTTCCAATTTTAAAAAAATCCACGACGTTGTATGTTTTGAACAGCTGTTAAACGCAAAGTAAATGACGGAACTTGTTCAAAATTTGACAGTAGTCTACTTACATGTGGTACTTCATGGGAGCAGTGTTGCATTTCACATAACTTTGAGGGAAGTTAGAAATGTCACGACCTAATTGACCCACCCTCGTAGCTTTTTCAGTAACTCTTGCTTAGAATTAAATATTTCATATTCACCTCAAATATTTTCACCTCAAAAAGTATTTTCATCTCAAAATTTTTTTTCACATCAAAAAAGAAGTTTTTCACCTCCATAATTGTACTTCTAAAGTTTCTTACATTATTGGTATCAAAAACAGTAGAGAATATTTTTTTAAGATATTGGTGCACTCAGAATATTATGTAGTTAACTGTTTGTAGTTTAATAAAAAAGTTTTCCATTCCATTTAAAAATAAAGGAACATACATATATTTTTCAAAGAAATATCTATATTAACTTTTTTATACATTTATTCGAAATAATTTACTATCATTAACAATTTTTTTCAGTTTCATTTATTTTTTTTTCATTTGTTTGAAATTAAATTAAAATTTACCCACAAAACGGAAACTTGTGCTTTATTTGTGTCCGTAACAGTTATTACAAATTTAAATTTTGTTTGCTGTCTGTTTAAAAAAAAAAAAAAAAATATTCAAAAAATGTCAATTTTTTTTATTTCAATTGGTTGTATATATAAAAAATTTTTCAATACAAATTACAAGATTTTCATAAACACACATACATACATAAACACATTCACACAAAAAGTGTCTATAGCTATGCATACATACATTTTCTATTGTACGAGTATATTAAAAAAAACAAAAAATACAAAAACGGAAACAATTTCAAATAAATAAAAAAAAAACATCTATTTTTTAACCCTTTGACTGTCCAATGTATCACATATGATACACAGGCATCATATGTGATGCACAATTTGTCTTATTTCCTTGAACACCTTTATGGAAGTGGACTTACGGTAAAAAAAATGTTTTTGTTTGGGGACAGTCAAAGGGTTAAGGATTGGTAGGTAAAATTTTGACATTTATTTTAACTGATTATATCATTTGTTTCTTACGGATGTGTCAGTTGATTAATCAATATTTGAAAATAAATAACAAAAGGCATTTAATATAAATGAAAATTAAGTAGATCGGGTTTTAAATGAAATATAATTTTTTTTAAATGATATTTCTGTTATTTTAACTTACAAACTATTTTAAGTGTGGAGGGTATTCAAAGATTCGGCCGTTTTTTTTTTTTTTTGGTAAACTAAAAACACTGTTACCTATTTTATTCGTGTATACAACAATAAATACTCTTAAGATTGACATTAATCCGATATACTTATTATTGTAGCGGATTCGAATTGCATGGAAAGCCTCATATACCTATTACCTAAACATAATTTAAAGTCACGAACTTTATAATGTAACCCTCACAATCACATATTTACACAATCAAAACAATATTATATCCTGTGTTTGTTACAAGCTCTGATTTAATCTGCATGTGTAATAAGTTATAGCAAAAAATAAAATAATACATTTACATACCCTTGGATACTTTACAACATATTTACATTAACATTAAGGTTAAGTTGCACACTTGTACATTTGTGTAGGTGTGTTTATGTGTGCCTGTGTGTGTATGCTTTTTCGTTCATTCATACGTTCAATAATTAAGTGCAACAAGTATTTTTCTATACAATTTACTTATCGACACATGTTAAGAATATACTTTACTTGCACTTGCATTCATATTCGTAGTTGTAGTTATTTGTAAGCAATTAAAAATTTCAAATTAATTACACACGGAGTATTTAAGATGCAGTTAACTTAAAAAGTTTATAAAAAGAAATTTAAATTTAATTCAAAATTAAAAAAGTTTTAAAAGTATTTAGTATTTTAAAGAATTTCAGCTTTAAACTTTTTAAAATTTGAAAAAGTTTACTAATCTACTACAAATACAAACAAAATTTGTATTGAATAACAATTAATACTTCAATTTGCCCCTTAAAAACTTGGGTGGTTTTTTATTTGTTAAATTTTTAAGCTTTCAATTTCTTTTTTTTTTTTTTTTTTTTTTGTTTGTTAACTATTAAAAAGCACAAAAATCCACCTTTTATAATCACAAAAACAATAAAAAAATTGCCTAAAAATACATTGTTGCTCTTTAAAAATAACACCTAAAATAAATGAAATTTCATTTAAATTAACTGACAAATGTAGTTATTTTTAGAAACAGAAAACATAAAATTTAGTTTAATAAAAAAGTTTTCCGTTCCATTTAAAAATAAAGCAACATACATTTATTTTTCAAAGAAATATCTATATTAACTTTTTTACACATTTATTCGAAATAATTTACTATCATTTACTGATTTTTTTCAGTTTCATTAATTTTTTTCATTTGTTTGAAATTTAATAAAAATTTACCTACAAAACGGAAACTTGTGGTTTATTTGTGTCCGTAACAGTTATTACACATTAAAATTTTGTTTGCTGTCTGTTTCAAAAAAAAAAATATTCAAAAAATTTCAATTTGTTTTTTTATTTAAATTGGTTGTGTATATACAAAATTTTTCAATACAAATTACAAGAACTTCATAAAAACACATACATACACAAACACATTCACACAAAAAGTGTTTAAAGCTTCATATGCATACATACATTTTGTATTGTACGAGTATATTAAAAAAAAAAAAAAAAAACTGAAATAATTTCAAATAAATGAAAGAAACATTTATTTTTTAAGGATTGGTAGGTAAAATTTTAACATTTATTTTAACTGATTATATCATTTGTTTCTTACGGATGTGTCAGTTGATTAATCAACATTTAAAAATAAAAAAAACAAATGGCATTTAATTTAAATGAAAATTAAGTTGACCGGTTTTTAAATGAAATATCATTTCTTTAAAATGATATTTTCAGTTATTTTAACTTACAAACTTTTTTAAGTGTATTATTTTCCATTTAAAATAAGCTTCAAATCAGGGATGGAAAATATGTTTTCTGTTATTGTACCAACCAGACAAACAAATTGTACTTTTTCGATCCTCACGGTACCAAAATTTTTTCCGCTTTTTTTTTTAACAATTTTATCGTATTGAGTCAGATTTGCTTAGACACTAAAAAGACTTAAACAAATTTAAATTGACCGGGTGAAGCAAAATGTATCGGTAATTTTATGAAGTAGTATAATTCCCACAAAACTTTGTAAAATGTTACTCTAATTTTTATGTCATACCTTTTTTTCTCTTGTAGGGCAATTTAACCTTTTCAGGATTTGCTATTAAAAATTTTAAAGGCATTTAATAGCTTTTTAACAATTATACACTTTTTTCTTATTTTTTTTTTTTTTTGTTTTGAGAGGTTATTTAAAATCAGCTGTTCAATGTTGCCTCTTCCGAGTATTTTAGTACAATGTGTATGGAAACATTTGGTACATTTGATGTGACACCAATTTAGAGCCGGTTCAACTTATAACTGACTTTATTTTTTACTATAGTTGCTGAATAAATAAATACAGGTTTTTAATTTTAAGTTGCTTTTAAAGTCGACTTTATGCTATGTTGTTTTATCAAGTTATGAATTGAAAATTTGAAAAAATTCAAATTGTACTAAATGAGCCGCGGTAGTACCACGGTACCAACCAAGGTAAAAATGTACCAAAAAAAGTACAATTGTACCATGTTTTCCATCCCTGCTTCAAATATAACCCATCATTTAATTTTATATATTTTTTTTTTTTTGCTTTCAGTTGTAAACATTTATTCTGGCGTAAATTGTGTTAGAATATGATCTTCTGTTCACACCACATGCTGCAAAACAATCTGATTGTTATGATGTTAGTTTGCAGCATGTTTCAAAATTTTGCATTATTTTATTTTCTTTCTATAGAATTATTTATGTAGCATTCTTTTCATTTAAACATGACAGTTTATGTTTTCTACATATTTTAACCCAAGTAAAACAATTTTGTTGTCATATCTGCTGCAACAACACTCAAAGAAAAAGTTTAATCACATTTTGTACAATGCATGCAGACCCTTTTAAAAGATATTTCCTTGTTTTAATTTTTAAATCTAATTCTATTATCAACAAATAATTCAATCTATTTATATGAAATTCAAAGAAACAAATTGATTTTTATTGATTCTTTTAATAGAATTAATTAGTTTATAATTCAATTTTAACAAATCATTTCAACCAAAAATGCTACATTTGATTTATACTTCGCGATCTAAATCATTTTTAATAAATTTTTTATTATAATTTAATGAAATTTTGGAATTACTTCGAACTTGACTAAGGCATAGTCTCAACCACTTTCCGTCACCAATTCAACAAAATCCGTTCGATGTTAGTGTTACCTCTTGACCTGGTAATACATCAAACAGCCTATCCTTGTATTACTTAGGAACTTTACACCCTACCCTTCTATTACTTCAGATAATTAATTTATTTTTTATTTTTTTTTGAAAACTCGATAAAAAATTTTAAAAGAAATTTCAAAACCGAATCAGACCCGAATCCTGTTAAAAATAACAAAAAGCATTTTGGACAATAGAAATGTCAAATTTTGGCAATTAAAAAAAAAATAAAAATTCGCAAGAACTAGTTAATATTCAGAACTAGTAAATATTTAGGTAACTCTGTTTAGCTATTCAAATTCAATTTTTCCATTAATTTAGAAATTTTTAGGCTTATACTGGGCTTCGTTTTAGAAAAAATATTCCTTAAATGTTGAGCATCGAAAATATTGAGTCAAAAATAGTATTTTTCTTCTAATTTTATATCACCATCACCCAAATTCCTTTCGTTATAATTTTTGTTTAAAGTGAAAACTCATTTGATTTTTAACAGATTATGTTTATTCGCACTTATAAATTTTGTTTCAATTAATTGTGAAAAATTGTGGCCGACAAATGGCTACCATCGGCGTTTAATGCAAGTTATAGGGCTCTTTTGATAACATTTTGCTTTACTGGAAGCAGCATTTGTGGCGTCACGTTGTCAATTTATTGTCGAATGTTGTTCTTTAACTCCTCCAAAGAATCAGGGCTTGTTCGCGTACACCAACAACGTCAAATATCACCAGAAGGGGATATTAAAATCAGAAGATCCAGTCAAAAGATTGAAAAGCGAAATTTCAAGCGCTGGGAAGGTATCCTTCAAATAGGTATTATGTTGCATGTAGTATGACAAGTGGCCCGTCCTGTTGGAACCATATGTCCTAAAAATCCAAATCGTCAACTTTCGTTACGAAAAATTCCGACAGCGTTAATAGCGTTAACGTCGGCTCTTTCGAAAAAATAACGTTCAATCACCTTTTTTGATGTAACTACACCCACACGGTGACTTTGCAAGGGTGAAATGGTGCTTCATGAATTACGCGTTTATTTATTGTCTCACAAAACCGAGAATTTTGCTTATTAATGTGGCCGCCTGAAATAAAAATGAGCATCGCCGCCTATGATCAATTTTTATGGAAAAATCATCCACTTCGTTATTGAGTTCCGAAATCGCGTGCTCTTAAGGCTTATAGCGATTCATTGTTATTCACTATAAATTCCGCATGTTTCTACTTCACGAATATTAAAACCAAACTGACATACCATATCATTTGCAAATGGCACTTTCCAAGAGGATGAAACTTATTGCCCCACATTGCCCACCTTGTAGCTAGCAATTGTCAAATCGATTGCACAGAAATATCAAAATGGTGTCAACTGCACTGTACTATAGAACACTTTTCCATTTCAATGCTAAGAAATATCTTAGTTTTCCTTTAAAAAACACAAAATTTAATTTTTTATTATTAAATTTATTTTTTTTTTCACCATAAATAATTAAACTCCTGCCCGTTTTTATTTATTAAAATATGTATTGTTTTTTATTGAGGAATTAAAGTTAAAACTAAAAGTGGCACACATCCTCTATAAGAGTCGATCACATGTCAACAAAATCATTCACGCAGAGAAAAAAAATGGTTGGGGCAATCATATTCATTATATATTTTTGGGATTATGATTGTGCCAACCATAGGCTTACTAAATTATATTGTAATAATAAAATAACCATAATTTTACCATAATATGATCCCTACAGTTATATTATGATTCGAAACTATGAAAAAGTTCTTTAAATTTAAGAATATTTATTTCAAAAAATATTTTTTCTAAAGAAAAAAATTAATATTAAGGACTTTTCTAAGAAAACTTCTTTGATTTTATGGACTTCTTTAAACAAAAATACTTGAAAAAAATGTTTGTTCTAAGAACTTTTTTAATAAAAAAAAATATATAAATTCTGTGGAATTTTTCTAATAGAAAAATTTTAAAGACATTTTTAAGATTTTTTTTAGACAATCCTTATAGTCTCAGAATTTTTCTTTTAGAAAAAATTCTTAGAATCTAAGAAAATTACTACTACAAAAAGTCCTTAAAATCTAAATATTTTTCATAAGGAGATGATGACAATCTAAGAATTTTTTATTGAAAGAAAGGAATCTATCTATCTTTTTTAGGAATATGTGAATTTTTATCTAAGAAACAGTTTGAGAATTATACTTTAGGGAAAAGTCCATAGAATCTATAAATGTTTCTAACAGAAAAATTTTCAAAAATCTAATATTTTGTATAAGAAACATTTTTCGTACAAAACAACTCTTGGGTTTTATAGACTTTTTCTTATAAAACAATATTTTATTAATAATAATCTGAGTACTTTTTCCACAAGAAATGAATTAATAAACATATTTCAAAAATAAAAAATAAAATAAAAATAATAATACAAAAATAAATTATATTTAAAAAATAAAAAATAAATAAAATAAATAAAAAATCTTGGAGAAAAGATTGGTTGCAATTCGATTAAAACTATTAACATTTATTTGTAAGGTTTTAATTTTATTTGGAATAACCTAAAATCCGTTACTAAACCAAAAATATTGTATTGGCTATTAAAAAAGTGAAAATAAAATAAAAATCAATACTATTATTCAATTATTGATATTTCCAATCATATTAAAAAACAAGTAAAAAAGGGCTAAATTCGGCTGTGCCGAATCTTTGAATACCCTCCACCAAAGGGGATGAAGATGATATACGTATATACTAAATTTTGCATGAACTGTAATATGAATATGTTTTGTCAATTTATGTAACGAACTTTTGTTATTTAGTTTAGTAATGTTATTTATTTAGTTTTAGCAATGTTATTTACAGAGGTCTGCTCTGTTAGCGACTTTAACATTGTTGATTTTTACGTTTACTTAGTTATCAGAGTAACACACATATAGCTCTAAGAATGTTATTATTCTCATAGTATGTAAGACAATAAATGTAATCGAACAATAAGAAGACTTAATAACATTTTTACTTACTTAACAGAAAAAAAATAGATACAGAAAAATTGTACAAATTTGTATGGAAAATTTTGAGGTACCTTCACATTTTCACTCATAACTTTTAAACCGCTTGACCGATTTTGCTCATTTTAAATGCCAAACTGCTCGGGAGGATGTTCAATAATCTGGGTAAAAATTGGCACCCCCCTTGCGTCTTCGCGTCGTGATCGTGATTTCAATAGACAGACAGACAGACAGACGGACATCGCTAAATCGACTTAAAATTGCATAAGGATCACGAATATATATACTTTATGGGGTCTTAAGCCTATATTTCGACATATTACAAACGGAATGACAAACTGATATATACCCTCACCATATATGGTGGAGGGTATAATAAAATTCGTTTAGTACTTGTGTGCGATGGAAGCTGCCATTTATTTAGTTCAAATTTATTAAAAAATTGTCGATATTCAAAAGTGGTAACTACAAGTTCGGTTATTCTGATCAAATATATCATTCAACTACCCAACAAAAAAAAGTAGCAAAAGAAGAGAAAAAGAAGCAGTGATTTTGATTCCGGTGTTTTGAAAATTTGGATCGGAACCAATGATTTTTACATAGGGGTGTCATAGGGTGAAAGTTTTCTTTTATGATCCTTCTTCATTGCATCTAAAGCCCTTCTTATGGTTTAGTGAAATAATGAAATCTTTTGCTCTTCCCAAATAAATTTTGAATTTGTAATTTAGATTTCTACAGGACATCAGTAATCGGGCCTTAGCCTCATTTCCACAATCTCCCGTTAGCTTCTACCTTGGAATTTAACTGACAGATTTGTTGTTGTTTCCTATATAAAGTTTGAGTTAACGAACAGTAAGTTCGTTAAAGTTTAGCGGGAAATTCAGCAATCGGGCCTTATTTATCTCTATTCGAAATTCTTGCGATTATTACTACAATAATTTTTTTACTTTTTGTAGCGTTAAGATTTGAAAAGTGTTAAATTTCATTAAAAATCGCATTTTTATAAGTTGTGAAGAAGAACTGCCTTAGAGAAAAATTAACTCCTTAAGAATCACTTCCATTTATTTTTGCTGGGTAGGGTTCAAGTAGAAGCAACAGAATTATGGATTTTATTGCTAATAGACGTCTCTAATGATTGGTATTGATAAAAAAAATTTTACTCTAATATTTGTTTTCCTAACAAATTGTTTAAATTCAAAATTAGCCATCAAAATTTATAACTATCCATTAAAATTTGTAATTTTTAGCAGAGAGGTAGCTCAGTACTCCGAAATTCCGTGTTCAAATCCCGGTAAAGGCAAACATTTAAATTTTTTTTTTTTTTAATTAAAATAAAATATTCAAATATTTAAATGACAAATATATCAAATAAAATTAAATTAAATTGTGGTGCAGTAAGTTAGAGTGTGAATCATGAATCTGGATGCCTCGGTTCGATACTGGAAAAATCTAAAAAAAAAAAAATTTTCTTAAAATAAAATTTTGTGGAACGTAATAATATTATATATGTAGAATATAAATATTAAATTGTACAATTGAATATTGGCTTTCACAACTAAAAATATAATTTAATTTGAAGATAGTTGTCGTAACCGCCAGAACTCGATTGGCAACAAATTCGGTAGCCGCAACTGAAACTGTTTTCTGGGTGTAAAATCTTTTTGACAATGAATTGATTAGTATAAATTATGTTATATGTATAAGGACTTTTTGAAAATGATCATATATTATAATTTTTACATAGGTGACTGAACTGATAATCTATTTTTTTTTTTTTTTTTTTGAAAACCAGAAAGTATTATGACCATAAATGTCAGTCATTATTGAATGTCAGCCATTATTTTAATTTATAATTATTCGTAGATTGTTGTCAGCATTTTATAGTTCCGTAATTATTATAATTTTTTCATACCCATGTGAAAATCGAAATATATATGAATATACTTCATCATACATGGGCATACATGGTCATATACGTCCATACATGATCTCATATATGACCATATATCTTCGGATCCGAAATTTGAGGGTATATGGTGATATATGTGCATATATTATCATACATGCTCATATATTATTCATGTATGCTCGTATGTGATCATATACGTCCATATACCCTCAAATTTCGGATCCAGGAATATATGATCATATATGAGATCATGTATGGTCATATATTGAACAATGTATGGACGTATATGACCATGTATGCCCATGCATGATCATATACAGGCCCATGTATGATCATGTATGCTCATATATATTTCGATTTTTACATGCCCATCTAAAAATGTGTGTGTTTTAGGTAAATAAGTGGTACGATCCTAAGTAAAATTCAAACATACATGAAAGCGCGCCACAAGCCGACTTTCGGGCTTAACTGAATGTCCTATTTTTGTTCATGAGTCGGTTATGAAGAGTATCTTCACTACTGACTCCTCTATTTTAACCTAACCTAACTTAATTGTTCAATATTTAACCACGCCTACTTCGCCTGCTTCTCATATAAATTTATTAAATTCCAATATAGGACATTAAATACTGTAAGTTTGACATTAAAGTTGGTACACAGAATAAAATTACAAAATTCTGTTTGTAATATTAAACATCTTTCATAGAACATTTTTGTAAATACAAAAAAAAATATTTTTTAAAAAGGCACCAATTTATATTTTCAAAGAATTTTTTGTAAATACAAAAAAAAATTTAAATAAAAAAAAAAATATATTTTAAAAAGGTACCAATTTTTATTTTCAAAGAATTTTTATATGAAAAATAACAATTTGCAAACAAAAAATTGTTAGAAATTGAATTTGGACAAATATTTTTACTATTTTGTGATACTTTTTCCTGTGTATGAAAAGCCTGATATTTTTGTAACATTTTAATATGTTTGTGTAAGAAAGTATTTAATTGAACTAAATTTATAAAGATTTTTTTTGAGTGTATATATCAGCAGAAGCACATCAAGTAAACATGAGGGCAGAAATCATAATTAAGTGGTCAATTATATTTAATTGGAAAAGGTATAAAACGTGCAGAGAAAAGTTTAAAAAATAATTTGATCAAAAAAATGGTGCAAAAAATTTAACATAAAAAAAATTAACTCATTCCAGGCGAGTGTTGCCGTCAAATTTTTAGTTCGGCCGTGAGCTATAAACACCCGCGAACAGGTTCAGGTCCGGTTGTAGGTTCTTATTCTGGAGACAGGGTTCATCAATGATTTACCAATCACCCCAACCAAAAAAATCAAAAAAAAAAATTTTTATCAGATTTGTTTTTGGAACTTCCCCTACACCTTCTTCAACAATATTCACCATTAAATTTTACAAGCACATGTAAGGTGTATTTACATTTCTACACTCAGAATATTATGTATCTAGTTTAATGTTTGTAGTTTAATAAAAAAGTTTTCCGTTCCATTTAAAAGTAAAGGTACATACACTTATTTTTCGATGAAATATCTATATTAACTTTTTCCTACATTTATTCAAAATGATTTACTATCATTTACCGATTTTTTCAGTTTCATTTATTTTTTTCATTTGTTTGAAATTAAATAAAAATTTACCCACAAAACGGAAACTTGTGCTTTATTTGTGTCCGTAACAGTTATTACAAATTTAAATTTTGTTTGCTGTCTGTTTCAAAAAAAAAAAAAAAGTATTCAAAAAATTTCAATTTGTGTTTTTAAATAAATTGGTTTTATATATACAAAATTATTTCAATTCGAATTTCAAGAATTTCATAAACACACATACATACACAAACGCATTCACACAAAAAGTGTCTATAGCTATGCATACATTTCGTGGATTAAAAAACCAAAAAATACAAAATGGTAAACAATTGCAAATAAATGATAAAATCATTTACTCTTTAAGGAATTGGTAGGTAAAATTTTAAGATTTATTTTAACTGATTAAATCATTTGTTTCCTACGGATGTGTCAGTTGTTTAATCAACTTACAAACTATTTTAAGTGTACTTAAAACTTTTTAACCGCTTGAGCCATTTTGCTCATTTTTAATGCAAAACTGCTGCACAGTGGGATGGAGAATTAAAAACAAATATATTTTTAGAAGATTTTTTAAAATTTTTGTCTAAACTTGTAATCATTTATATGAATTATCTGTCCCATTGTTTAGAATATGTAAATTTTATATACGTTTTTTTAACATTTTTTAATGCATGTTGGTTAGTTGGGAGTTTCCCATTTTTTTCTGTTGGTAGCAGGGAGATTTCTATTGTTTAGTATTTTTTTAAATTCTTTTATTTTAAATAATAAATTATGTATAAGGAGTAAAAGGGTGGAGGGGTGTAAGTGCATGTACTGACATTAAGCTTACTGTACATCTTTGTTGTGTGTGTACGTGTGTGGTTTTTTGCATTATAATAAAATTTTTCATGTATAAAACTAAAATTTTTGTTGAGGTTTGAAAAAAGGAAAATTATTTTATTATAAGAAAATAATGCAATTTATTTTAAAACAAATACAAATATGTGTTGGATAAAGAATTGTACATACACACAATGTATAAAATGTCAGTTATGTATTAAATCAGTCATTTGAAAAAATAAAAAAATTATTGTTCTTTTAACTATCCGTAATTTTCTACTTCATACATGTTTACTTTTTTTATGCATATAAATAAATTAGCATTCTTCAGTTATTAGCATAGCATGACAAATTATTGCATCAAATATAAAAATATATTTTTTTGTATATTTAGATTGAGGTTGAGGTTTACGATTGTGGTTTTGTATAAAAATATTGTTTATATATTTTTTAATTTACACTAGGCAAACTGGATTTTATAACTAAAAGCATATTGCACAGGAGGGGCAGGTCACGCATATAAAACATATACTTTTCTGGTGGCATACTTTCCTAAGATGAGTTTAATAGCAAAAAAATCTTTAGCCAAAATTTAGAGACCCTTTCGAATTCGACCATTTTTCCCTGAGATTTTTTCTCTGAGTGCACCGTATTTTGAAATAAAAAACATTACACATACTGTAAACTAGTCTTAATGGTTTTGCACAGGTCTGGTTTTTATTCCACTATAATGGGCAATAATTCTAAAAACATCCTTTTTTTTTGGGAAATTTTGCATTCTTTTTTTGGGGGAATTGTGAGACTTGTTTCATTTTGTTCTATTCTAATATAGAATATAAAGAAAGCTAGGCATATATAAGTCTGAAAAGTCATTACAATACTTTCATTAATAAATAATCTATTGCAAATATTTTCACCAAAAATTGTCGAAATTGTTTTTAACGGATATTCCGAAATTTCATCTGATTGATTAGAAATTTAACAAAATACTTGATCTACATTTTATTGGGGTGTGCGATATTTTAAGAAAATTGTTCAAAATTTGGATATACACTCACAATATTATTTCGTTAAAAACAACTAAAAATACACATTAAATAAATCGCAAATACAGTCAAAATGAGGACAACTGATTTTTCATTATATTTAAACCATTTTGTTGTTTATTTTCAATTATTGTTTAATAATCGAAAAAAGTAGAAAAAGCAATCGAAAGTCGTTTAAAATAACCAGCAATTTTTAACCGACAAAAATTAGAAAAAAACTACCTTTTTGGTTTGTTTTTCAAAATAAATTTTTTTATTTGTATGTAATTTTACAAAACACAACACACACAGATGTATATATTTTTATTTTTTGAGAGTATCTATATTTAAATAATTTCTTGTAATTTTTATTGAAATAATTTTGTATTTAAACAAACTATTTTGGTAAAAAAAAGAATTATATGAATTTTAATTTTTAGAAACAGATAACGTAAAATTGTAGATTTAACAAAAAATATCAACTTCTACTAAATGTCTATAAATTTTTATAGTTTATTTTTTTAATGACTGATTCAAATAGTTAAAAAATATATTTCCATGAATTTTAATTGATTCTTCATTTAAAAACAAACTTTAGGTATTACTTTTTTAATTAACTACAGTCGGTAACGAAAAATATATTGTGAGTGTATTTATTTAATCGATCCTTATGAATTCGACAAAGTAATACAAAGTGGAGCAATAAGTATCACTCTATGCCAGTTTAGTTTTATCATTCGGGAAATTTATAGTTAGTAATAAGAAATCCCGTTTGGAATACATCTGTAAGATTTTGTAATTCAACGACAAAGTGGATGATTTTCCATCAAAATTGATCATGAGCGACGAGGCTCATTTTTATATCAGCGGACACTTCAATAAACAAAATTCTTTTCATTCTGAGAGACGGAAAATCAAAAACCCTCTTAATGTCATCGTGTGGGTTACGTTGAAAAAGGTAATTGGAGCTTATTTTCTCGAAGTAGCCGTCAGTTATACTATTACGGGATCGGAGGGCGTTTTAGATTCATGCTGACGGGGGAAGAAACCGTTTGTCATACTGCACGCGATAGAATGCATATTTTGAAGCATGTATTTCCATCGCTTGTAACCTCGTTTTTCAGTGATTTGGCCAGATCTCCTGATTTAAGTGTCCCGTATTTATTCTTCTGGGGACATTTGAAGCACCGCACCTTGGCGGGGTTAAAGAGCAATATTCGAGACGAAATTGACACCGTGCTATCACAAGTGCTGCTCACAATTATGCAAAATGTAATCGAAATAACCTTAATTTCCATCAACGCCGACGGGAGCCATTTGTCGGATATAATTTTCCACAATTAATTATAAAAAAATTTATAAGTTCGAATAAACATAATCAGTTAAAAATCAAATAAGTCTTCACTTTAAATAAAATAATAGCGAAAGGAAACCAGATTATAGCTTTTGCCCCATCCTGTAAGATTTGTTTTTTAAATTCCTCATTTTCGATACCCATTTGAGTGGAATTTCGCTTAGGGAAGGGGTATTATGTAGGTTGTGGATAGATGAAAGAATATTTTTGGAAACTTTCAGTCAAATCGGAATTGCGTTTTTCAAATCAATTTTTTTCACACCAAAAATAATTCTTCATTCTGTCCTATTAAGGAAAAAACCCGGAAATTTCAATTGGAAAAAAATTGTTGGTTTTCACAGCGAATTGTTTGAAAAACAAAACGTTAGTTTTTATTAGTTTAAGTTATTGTGAGTCTTAAGTTCACTATAGAAATCACAAATTTTGTTCGACATTTTTTTTAAAGAAAAACAAGTTAAAAGGCTTAAATTCGGCTGTACCGAACCTTTGTTCTCAATGTTTTTGATACAAATAATGTAAAAACTTTAGAAGTGAAATTATGGAGGTAAAAAAAATTTTTGAGGTGAAAAACTTTTTAGGAGGTGAAAATAAATTTTGTGCTTGCCAAAAAATTTTGAGGTGGAAAAAATTTTTGAGGTGAAAAAAATTTTTTGTGGTGAAAAAAATTTTTTAGATGTTAAAATACTTGAGGTGAATATAAAATATTATTAATTTCTAAGAGTCTGGTTAAAAAACAAGAGAAAATATTTTACTTGCCAGTTGCTACACTAATTTGTATGGAAAATTTAGAGGTACCTTTACATTTTCACTAATAAATTTTTAAGCGCTGGAACGATTTTGCTCATTTTCAATAGCAAACTATTCGGGTTAATGTACAAAAATTTAGGTAAAAATGAGCAAAGACGAACATCGCTAAATCGACTTAAAATCGCATAAGGATCATAAATATGGGGTCTTAAACCTATATTTCGGCATGTTACAAACGGAACGACAAACTTATATATACCCTCACCATATTTGTGCAGATAAAATTGTTCTTAACACTTTGTTTGAAAATGTCAGATTTTATGTCAATTCTAATTTGGTTGAAATTCTACAAAAATATTTTGTAGTTCGAATTCTAACCACCCTATTACCCATATCACCTACATGCAGAGCGCATGCGAAAGACCTATCATGATTTGTCTGAAACTTTTCAAAAAAAAAAAAAAAAACAAATTAATTTATCCACAACTTGTTTACTGCCTACTCTAAAGGATATTCCTCCATGGGCCGAATTCAATCCCCACTAACACCCACATCACCTGTCAGGTTCTGGAAAATATGAATAATACATTTATTTCATCACTTATGGCCCCATTTAATAACTTTTGCAATAACACTAGTTTTGAAACAATTTTTTCTTTCATTTTAATTATAATAAGTCGATTTTTTTTAATAAAAAATTAAAAATCGGTAAAAGCATCAAAAAGTAAATTATGTTGCTCTGTGTTATTGTTTATTAGCAACATTTTTCTTAGTTTTGCAAGTGCTAATATTATATTTAAATTAGCAATTGAGATAAGGATCATAAAAATTTTTATAATATTTCTTTATTTTTTTTTCCTATTTTTACACTAAAAGTTGTTGAATTAGTAATAATAACTTTGGCATTAATGTATTTTTAAACAAGTTTACATTAATTTTATTGCGATGCCAAAAATATTAAAACCCAAAAGCATTTGATTGTCTGCAAAAAAGGTCAATTGATAAATAGTTTTTACACTCACAGGGACATTTGGTTATATGATAAAAAAGATTTGGCCTTTTTTAGCGGCCCAATCTCACATTAAGGCCCAATATTATAACTTGCCTTTAAGGTGCGTGTTAGTTAAAGGTAACTTTAGCTAAAGTGAGGAATAAAGTGACCTTTAACTTTTTTTGGTTATTACAACTTCCTTATAAAATAAAATTAAGTTTTTTGAAAATATGGCATTACCAGAGCAAAAACCGATTACTTTTGACAAATTAAAATGGTTCTCAAAAATACGTAGTGGCAACGATGCACTTTTACTTATTTATTTACTTACAACAAACAAAAAATACAAACGAAAAACAAAATTTCTTCGATTTTTGTAAAAAATAAAAATGTTTGTTGTAAAAAATTTACATTGTCGACGCCGAACACAGAAATAAACCAAACAGCAAAGATACGGTCTAAAAACTACACGGCAACTACACTGCAGAGCAGAAAATGTGGCAACTTCAAATGCTTAAACCTAACGTTAAAAGTTAAAGGTAAGATGAACTTACCTTTAGCTTATCGGTCACTTTTAGGTTAAAGTATACTTATAATAACGAAAAACTAATAATCTGTCCGTTAACATCCTCACTTTAGCTATCGGCAAGTTATAATAATGGGCCTAAGAGAGTTAAGTAGGTGAATAAAATTAATTTTTTTTTTTTGGTATCTATCAATTTTTTCATAGTAAAATTAAATATCAAATGAAAGGTATTTGAGAGACTAATCTTAAAATTCTAAAAATAAAAAATCCAGAACCAACAAATTTTCCAACGTTTTTTTTATACCATTTTTTACTCCCTAGATTTGAAATTGGATCGCTAAACATAAAAATTAATACGTTACTTTTCTCCCCTCTATTACATAGCCAATTGCCTTTAAAATAGTTTGATTCCCCCCAGGCTAGCTGCCAGAGAAGTTTTGGAATGGCCTTAGTAATATATTATTAAAATTGTTTAAAATAATAGCATTCAAAAGATACGTTTTAATGCGTTGAATAAGGTAAAAAGTAAATAAAATTTTTATTTAACAGTGCTTTAAGATTCTAACCAGTTTTTCGTGATTATTGTAAAGTTTGTCAGCTCAAAACTTTTCGCTTTGTTTATGAAATATGGCTAAAATTAATAGATGCTTAAGTGCTTTTTGCCCCATGGGGTCACCCTCATCTTAACTGCCAATTTTAAATTAAACAAAAAAAAAAAAAAATTGGTTAAAGAGTATCAACTTACAACCATCGATATATTAAAAACATTAGCATATGAAGATTTAAATGTCCATAATATACGAATTATCTGTAGTTTTAAAGTATTTCATTTGTTACACACAACCATTTAAAAGTATTAAATTCTTTTTTATCTAAAACTAAAAAACAATAAACATCATATGTTTTTTTCTGGTTTTTATTTAGGATTAAAAATAAAAAAATCCTATAATCCAAGTATACAAAATTTATATACAAAATCTAATATGTACTAACATTCAAAATATATGCATAATATTAGGGTGGCTTACGTTTATGTGGAAAAGGCAAAATATATTTATAGATGATAATTTTTTGTACTTTTATCGCGCTCTCTAGTGGTGGTATACATAATTAAAATTAAATTTTTGATGTATTCTATGCACTTAAGATATTATCATGAATTTTTAATTTTCTTGTGCACAAAAAAGATCAGATCTGAAGAGATCTCATCAGAACTAATTGTACCAGATTTTATTACAACTGAAAATTGGGGACACATTTGTCATCTAATTAAACTCAGCAAAAATAAAGCTGCCAAAGAAGCAATAAAAGCATCACTACTATGGAAATGGCATAACTTATTTTCTGATGGTTTCATCGATGAATTTAACATTGGCGTGTCTTAGGATGGAAGTATTCAAATATAGCTACTAGCATTACTCATACGTTACTCTAAGAAAGCAATGACAGTGCAATGATTAGATAATTATAATGCATGAGTGGGAAATGTTCTAAACTTTGTAATATTTAAGCTTTGAAGGAAATTTAATTCATGAGAATACAGAAAAATGAATTTAAACAAGGGAGCTTTATGCACCGATATAGAAATTCTCTTCATTAGAACAAAACCATATTTTCTGCATTAATGAAAAAGCTTTTTTGGGCAACTTTGAAATATTTTTCAAAAAAATTATTGAATGTTTGAAAAATTTAAAATATTTTTGGATATTTTGGTTGGACAATTTTGAAACATTTTTAGACAATTTTAAAATATTTTTGAACAATTTTAAATAATTTTTGAACAACTTGAAATAATTTTGACACAGTGTTAAATAAAATACAAAGCGCAAAAATGCACTAAACAAATATATAAAAATGATTTAATAAAAAAGGTCTTCAGAGTTATTTGCACATAGAAATTTTTGACTTGAATAATCAGAATACAATATTTTAAATAAATGTTTTAGATTCAGAAAATATATGATATACTATCACTTATGCTTTAGAAGCAATGAAGAGTGATTTTTTAAGATATGCATCGGCTTTATATCCAAATCACTACATTTGAAATATGAACATATGAATTCTTTTGAAAGTGCCTTAGAATAACAGCAAAAAAAATCACAAACGAATGATAACTGAACTTTAGGAAGAAATAAAAGAAGTTATAGTCACAGAATGATTACCATTTTTTTTTTTGCTGGGAATCTATACAAATCAAGGCAGATATTCATCACTATATATAATCCGATCCAATTTACTCTGGACATTTGATATCTAATCAGATTCAATAAGACAACAAGAAATTAAAAAAAAAAAACAACTTTATTTTTCCATGCATTTTTATTTTGGTGCATTTGAAAACGGCTCCAATGTTATAAGATCTGTTATCAGATATGAACGGGACTAATACTAGATATGATCCTATATGGTCAAATCTGCAATTATCAAATCAAAAAAAATCCCTAAAGATATGAACAAATCTGGCACTAGATCTGTCCATAACGTATATCACATATGTTATATTCAAACATATATGATCAGATCTGTCACCAGGTGTAATTAGATTTAATCATATTTAATTAGATTTAAGCAGATCTGATCAGGAAGTGCCTTTTTTACTTGTATCTGAAGTGTTTAAAAAAGGTGGCAACTCTGTTTCCGAATTATGGGGTTATCAACATGATTCTTTTTAGAAGTATTTTAGAGTTAAACATAAAAAAAAAATAGGATTTCGTAAATTTTCTTTCTGTACCCCTTCGTTTTACCTCCGATATAAAAAAGTACGTATTCATTATTTTATCTGCTCGTATACATACACCCTAATGCATATAGCACACATTTATTTTGTTGCTTTTTTGGTGTTTTCCATTCGTATCACAAAATTTATTGTTAATTCTTTTGACCTTGGTAGATTTTTTGATTTTTTGCTTGTCAGGAATATAAGAATGATTTTAATATATTCCTGGCCAGTTAGTTTGTCCGCGTGCTACAAACACATGCGAACATGTTTGGACCCGTTAGTAGGACCGTATTTTGAAAATAGGATTTAAGAAATGTTTATCTAAGCCCCCCTTTACTCCCTTCCGGGCAGAAACAATGCCCGCCCCAACCAAAAAAGAAATAACAAAATGTAAACTCCTCCACCAAAATACACCATCAAATTCGACATTCGAAGTACTTAAATTCAAAATCCCTAAATTCGAATGAAAAAATTCGTCCGTATTTTAGTACACAGAGAATTTTATTGAACGAAAAATTAATGAAATTTTATAATAAAATAATGAAAATTTTTTAAACAAAATAACTGCAAATATTTTTTTTTTTTTTTTAAACTATTACTAAACTTTTAAAAGGATTTATAATTCTAATGAAACTTCTTTATTTCTTTTTTATATCTTTATTTAATTTAAATCTATAGAACAGTATTCCTTATAAATTATTAATTAAATTTAATTAACTAAATAAATTCTTCATTGAGTATATGAAATTTTTAATTAATAAAATAATAGTTTTCTTATACTTTTATAAAAAATTGCGTTGACTTAATAAAAGAAGTTTCAATGCAACGAGTTTCAGTGCAATTTTTTATGCAAAAATTCTTTAATATCATAAAAAAATATCTCTAAATGTACACTGTAAATTTTATATAGAAAAATATTGAAAGTTTATTAGGATTTATACAAAAATGAGGTTTTCCATACCACAAATAAATCATGAAACAACTTTTTCTTTTTACATATTTTAGCTTGAAGTTTTTAAATGATCTGTGTAAATGTCATCTAATACTCGTATGTTCTTTTTCAGTTTAAGATTATAAGAATATTTATTGTCTTTGGATTCCATTCTCAGTGTTTGGTGTTTCAATTCCTCTCATTTTCCATTCTGTTTTATTGCCTGTGTGTAATGCTTCAATTGCACGTCTAACCCCTTTCCATTCCAATACCTTACCATTGTTTGGTGTTTCCATTCCAATCGTTCCCCGTTCCATTCCATTTCGTTTCTCTTGTCTAGTGTTTCAATTCCACACATTCCCCATTACCTTCCATTTTCTTACCCTTGCCTAGTGGTTTAATTACACTTGTTCTACATTCTATTTCATTCCATTTCGTTAACCTTGTCTAATTTTTCCATTTCCCTCGTTCCCTCAATTTCAATCCGTTACATTTCAGATTTGTAGCCAAATCGGTTGTATAAATTCGTTTATGGCGGCATTTTTCCTCTTTTAAACCCTAATTTACCACGTTCCTAAGGAATATTTTAAAAATTGTCCTATTTAAATTAAAAGGTTTTTAGGCCGTTTGGAAAGGCCTCTAAGGGAGAGACTTTTTCCCTTTTGCACACCACGTTCCTAGAGAAAATTCCAAAAAGTTCCTTGTAAGTAATTTAGCACATACACCGCGGCACACGTATTTTCAATTTTAGCCAAAGGCAGTCCGATAATGGAGGAGTTTTGCCCTAACTAAATCCCCATTTTTACAACACAGCTGATGAAAATATCAAAAAGTATGTTATTAGTAACAAAATCCCGTCTTAGCGGACGTCTACATCGGTAGACTTCAACAGTAAAGACAGTGGGCGATGTTGTGCCACGTTTACTGTTTGTAGTTTAATAAAAATGTTTTCAGTTTAGTAAGAAATAAAGGCCATACATTTAATTTTCAAAGACATATTTTTCAACTTTTTTTACATTTGTTCAAAATGATTTACTGTCGTTTACCGATTTTTTCTGTCTCATTTATTTTGTTAAATTTTTTGACATTTAATTAAAATTCAACGACAAAACGGAAATTTCCAATTTTGTTTTTTTTTAGTTGTTTGTTTACATACAAAATTATTTCAATTCAAATTACACACATATGGTAATTCACACAAAATGTGTCTATAGACTGTGTGAGTATACATTTTGTAGATTTAAAAACAAACAAAAATCGAAAGCAATTTCAAGTAAATAAATAATCAGTTATTTTTTACGAAATTGGTAGATAAAATTTTAACATTTATTTTTAACTGATTACTCATTTGTTTCTTACTGATGTGCTATTTAAAAATAAATAACAAAAATAAATTGATTAAAAAACAAATTAGGTTGACCGGTTTTTGAATGAATATAATTTTTTTTTAAATAGTTATTTTAACTAACAAACTATTGTTAAGTGTAGAGATAATTTACTGGGATTTGGAAAATGCTGCAAGTTAAATAGAGAGTTATTTGAAAAAATAAAAGAAAATTAGATCTAGTTTGGAATTTTTAAAAAAATACGAGTAGATATCGCAATTTATCTTAAAATTGCACCAATTTTTCATTTTAAGAAAGGGCAAAGTTTTATTTTCTATCGTTACATATGTAACTCGACCTAATTTTTGATTAAAAATTCATTGAGTATTGTTGATCGAAAATATTCAGTAAAACTGATTGCATACAATTGATGTGTTGAAAGGGGTAAACTCTATTGGCACACAATTGTAGTCAATATTGTTTTGGGCTAAGCTGATCCTCTTTGAAATGGATGACAGCTAGTAGAAAAGAGAATTATGAGTTAATTTATAATTTCTCAAGACTGGAGAAATTATAAATTGATGTTGGAATTAGTGGCACCAACGGCTCCAAATGTGGTATTTGTGATTCGGGAAAGTAAAAAATAAGTAAAAGTAAAATTATAAGTTTTCCCTGGTTAGAGAGTACAAGGGATTAAAGAAAAGATGTTCACCCGTTGATAGTTGTAATATAAGTAAGCTTTTACTACGTCAGTTAGCCACAGCTAACCTCGGTTTCTTTTTTTTTTTTTGTATACATTAAATTTCACAAATTCTATGTTTCATATATCATTCCGATATAATTTTGACAGATAAATGTTAATTGTTATAAAATGAATTCAGAGTTTTATAACGTTAATTTTAAATAAATTCAAATTTTATAATTTAAACGCATTTAGTAAACTTACATTATTTTCGACTTTTAAATAAAAAAAATACAAAATTATGTTTGTAATATTAACAACTCTAATACAGGTTGGTTGAAAAGTTCCTGCGCTCGAAATGAAAGAATACTGTTTTTGCTAAGAAATATATTTTTTTATTCAATATAATCTCCTAGAAGCTCAATACACTTGTTCCAATGATCTTCCAATAATTTTATCCCATCCTTATAATGGTTTTCCGGAAGCTCTGCAAAATTACCGTCTACGGCTGTTAAGGCCTCTTCATTCGAAGAAAAATGCTTTCCACGAAAGAATTGTTTGAGATTTCTGAAGAGATAGTAGTCACTGGGAGCCAAATCTGGTAAATACGGTGGATATTAAAGCAATCCGTACTTTAATTATTTGAATTTAGCCATCGTCAAAACACTTTTGTGAGCAGGTGCATTTTCTTGATGAAAAATGATTTTTTTTTTCTTTAAACCAGGTCTTTTCTCAGGATTTTTTTCATCCAGCTGATCCAAAAGGCTGCAATAATATTCAGAGTTGATTGTTTTACCTTTCTGAAGATAATCAATCAACAAAATTCCTTTGCATCCCAAAAAACTGATGCCATAACCTTCTTTGCTGATCGTTGTGACTTCACCTGCTTTGAAGCTGAACAACCAGCTTCAGTCCACTGTAAACGTTCTTGTTTCAATTTAGGATCATGGTGGTAGATCCAAGTCTCATCCATAGTTATAAAACGACGCAAGAAGTCGGTTTTATTCGGCTTAAAACGCTCCAAATTACGCTGAGAAATTTGTTTTCGATCCAGTTTTTGTTGAATTGTTAATGTGTGCGGCACTAACTTTCGAAACAGTTTTTTCATACGTAATTCTTCATGTAAAATATGGAGTACTCCTTCGTCTGAGATGCCTATGGCATTAGCAATTTCACGCTTAGTCAAACTTGGATCTTCACTAACCATATTATGTACCTTCTCAATGATTTCTGCTGTGGTTGCAGTTTTTGGTCGTCCTTCGCGTGGATCGTCTTTAAGGCTGATACGACCACGTTTAAATTCACCAGCCCAAAATTCAACTGTGCGTTTTGAAGGTGAGGACTCCTTATACACTTCTAACAATTGTTCATAAATTTCCTTTGCTTTTAAACTCTTCAAAATAAAGAATCTAATGACTGCACGATATTCAATTTTTTCCATATTAAAAAAAATCAATGACACGTCAACTTCAAATGGCTTGTAAACAAAGAAAGAATTGACAGAATGACTTGCAACTTTGCATGTGTTCTCAGGACAGTTATACCAACTTGAGAAAAAAAAAATTTGGAACTTGCAGTGCCATCTCTTGGTGAGCGCAGGAACTTTTCAACCAACCTGTATAATATTTTTTAAATGCAAATAAAAATTGAATTTCAAAATACAAAAAACTTTTTTTTATTTTTTTTAACTTAAGTTTTTATTATTTATATTTTTATGAAAATTAACAATTTACAAACATTTCAAACAAAAAATTCTTAAAAATCGAATTTGAATTTTAAAAAATATTTTGAATTACTTAGAATTTTGTGATCCTTTTTTCTGTATATATTAGACGTATAATAAATATAATAAGTATACGTACAGTGGCACTAAATAATTATAAAACCATTATTAAAATTTTAATTCAAAAAATTGCTGTAGACAATATGAAATGAATATTTTTTCCATAACGAATCCAAGGGTCATGCTAAAATTTTCTTAGTCTGAATATTTACGGGTTTGAGGGGTACAAATAAAAATGGCTGTTTTTTTATAACAAAAATTTAAGATGAAAAATAAATTCTTGCCGATTTTTATTAAAAATTCACCAAACACACAACATTAAATACAAATTTAAAAGGCCAAAATGTTAACTGTAGTTAAAATAAAAATACAATTACTGCATTTTAAGATTATTAATCCGTGTTAAAACAATAAAATAAATTTAATTGAAATATAGGTTTTTAAATTTTATATATTTTTTTTCGTTAAACAAAAATTTAATTCTCGATTTCCTTTTTGTAATGTTTTCGGTTTAAGATGATTAAGAATTTACAGTATTAATATAGATTTTACATGAAAAAAACCCTTTTTTTTAAATTGCTACTTAAAAATTAACTAATTAGTATCAAATTAAAAATACAATCAAAAGTTTTGGTAAATTTTTAAATAGTTACAATAAGCTTGGAAGGGAAAACGTGTCAAAATAGATTTATATTTTAGCCTATTTAATAATAATTAATTATTTGAAATACACCCTAAATTTCATATTATACTACATATAAACTTATTTCATTTCTTCACACCTGAAATCCATCATGACCTTACAACATTTGCTAATTCTATTTATACAACTTTTAAAACTTTTTCTATAAAAATTATTAAGATCTAAAAATATTTATTGTTTTAAAAATAAATAAGAAAAAAAATATATATTTTATAGATGATTTGTTAACAAATAAAAATACAATATAAAAGCAAATGTCGTTCAAACGAAACAAGAATAAACCCAACAAACACTTTCATTACCAAGTAAGTGGTTATATAATGATACTAAAATGTTTTGCCTACTACTTGTAAATCGGTGTCAGTACTTATTATTTTTGTTAGACGAAGTTGTTTTTATAAGCAATCATGAGTGCCCCGGTAGGTTAGTTGGTAGCGTGCTAGCTTATCAGTGCGGGGGTCGTGGGTTCGAATCCCACCAGAGGCTCTGGTCTGTCTTCGTTACAACGAGCCGATGGTCTTTGTTCCTAGTGCTCGGTTAGGGTATTAGGATATAATTTGTAATTATATGATTAATAAAAAAAAAATAAATATAAGCAATCAAGCTTATGTAAAACTGTTTATTAAATACAAAAAATAATGCAATATTGGTAACCACTTATTTTTTAGATACTAATAAGTACATAAGTAAACCTTATTATTAATAAACTTGTAAGCACGTATTTTTTAAACTATTTGTCAGCATACATACTTAGTGACTACTTATTTTATATGTATTTGTAATGCAGCGGATAAGGAGTTGCATAAATGTTATGAGTTTTTTCATTCAGCTAATATGTACAATAACTTACAAAAAAATGTATTTGTCAAATAAAAATAATAAGTTTTGACATCGAATTATATCCTTAATCTTGTGCTTAATATTCAGATATTAGTAATGAGCAATCATTTCACAGATTTTGCTGGGAAATAAAAAATATTGCTTAGAATAAATATGGAATGAAATTAAATGGGATATGTAAGTAAAAAATGTTTACCTCCAAAAATAACCAGATCTTAGGTTTATTATAGAATATTCCTCGTCTGTAAAAACCAAAATAACAGCTGGAAATTCATTCATTCATTCATAATTTTGTTTTTTTTTTCATAAAATAACAAAACAACATTAACAACAACTAGCAAAGAAAATTCTACATTTGACTGACGTCAGCATTAATAGAAATGTGATGTGATGATGAGTTGTATGATGATGGTAAAAACATGCAAGAGTTTGTGTTCCAGATTTGTTTTTTTTTTTTTTTTTGATATAAAAAGCAAAATTTTACATTTATTTATACATATTTGAAATTAATAGACAATATAAAATATATTTACATTTTTTCTTATTAAAATGGTATAAATTAATTTATTTAAATCCATTATTTTTTTCAATTTAAAATAATACTAAATAAAGGCAATTAAAATTTAATATTTATTTTTTTAAGCTTTTTAATTGAATTAAATTTGTAATATTTATTTTTAATATGATTTAGTTGTTGAAAGTTTTGTTTTATATAAAAAAATCACATCATTTGAGAAATTGTCCTGAAGAAATTAAAAACTTAGGTTAGATTAGGTCAAAAAAGAGAAATCGGAGTTAAAGATATTACCCAGAAAAATTTAGAACTGGTTACCTTTGAATCTATTCTAGAAAAGATTGTTTTATCACGGGTTCCATGGAACAGGTTCTAGAACAGATTTCTGGGAGTCAAAAGATCCCAGAACCAGTCAAAAACAAAACCGAATATAGTACATAAATGAGAACTCATGCTAATCCATATAAATTGCTCTGCAACTTTTTACTGCGTTTTTACAACGGACCTATGCCAAAAAACTAGAACATAAACTTACACCAGAAAGTCAACTTGTTGTGCGCGCTCATATGACGATGTTCCCATTCCTATCTATTCCAGGAACTCCGTCCTGGTAACGAAATACCTTAGTCTCTTCTAGCCTGCCCAATCCATTAAGATCACCCAAAGTTGGAATATTGTCGCCAGAAAAGTGTTGAACACTAAACTTGGCACACTGTTAAAAATAACACCTTAATAGACTGTCTAAAATATAAGCCGGGTTGGACTATAAAACCCAAAATTTGAATATGCATTAGTTGAGCTTCTTTTCAATACGTTTAAACCAAACTTGGCACCACTTTTAAAAATAACACTTTAATACACCGTGTAAAATATTAGCCAGGTTGAACGTGGGGCGTCCTATACAAACCAAAATTTGAATATGCCTTGGTTGGCTTAAAGCCAACTTGGCATCACTTTTAAAAATAACACCTTAATACACCGTGTAATACATAAGCCGGGTTGGACGTGGGGCGTCCTATAAAACCCAAAACTGGAATATCCCTTGGTTCGGCTTCTCTTCAATACGTTTAAACCGAACTTGGCATCACTTTTAAAAATAATACCTTAATATACCGTGTAAATATGAGCCGGGTTGGAGGTGCGGCGTCCTATATAAACCAAAATTTGAATATGCCTTGGTTTGGCTTCTCTTCAACGTATTTAAACTAAACTTGGCAGCACTTTTATTAATAACACCTTTATACACTGTGTCAAATAAGGGCAGATAGGGCTATGGGGGAATTTTACAACAACAAGAACAAAATTTCAAATAGATAATGATAGGAAAAATAAATTTTATATTTTTGAAAGTGAATAAACCATTAAAAGCAAAGATTTAATCTTTGGTCTGACTAATCTAGTCTTTTGTCATATGATCAGATCTGGCACCAGACCTAATTAAATTTATTTTAATCTAGCTAGTACGCTACCAACTAGCCTACTGGGGGTAAGGTAGGCTAGTTGGTAGCGTTCTAGCTTATCAGTGCGGGGGTTGTGGGTTCGAATCCCACCAGAGGCTCTGGTCTGTTTTCGCTACAACGAGCCAAAATCCGATCAGAACTAGTCTTTTTTACACGCACATATAAAACAGATTCCTTATGACAACCGAATCTTATGCTAAATGATTATTTTTATTCCAGTAACCGAATTATTCGGTCGTTAAATAAAAATATCGGTGCCTCCAACCAATCCATTCGGTTGGCAAGAAATTCAGTTGACACAATGAATCTGTTTTACTGCTGATCGTTCAAGGAGAGCGTGAAATTATTATATTGAAAACCACAATATCTATAACTCTTAATAAATCATCGTTAAAATAATCTACCCCACTGTGCATAGCTGTAAAGTTTATATTTAAGTAAATTTTACATTTTTTGTAAAATTTAAATATCAGGAAATCACAATTTAAAAATAAAATTATTAATTGTACATTAATAATTTCCATTTACGTGTACAGTTTTTGTATAAACCATTACCTTAACTTTTTAATAAATGTGTCGATCATCGAAAAATCAAATTATTTTATTTTACATGATTTCTTTTAAAATTGTTTTACCACACAATTTGTGTTGTACATTTTTTTTATTATTATTATTTTGCATTTTGCTGACGTTGATGTTAATCCGCAATCAATATACTAGCAGCCATTAATATCGAAACTACAATATATTGGTATTAAACATCATCACCATCAATATTCTCATCAACATTTGCCAACCTCATCATTATCTTAATATTTTCCACCAATGTATAGGAAATGTTTGATTTTTATTTGATTTTTTCAGATGTTTTTTTTTTTTTTTGAGGTGGGATTTTCATTCTTGCTTACGCACTGGAAAACGCATGTAAGAGTAAGTTTTTTGTTATTTTGTATGCTTGTGTTATATTGACTCATATAAGCAAAGGCAAAAATATTAATGTTGACAGAAGTTAAAGGAAATAAATTCACTAAAATTTGTTTTTATAAAATTTGACAGATTTTAAGTTTTAAATAATTTTATGTATAAATGCTAAATGAATTTATATCATTTAGATATTAAAATGACAGTAAAAATAACTGAAATTTTAGTTGAACTTAATGATGTTTCAATCATTTTTAACCTCCCGGTTAAAAAAAAAAAATTGATATAGCGCAATCATTATTTATATTCAATTTGATATTATTTAATATCTTATTTGATCCGAAATATATTTGAGGATTCATTAAGATCTATATTTATCCGATCAATAAGATCCAGCAATATATTTAAGCAAGATCCAAATTTATCTAAAAAATTTTAGGTAAAATTTTATTAGATTAGATCCATCAATAAATTATACGGAATCTGGTTTATTAAAAAGCATATAAAAACAAATTAAAAATAAACAAACTTAAACAAAAAATTCTAAAAGATCAAAAATGCCCTCGATTACTAAATTTTAGTAAACTTTTTGTAAAGCGGCAAAAAAAAAATACTAAATATTGTGAATATTAGTACAAAATACTATATTATCCTTTAAAATCGAGTTCAAGATCCTTTTTATAAAAAATAATAATAATGATTATTTATTATTTCTTTCTTTCCAATATTTCGTCACCACATTGGGTGACTTCTTCAGGGAAATTATATAATTTTTTACAAAATTTTACAAAAATTTTTTTTACGAGCATCAAATTTTTTTTTTTTTTTTATTTATTTTTTTTAAATATTTTATACAAAATTAAAAACAAAATCAAAGGGTTAAAACATAAACGAATTAATCATTTTATTTTTATTTGGTAATTTCTGTTTTGAAAAATATTTTAGTCATAATTTTTTTACTTTTAAGGTAAAATTTTAATTGTTTTTAGGGCTGATTTTTATAACTAAAAAAGTTTTCAGTGCTATTTTTAAGTGGATATCCAATTTTCAGACATGAGTCGGTATATTCACTTCCGATCCATTTTTTAATCGATGTAACATTTTAAGGCAATTTAAGTTTGTAGGTGTAAGTTTTAATTAGAAATAACATTTCCTTCAATATCCACTTTTTTAAAATTAGTAATTTTTTTTTTGCTTATTTTAGCAAATCGGTTTTCAAAAATTTGTAAAATGATTTCTGAAATTAGCAACAAAAATTTGTAAATATTTTGTAAAAATTCTGTAATTTGTAAAATGTAAATAGCAACAAGATTTGCCAAATAATATTAATGTTTTATGCCGCAATATAAGATAATTTAAAAAAATAACGTACATAATATATAATTATATATGGTTATACATAATGACATATGTATTTATGTATGATAATATACAGTATAATTAATTTCTGTTGAAATTTACCCAACTTATAGTAGGAAACTGTACTCCTTCTATAAGTTGGGTAAATTTACTTTGTGTACGTAATTAAAAAAAATACACACATTATGCGTAAGTTGGTGAACACAAAATAGGTAAAATTACATTAAAAGTGCGTAAAATTTAAATCAAAAATTTGTGGGTAGAAAAACACGATTTTCCTGTAAATGTACACATATAATATGCGCATTTTTTTTACTACGATGTTGAAAATAAAACAGCCCAAAAATGTTTGTTTTGTAATAGAAACAATAAATGTATTGCTTAGAAACTCACAAAAAGGATAAAAACAACAACTTTTTTGGTTTTGTGATTCGAAAAATTGATAAATTAAAAAAAAAAAAAACGAATAAAGTTTTCTTTTTTAATTTTGAAAGTTGTTTAGTTTTTTTTTCAATTTAAATTCACTCTAAAAAACCTTTGTAAAATGAATACTATAAAATAGGTAAAGTTTTATGTAATATTACGAAAATTCGGTAAATATAAACACCAAATGCGTAAAACAGTTCTGTACACATTTTCATATACAATTATACTAACAAAAATTGTTTTTAAACATAATATGCTTACAATTAAGCACTTTATGCCTAAAATTAGTATTCTTTTGTTATATTAAAATTGTACTCACAAAATTTGTAAATATACAAACCTAAAATGGTAATAATTTTTTTGACATTTTGAAATTATAAAAGAATTCAAAAAAAAAAAAGAAAAAATCTAAAAACAAATATTTTTTTTTTCAAAATTGTCAATTATTGAAGAAATTGTGATAAATGTATATTAAATTATTGGGTCAAGAATCAAAACCTTCAAACATCCGCCAGAAAACTGAAATACTGCATCAAATTTGTATATTTATAAAGTTGACTCTTTTAGAACGAAGAAGAGGACAAATCATTATGTGTTATAATAAAAATAAATTTATTGATTTTATTGAAAAAAGTTTTTGTGCAGTTGAATTTTTTTGGAATTGATAAGCATTCAGAAATACATTTTTAGTATATTTTCCCTTAAAGCAAACTTTTTTACACACAATTTTAGTAAATTTACAAATTAATTTTAAAATTTCCTTAAATATTTACGCAATTCTAATGTAAATTTACACATAATGTGTGCATAATATTACGCATAAATATTTACGCAATTCTAATGTAAATTTACACATAATGTGTGCATAATATTACGCATAATGTGTGTATTTTTTCGTTTACGCACACAGAGTAAATTTACCCAATTTATAGTAGGAGTACAGTTTCCTACTATAAGTTGGGTAAAATTCAACAGAAATTAATTACAGTGTATGTCATAATTTTTTTACCATTATAAGTTAGTATATTTACAAACGTTCTGGGTAAAATTTTTATTCAACAAAATAATACAAATTTTAGGAATAATGTGTTTAATTGTAAACACATAGTGTCTAAAAATACTTCGTGTGTGTATTATTGTATATAAAAGTGGGCGCAATAACGTTTTACGCATTTGGCGTTTATTTTTAACGAATTTTCGTAATATTACATAAAACTTTAACCATTTTATAGTAGTAAATTTAAGAGTGTATATAAACTTTTTCACTCGTGCTGTTAAGTTTTAGGCTACTTTTATTTAAAACTTTTAGGCCCGATTTTTCAATGCTCTGTTAAAACTTAGCAAACAGTAAAATTCGAATTTTGTAGGCTACAACCACGATTATAGCAGTAAAAGTCTCAGTCAAAAAATGCCTTAAAAAATTATCAAAATTTTTAATTAAAATTTGAACTTGAAATCCAAAAAAAAAACTCAATAATTAATTCTTTCAAAATTATGCGTAAATAATAAACAAAAAATTATTAGTAGCTCACACAAGTTGTATTTTATATATAAAATAAAATTTTAACAAACTATATCGAAGTATAAACAAACTTAGTTTGTCTTGTTTGTCTACGTATGTAGAAATGTAGACTGTAAACAAATCATATAATAGCGACAATACATCAATCGTTTTTTCACATTGTTTAAATGGTAGAAGGAAAAACTAAAAAAAAAAAATTCAAAGAAATTGAATATTAAACTATTTACTAGAACTAATAAAGCATTATAAATATATGTATATGGACAAGCAACTACAAAGCAAATCATGTAAACAGTGCTTTATAATCAGTTCAATAGTTTTAAATTTAAATTTGTTAAAATTTTGGAAGAAATAATATCATTAAAAGAATCCACATGGCAACGATGAAATTAAGGTTTAATTTAAGAAGACCCATCGATAAATTCTAAAGATACGGCCAATTGCTTTTAATAAAATGTTTGACTTTTTCATTTTCACTTACACAAAATTCAAGTAGCACTCGGCGTATGAATAATGTCTTAAAATAATACTAATTATGCCAATTGGGTACTTATATATGTGAAGATTTCGGAATTTATCAATGGATTTTATTAAATAACACCTTAATTACGCGAACGTTTAAAATCAGTACGTTGGCGTTAGACGTTTATCAAATTTTGACATAACATGTGAAACAACAACAATTTTGTACGTTGACGTACGCATTTTTTTTTTTTTTTTTGATTTTAAAATAAAACACATTTTTTATATTTTTAAGATTTTTTTTAAAAAATTTTAAAAGTGACAGTTTTGGCAAATTTAGATTTATGTTTCAATTAGATTTTGCCTACATCACTAAAACAACTAATGATGATAATTAGGGTCAGGAAGTTCATACATTGAATTTTGCATTTTATGTACATAAAAATATACATTTACTGTCATATGCATAGACAATCTGTTGATTTTTATCACACACTTATAAATCGAATTAACATGTAAAACAACAACAAATTTGATAAGAATCAACTAAATGTCTATGCATATGGGAGTTAATATTTAAAAAATATGTATTTATTATTGATTGTTTCAACGTTTTCAATATTATATAAATTTTGTATAACCCAGTTTTTAGTAAAATATCAACAAAATGCATACGAAAGCTGTAGCAAAATATGAAATAAAATACGTATTTATAGCAAAATGTATTTATAGCAAAATATCTAAAAACATGCAATAATATTGTACAATAATTCGATAGGATTTTCTTAAAAATTTGTTGATTCGCAAAGATATTTACTTAACTAACGGCAACCAACAATGTATTTACATGTGCCGTGTAATAAAGTCATAGGCAATAAAGACATATGGCCTTATTTCACACAGCATTGAGAAATAATGCCATATGGCTTTATTTCCAACGGAGAAGTGAAATAAAGCCATTATGGCATTATTGCACCTTTGATAATTTTTTGTGCAATATTTTTGTAGTGTTTTTGATATTTTTTAATTACACAAAAAAATACAATACAACAAGTTTGGTTAACAAATAGAGATGTAAATCGATTTTTTATTAATTAACAATATATGAATGTGGGTGCCGTCCTTGGCACAACAAAGTGGGCACAACGCCCAGAAAAAAAAATGGTTCAATATGTTGAAGAGCAGCAATCAATATGCAATAAGGCGCATAATTGCCGCGCCAGCCGCGAAGGCGGCGTGTCGGCCGCGAAGACGACGTGCGTAACTATTACAATTAACTGCATTTTACACTGGTATGACATTATTTTCACTTCAATTGACAAACTAATATGACTTTATTTCATTTCTTTTGTGGTAAGTTTTTTGAGAACCGGTACTGTTTTCACCTAACACCCTAGCTAAAATGAAGCTGCCAAAGAAGCAATAAAAGCATCACTAATATGGCAAAGGCATCACTCCTTTTCTGATGGTTTCATCGATGAATTAAACTTTAGCGTATCATAGGATGGAAGTATTCAAATAGAGCTACTAGCATTACTCATACTTTACTCTAAGGAAGCAATGACAGTGCAATGATTAGATAATTCTGATGCATGAGTGGAAAATGTTCATATACTTTGTGATATTTAAGCTTTGATGAAAATTTAATTCATAAGAATGCAGAAAAATAAGTTTAAAGAAGCGAAATTTATGCATTGATATACAAATACTCTGTATTAAAACAAATAAATAATTCTGCATTAGTGAAAAAGCATTTTTGAAACATTTTTCAAAAATTTTAATAAATTTTTAGATAAATTTTATAATATTTTTGGATAATTTAAAAACTGGTTGTACAATTTGGAAACATTTTTAGACAATTTTAAAATATTTTTAAACAATTTTAAATAATTTTTGCACAATTTTAAAACTTTTTGGGGCAATTTGAAATAATTTTAACACAATTTTAAAATTATTTTGGTAAATTCTGAATTAAAACTGGAAATGATATAGTATTAAATAAAATACATAATGCAAAAATGCACAGATTACGTCGTCATAAATATTTAAGGCTGAAAAAATGCAAATGGCATCCATATAGTTTCACTTAAAGGTCAAAAAAAATCTGTTTTTCTTGATATTTCAAAACTTTTATAAAAATTGCAAAACTGCATAAATTCTAACCCTCATGAAATTTTAAACTAAAATATAAAAAATGTAATAATAAGAAAATTAAAAAATTTCATCAGCACTATTTTTTCAATTTGAATAAATGCTTTAGATTCAAAAAATATACGATATACTATAACTTATGCTTTAGAAGTAATGAAGAGTGATTTTTTAAGATATGCATCGAGTTTATATCCAGATCACTGCATTTCAAATATGAACACATGAATTCATTTGGAAGTGCCTTAGAATAACACCAAAAAATCATAAAAGAATGTCAACTGAAGTTTAGGAAGCAATGAAAGAAGTTATAGTCAAAGAATGGCTACCATTTTTCTTTTGCTGGGACTGGACTAGTACTTTCAGACTCAATACTTGATATAGACTTTTTTTATACTGATCATGTGATAGGTACTTTAGAAACCGATCCTGTTTTCACCTTCCACAGGACTGGTACCGTTCATAAGGTACAACCGGACCTCTTTTCACTTATCTCGTGATATGTATTTTCGAAACAGGTTCTATTTTCACCGATCACGGAATAGGTCCCAATTTCCAACTGACGCCTTTTTCCCGCAGGCTGGGTATAGACTATCCCTGTAGAATAAAGGGCTGGCCCCCGTTCGAGCACCTGTCCCGTGACCGGCTTAAAGACCTACTCTGTGACGTGTCCCATGACCGGTGCAAACAAGACCGGTATAAAAGTGAAATTGAACAAATCTGAAATAGCCTGACTTGGGACCTGTACGTGAACGGTCTGTAAATTCTTATCCCGTGACTGTTGAAAAGAGGTCAGCTCCGACACATATCAGTAGTGACCGATAGCCATGGTCAGTTGCTAGTTGGGCCCTGATAGGTGAAAACTGAACCCATTCCGAAAATACATATCACGTGATAGGACCGTTTAATAAAGTGTCTACCACGTGACCGGTTTAAAAGTCGTGACATCTTTTTTATTGTGTGATATGTTCTTTGGGGTTAGTTATGTGATGTGTTCTCTTAGACCAGTCCTATGACATGTCACAGAGGGCAATTGGCTCACTCCTAGGACAAGCCCATATTAAAGTGACCGGTTCTTTTCATATAAAAAATCCGGTCCCGTGACCGGTCCCTATTACAATGAACCGGTGACGTAACATGTCCTGGGACAGATCCTTTTACCGCAGGTTTTTTACTTGACATTATTTAGTGCTAGTCCTGTGACAGGTTCTGTGACATGTCACAAAGCGCAATTCACTATGACAGTCAAAGTGGCCGATCTTAAACAACCAATCACTTGGCAAGTCATGTGACGGGTGCATTTCCTACAGCGAGCTTTTCATACCACCTGAAAAAAATTATATCGTATCAATATCAAACTTACAGTATTTATTGCCCTATATCAATAAAACTTAAACAACTTTTTAAATGTTTAAAAAAAATGGTCGAAGTGGAGGTGGTTAAATATAGACAATTTTAGCGCTTACTTTAGTATTTGATTTATAATTTAAAGGAATTTGAATAATGCTAGAAATTCAATTATATCTATAGATGTAAAATAAAATTTTGACATTTATTTAACCCATATTTCAGTATAGAAATGACCAAACTCGTAACTTTTTACGCCAAAATTCGGTAGTTAAGTAATCAGTTTACTATGAAAATTTTACAAATCAACTACAGAATTCTGTTGTTAAAAGTTCAAAAATCGTGCTACTGATCCCTGGAAATAAATCATGCTATTAACATAGAAAGAGACTTAGTTTGGAAATATCTAAAAAAAAAGAGAAACGTAGACATTAATAACAAAAAAAAAATAGTTTTTTTATGTTTTTCTTGTGCATAGAGTTAAATATCAAGTAGAAGAAGTAGAAAATTTATATTTTCAACAGAATTTTTGCTTATAATTTTACTTGACAACAGTTTGAATGCATACAAACAAAACAAAGAAGTTTTCTTTTCTTTTTTAAAGGCATTGCATTGCATACATATATGTTTTGTTTTAACTTTACAATTGCACTAATGAAGCCTTTAATCAAATTTTACTGCTCATTTAGGTTTGTTATTATAATTGCCAACATTACGTATGAGTAATTAAAATTATTATTATTAAATTACTTATACGTACCGGGGACTTGAATATAACATACTTAAAATAATACGTCAGTAAAAAAAATAAATATTTCAAATCGATTTAACTAATATTTCACTAACTTTTTGTTGAAACATTAATTTGAAATCATCAACACATTACTTAAAATCTTTAAGCTTTGGGCGTTGATTTTCAAAATGTTTATATACTTGGGTTTTGTAGTTTGATTAGTGGGCGTAATAGTGTAATAGTTAGGGCGTTGGACGGTTACACAGAAGGTTGCAGGTTCGATTTCCGCCGACGACATTAATTTAGAGAAATAATGTTTATGAGTTTTCAATCTCTAATACCTATCGCAACGTCTTCCTTCAGTGTTCTCACCTTAATTATAATTTCGAACCCGAAAAATTTTAAAATAAATTTATAAACTTGCAGATCGAAATAGTACATACAAAATTAATTAGTTTTCTTTGTTTCGCTTTGACATTTGCACTCAGCGTATGTTTTTTTTTTTTGGGTCTTCTATTTTTTTTTTGTTTGCTGACTATTTTTTAAATTTTTCCGTAAGGAAAACTTTTCAACTTGTTCAATTAGTTTTTCTTTCTTTTTTTACTAATTTTACTAGAAATGTACTCTTCCTATGTAAATTAACATTATTTAAATTTTAACGGGACATTCATTTATTGGCTCTCAGAGTTTAAAAATACGTCCCTTAAAAAAAAATCTAAATCATTTGACATTTAATAGAAAAAGCCGTATATTTATTTAAATTTTAATTTAATTTCCTTAAGAATTTCCAGGAAAATCAAATGTTAAAGAATAAAATATCAGTAAAGTTGTATGGATACAACAATTCATGTGTTTTTGTGGATGTGCTTGTGGATAATTGTGTGGGCATATAATAAGGACACGCGTATTTCATATAACTGTCAACTGTCAGTGTTGAGCAAGACATACGGTTGATGACATAAAATAAAATAGATTAAAAAGAATGTATACAATGTGAATAAGAAAAGCGAATAGCGTACCGATAAGAATATATGGTCATACATCTACCAGGAAAACCTTAAACCTTCAATGATTAACCAAAACATTAAAAAATAAAATCCTTTATATAAACAGAAAATGGAAAAGAAACCAAAGCCATGTAAAACGTATAACACTAGTTTACAGGCAGTTATGTATTTAAAATTTTTAGTTTAGATTAGGTTTTTTTTTTAAATTTTGTCGGAGGAAATTTGTCAATTTCGGACCAAAAATAAACACATTAAGACATATTTTGTTTTAGAAACAATAAGAAATGTTTTAGTAACGTTAAATGTTTAACCCGTTGACGACGTTGATATAAATATCTTAAATTTTTTCCATATTTAATACATTTTCTAACCGATTTTTCCTCATGTAAATAGTACTGTTGAAGCTTTTATATGATATTAACCACTTGGTTCACTATGGTCTTGGATCCGGATAGGATCACCTCAAAATCATAATTTATAATTTTTCGTATACATTTTTTCGAATTCTATTGGATATAAAGGAGAAAAAATTTGATAGGAGATGCTCCAATCCTTTAAATATCCAGAAACATCGAGATATTTAAAAGCAATTATTTTCAACAATTCTACCTTGCAATATAAAATATGATCGTCAAGGTAAAAAGTAGGAGATTTAAGTTCATTTTATGGTATTTCTTTTTTTTTTGTTCGAAATCGAATTTAAGTCATTTTTATGCACTCACAATATATTTTCAGTTACAGACTGTAGTTTATTTAAAAAGTAATACGTAAAGTTTGTTTTTAAATGAAGAATCAATTGTAATTCATAGAAATATATTTTTTAACTATTTAAATCGGACATTCAAAAACAAACTATAAAAATTACAGACATTCAGTAGGAGTTGATATTTTCAGTTAAATGTAAAATTTTATGTTTTCTGCTTCAAAAAATTTAAATTCATATAATTCCTTTTTGTTTTTTTTACCAAAATAGTTTGTATATATACAAAATTATTTCAATAAAAATTACAAAAAATTGTAAAAATCAGTAGTCCTCTTTTTGATTGTATTTTCGACTAGTTTAATATGTATTTTAAGTTGTTTTTAACAAAATAATATTGTGAGTAAGGATTTTGATATTTAAAACGTAGTTTTTATTTCCTGATTCCAAATTTGGCCTCAAAATTTTTTTATACCATCACGATTTTGAAAAAATTGTATAAAAGGGATATTTTGGGATTTTTAATGTTTGTGATTTTCCACCAAAAGTAATTAATTTTACATTCGGTACTAAATAAATTGAATTTTGATGCAAATAATGCCACAATACGCCAATCTTTGGCCCGGAACATTGTTGTTGCACAGATTCTGGGGGCCATAGGTTTACGTTTCTTTTTATCCAATCAAACTAAATGCAAATGCTAAACAAGAAAATTACATTAGCCTTTAAAAGTGCTCTAACCAAAAAGGTGGACTGGATTTTAATGATATCTGATATTTTCCTATCTGGAATAAGGGCTACCGTCTGCAGTCTGAAAGTGAAATTGAGTAAAATAGAACTGGTGTTTTTCACCTCCAGGTAAGGGCTGCGAATTCCACCCTCTTCGAATATGCTTAATATCGTGGCAATGTTAAGAAGGCGAGGGTTGCTTTCTACTCCTAATGAAATATCTTTGGTTTAAGATGGGTTTGAGTAGAAAAATGGTGTTGTACAAGTTATTTAAGGAGTATGTACAAGTCGTACGCCTAATACTCATTTAGACCTATTGTGTGGTGGACGGCAATTAGCAAGCAGGTGTTTGAAAAGTAACTCAGTAGCGTTCGGCTTGTATTTAAAAGGATTTTCTTCTCCGATTCCCTCAATGTTATTAATCCCATTGATTTATATGTGATGACAGATTCAGCTAGCAGTGCGGCAAAACTTGTTGCAACAGCTTCTTGGAAGGGGTAGACATTAGGACATGCTACACTTCTCAACTAGCTGCCTCTACAGCTTAGACTGTAATCTGAATACTTTTACTGCTAGGATTGACTTTGATAGAGTTTATCAGGTCAGCTTTCCTTCTAAAGAGGAATGGGACAGAATTGATCCAACAGCTGGAATTGACATCAGTGTACACACTAACGGTATACGAATTAGTTGCGGGATACTCTACGAGGTCTTCTCTGTGGCCTTCTTTGGTAATTGCGACACATAAGGCTTCTTCAGGTTACCTGATCATGCTAATGTCTTTCAGGTGGAGATTCTGGCTTTCAGGGAAACTTGCAGACTTACGTGAAGAAAGACCTCGGGTTACTGTGAATATCTTCGTCGATATCTAGACTGTGCTTATGTCCCTAGTCTCGTGTATTACATTTTCTATCCTCGTCGGTCAGTGTAAGGAAACACTGTCTATACTAAGTTGCCAGTCCCTGATGACGTTAGTATGGAGCTCCGGTCACACTGACTTTTATGCTAATGTGCGGGCAGACGAGTTAGCAAGGGCAGGCTTTGCCTTATATGTCTTCACACCGATTTCAGTTGCTATGCCTTTGGGTTCCATTAAGGGTGGGATCTTCGAGCACAACCTCAGGAAGGCGGGAAGCAGATAGCGTGGACTAGACATTTGTAGGACGATAAAGCTAACATGCTCCGACTACGATCTGGGTCGTACTGAATCTCTTCACAATAGGAGAAATCCTAAAAAACTGACGGCCGTGCTGGCTGGTCAATACGCCACAGCTGTGATAGACCAGGTACCGCAAGAGATAACGGAACTGCAGGGCATCCGACATAGAAGTTTGGACTATACGACATGTCGGTGATATGCAAAATAAGATTTGGTGATCTTATTTGTTCATTCGGGGTGGATATAGCTCTCTTGATAGCAGCACTCTACGGGTGGTGTAGTCCTTCAAAACGAACTCCACTTGCTGCCTACGAGAGCATCAGCTCACACTTGAACCAACCAAAAACATTGTTTAATTAGTCAAATTAACTAAACTTTGTTCGTTGTGACATACTAGTTAGCGCGTTGGACTGTTAAACAGAAGCTTTCGGGTTCGATCTCCAGCGGAGGCAACATCAATTTAGAAAAATAATATGTATAAGTTTTCAATCCCTCATACATTACGCGACGTCCTCCTTCGGTGCTTTCATACCACTAAACCCCACCGAAGTATAGTAACATAACAGGACTATGAACTAAAAAAGCTTCAATAGTTTTGCCAACTCTTTTCAGATTTATCATCTCGTGCAATTACAGTGTTGCCATATTTGAAGCCTAGAACCTTTCATTTATCCTCTATCCCCTCTCCAAAGAGAGCAACACATTAATTAGTATGAAGAATTTCCTGAGCACCAAAATGGACGGGTGCCCTTTCTGATCTATAATAATACTTCAGTAACCAATTGAACTAAAAACTATCTGTACACAAAAATTTAACCTTCAGACCTTCTGAATTTAACGAACGAAAAACTACGGGGCCAAGTCAACTAAATATAGATTTATACACAAAATTCAATCAATGGCTCATCTGTGACAACAATTAAAATGAGTGAAAGCCAAAGGTTGATGTTTTTTTCCTCCTCAATTCTGAGCCATAAAGTATTTTTTCCTGGGTCAGGGGTCATAAAAAACAAAAGCTCATATTTCGGAAACGTGATTCGATGGAACTCTTTGAAGAGGTTGCTCGATTTAAGACCCAGGTATAGCATAGATTATACCCCCGAAATAAAAAAAAAAAAAACTTGAAAAGAACTAATCTATAAAATTAATATGTAATTTTTGAGGTAAACAATTCAAATTAGTTTTAATATTTCGTAAACTAATGTAATGCGCAGATTATTAAAACGAAAGAACAATGAAAGAAAGAATACAAAAAAAATATAAAAATCAAAATTTTAATGTCATGCAAAACAAAAAGTCTAAAGGTTGAAAACCAGTAGAAGTGTGTTATAATCAAAATCATAAAATATTGAAAAATGAACTGAAAATTACACCATATATACAAACGTATTAAGGAAAAACACGAAATGATAGCTAGGTACGATATGTATATAAAAAGGAAAAGGTCTCAGGTGAAATAATGAAAATAAATGTCGGTATTTACATAAACACTTATATTAAATAGAAACAACAAATGTATATAAAGCAAAAGGTATTTTCTTTTGAGCTGAACGGAAAAAAAGCATATATATAAAAGAAACATGACATGGTTTTATTTCTTTTGTTCACAAACAGGAAATGGACAATCAAAAAGGACATTATTATAATTTTCACCGTATTTTCTTTTTACATATCAAAATATTTAATGATAAATACATTCAAAGGAATAAAATGTATAAATAAATAAGAAACTTTTCAACACCATATGCAAATATAATAAAAACATACATATTCATGTGGTATGTGTGTGTGTGTGTGTGTGTGTGTGGATAGTTACAAAGATTTTGTGTTGACATTATTCCAACACTCATACAGTGTTACACACCCACACACACACACACACACACACACCCATACATTTATATTCTTTTCATTTACTTCAATATAAAACTTAATGAATGGCAATTGTTTAACATGTCATGAATTTCATTGCATTTCTTGTGTGATGTGTGTTTGTTTGTTTTGTTCTGCTGTCTCAATCACATGGCAAATGAATGAATAATTTTACAAATGTTTGCCAATGTATGTAATGAAAGTGCATGTGGTAGTAGATAGTACGCTCAGGACTTTGCAACAAATAAACAAGAAAAAGGATAATCAATGGACAGTAGGGGTAAACCTTTTTTTTGGCGAAAGAACTACATGATACCGCGTTATAGATAATAATGTACAGGTTGGTTGAAAAGTTCCTGCACTCGAAACGAAAGAATACTGTTTTTGTTACGAAATATATATTTTTTTATTCAACATAATCTCCTAGAAGCTCAATACACTTGTTCCAATGATCTTCCAAAAATTCTATCCCATCCTTATTATGGTTTTCCGCAAGCTCTGCAAAATAACCGTCTACGGCTGCTATGGCCTCTTCATTCGACGAAAAATGCTTTCCACGAAGGAATTGTTTGAGATTTCTAAAGAGATAGTAGTCACTGGGAGCCAAATCTGGTGAATACGGTGGATGTTCAAGCAATTCGTACTTTAATTCTTTGACTTTCCATCGTCAAAACACTTTTGTGAGCAGGTGCATTGTCTTGCAGAAAAATTATTTTTTTTTTCTTCTTTAAACCAGATCTTTTCTCACGAATTTTTTCATCCAGCTGATCCAAAAGGCTGCAATAATATTCAGAGTTGATTGTTTTACCTTTCTGAAGATAATCAATCAACAAAATTCCTTTTGCATCCCAAAAAACTGATGCCATAACCTTCTTTGCTGATCTTTGTGACTTCACCTGCTTTGGAGCTGAACAACCAGCTTCAGTCCACTGTAAACGTTCTTGTTTCAATTTAGGATCATGGTGGTAGATCCAAGTCTCATCCATGCTTATAAAACGACGCAAGTAGTCGGTTTTATTCGGCTTAAAACGCTCCAAATTACGCTGAGAAATTTGTTTTCGATCTAGTTTTTGTTGAATTGTTAATGTGTGCGGCACTAACTTTCCAAACAGTTTTTTCATACGTAATTCTTCATGTAAAATATGGAGTACTCGTTCGTCTGAGATGCCTATGGCATTAGCAATTTCACGCTTGGTCAAACTTGGATCTTCAATAACCATATTATGTACCTGCTCAATGATTTCTGCTGTGGTTGCAGTTTTTGGCCGTCCTGCGCGTGGATCGCCTTCAAGGCTGGTACGACCACGTTCAAATTCACCAGCCCAAAATTCAACGTTTCGTTTTGAAAGTGAGGACTCCTTATACACTTCTAACAATTCTTCATTATTTTCCATTGCTTTTAAACCCTTCAAAACAAAGAATCTAATGACTGCACGATATTCAATTTTTTCCATATTAAAAAAATCAATGAAACGTCAACTTCAAATGGCTTGTAAACAAAGAAAGAATTGACAGAATGACTTGCAACTTTGCATGTGTTCTTAGGACAGTTATAGCAACTTGAGAAAAAAAGTTTGGATCTAGCAATGCCATCTCTTGGTGAGCGCAGGAACCAACCTGTATTCATACGGTAACCTTTTTTAACAACTTTTTAAAAAATATAATTTTTGTATTTAAAATTAACTTAAAATGTAATTTAAAATAAATAAAAAATGATTTAAAAACTGGTTTATTGACATTTTATTTAAATCAAAAGAAATTTTCATTTATTTTAACTGTTAAACAACTAACCACAAATAGGTAAAAACAAATTAAATTTTTTTTTGACTGTCAAAATACAAAATCCGTGAAAATACGTGATATTTCATTTTTTTTAATGACGTAAAAATTAACTACTAAGTGTGTAAAAATAAAACACTTTTAATTTATTTAGTTTATTTTAACTATCAGACAAGTAGATCTAAAATAAATAAGGACTATAAAATAAATAAAAAAAAAAAAAATAGGAAAATCCGTATTAATACATATTTAATTTATTCTTGAAAAAAAAGGATTGAAAATATTTTTTTTTTCTGTTTTTGCATTTTAACTATTTAATCATCATAAAAATCATAAAAATATTATGAGTGTATATTTTCTAGACCAAGACAGCTATGCCATATAATTTTTAATATTTCCTTAAAATTTAAAAAGTCATTTCCCTAATGGACTCTAGTTTTGTTTAAAATTTTTATACTTGGCCCAGAAAAAATTTAAGAGGGCAATTCATAAGAATCAGTCTGTAAAAATAGGATTATAAAATAACCGTCCCATTTTTATATCTTGATGATGATATTGGACCTAGACCAACCTTTTAATATACCAATCGCTTCAAAATCACTTTTTGAGTCAATTTGCGATGTCCGTACGGGGTATTTAAATTTCCCCCAATATTTGGCTGTTATATTCGCACGCTGAAAATATAATGGTCCTCCTTATTCTTGTTCCCACGCTTCATGTAGAATATATAAAGATATTTCAATGAAATTTGGTTTGGTTTGGAAATTTAAGCCCTATTGCTATTGCCAGGAACGTAGTAAAAAAGGTCTCTTTTCTAAAATCCTGCTCAAACCTCTTTGTCTAGAAATATGAAATTAAAATTATGTATTCCCTGGAATATAAACTTATTTAATGATAAGGTACTTTTTTTAAAAAAGTTGTCTGCCGAAATCCTTTTGGCCAATTTCTGAAATTTAACATACGTGTTCTATCGATTAGGGGCTTATTCACTTACCAAATCACATTGGTCAGAGACTCGCACCTGTTCTCCTAAAGGGAGTCAGTCAACTCACAATTTAAAAATTTTCAGTTGAGATGAAAAACTGTTTTTTTAAATATTTAATATTAAATTTTAAATTCGAACAAGAAGTATACAACGGTAGTTATTTTTGCAAGTTTTTAAGTAATTATCGAAATAAAGGGTGTCCGCCGGGAAGGTCTTGACAGTTCATATTTGGCAGTCGTGATGTAGACACGTGGCAAATTTATTATGGAAAAATATTCGATAAACCAACGTGTTTTAATCGTTAAAACATTTAATCAAAATCAATCATCGATTACTGTGTCGATGAGAAAGTTATCTGAAATTTTAAGAAGAAACAACGTGCCAACAAAAAGCACTATTTATCGTGTAGTGAATGATTTCGAAGAAAGAGGGTCTGTAGGTGATAGGCCCAAGCATGGACCACAACGAACTGCAAGATCGGCTAAAAACATTACTGCTGCTCAAGAAAGTGTTTAAAACAATCCATTAACCTAAATTCGACGCCGTGCTCAGGAGCTTGGTCTTTAAAGAACAAGGATTTGCATTTGTTTCCATTTAAGATTCAGTTGACACAAGAGCATTTGCGCCGCCGTACATATGCCAATAGGATGTTACAGCTCGCCCATGACAACCCCGATTTTCACGAAAAAATCATAATGAGTAACAAGGCACATTTTCATTTGAACGGATATAGAATTGTCGGTTCTGGGCAATAGAAAACCCTCAAATTATACATCAGTCACCTTTGCATCCATTAAGTGACAGTCTGGTGTGCAATTTGGTCAGGACGAATCTTTAGACCTTACTTCTTTGAAAATGAAAACGGCGTAACGGTTACTGTGAATGGGGAGCGATATCGTGATATGATTGAAATCTTTTCAACGCCACAAATGCATGCTTTGGGCTTGATTGACATGTGGTATCAACAAGACGGTGCTACATCGCATACAGCCAGGATTACAATGGAATTACTGAGAGACCTCTTTCCACAACAAGTTATTTCAAGAAATGGTGATGTTGATTGGCCTCCACGGTCGCCTGATTTGACTGCTCCGGACTTCTTTTTGTGGGGATATCTGAAAAGCAAGGCGAATGCAAAAAAATATTCGTGATCAAATTCATGAAATACCGCGTGAAATGTGTGAGAATGTAATGAAAAATTTGCTCAAAAGGGCTCGCATTTGTGAGGCTAACAGAGGCGGACATTTATCTGATAAAACATTTATTAATTTAAGATCCATTCTCTTTCATTTAATCAAAAATTATAAACAAACAAAGTAGTCACCTTCCCGGCGGACAACCTGTATAACAAGTTTTTTGAGTTGTTACTCTTTAACTGAATTTTTTTTTATATATTTAATGTTAACCGTTATGACATAAACACAGGCACAACTTAAAATATTTCTAGGTATTTCTCTAGTTGATTCTAAAGAAGGTACTCTTATATCTCAACTGCATTTTTTTGCGAAAGAGTAGGGAAAATGATGTAAGAATTTTACAGGGGATAGATTTGATCACTGTATATCGTTTTCTTGCAAAATGCGAAAATTGAAAAACGTTCAGTTGACGCCCTTTAGAGGAATGAGTGCCAAAGAGTAATGGCTAATTCACAGATAATATTCTGTTTCAAATTTCATGGCAAATTCGGGAACCAAAATAGGAAAATTGATTCCAGTTACGGCCTAAACCAAAGAATAAGTAGTAGAACTAAAAAACTCATATTTGTAAACGAAATGGATCAGTGAATGAGTGAAATTAAAACACTAGACAAGGCAGACAAAATAAAATGGGCAATGAGTGGTATTGAAACACTAGACAATGGAATTTTTAAACAAAATGAAATAGAACATTAGACAAGGGGAGCGAATGGAAAATAACAGGATTCAAGTGGTATTGAAAAAACCAGACAAAGGAAACAAAGTGGAATGGGGGATGAGTGCAATTGAAACAGTAGATAAGGAAACGAAATGGAATGGAACAGGTAACGGGTGGAATTGAAACACTAAAACAGGGATCAAAATTGAATGACTTAGAGAACGAGTAAAGTTAAAAGACAAAACACAGAGAATAAAATGTAGTGGATCGCTATTAATCTCAATTTTTACGATTTCATTAAAATTTTAAAAATGCTAATGGAAAATGTGCACCCAATCCACACAGCTGCAGCCGGTGAAGACAAACAGGGGCATAATCTCCCTCGTAACATACTGCCCAAAACCCTTCTGGGGAAAATCTAAAATTTAAAATATGTTTTCCTGGGGGACTAGTCCCACTTATAATATGCTTTTTAAAGTAGACAATAAGAACTTGGTAAAAATTGGGTTAAAAAGAAAAAAAGTGCCAACTGGAGATAGGAACTTAAAATTTGGTAGTAAGCATCTACTGAGAGGAGATTTTTGGACATTTTTAGAATTGAGAAAATATCCCTGTGGAAAAAACAGGATCTAAGCAATCCTTGACTAGTGCAAACAGGACCTATCTGAAAGACCTGTGAAAACATAATCGTTCTAAAAGACCAGTGAAAACAGGATCGGTCTGAAAGTAGTTACCCAGTGATTGGTGAAACAGTACCAATCTGAACGTGCTTATCCTGTGTGCAGTCCTCTACCATGAAAACATTTTTTTTCACCTCGTTAATGTTTTCCTAATATAATTTTTTTATTTTATCTGTAACGAAAATACTGTGAACATTTCTTTAATTTAAACTTATATTATCTGATTTTTTGGTGCTATTGTCTAAATTTTAATTGACTTTTTATTGTGATTTATGCATTTCAATATTGTTTTACTAATTTAAAAGTAATTTTTCATTTCAATTTTAATTGTATTTATCAATTTTTTGTATGATGAGGCAATTGACCTCAAATTACCTATTATTCCGATACCAGTCACCCGAGGCCATTAATATGATACAAAGAATTTTTTACTCGTTTTAATTTTGGTTACACAAAAACTTAGTAAGGTGAGAGAAAAAAATAGTGAGTAAAGATAAAGTTCGATGCAATAGAACTTATTGATATTTACTGGATAAATTTTTGCCGGTAAGAATTTGTAAAAAAACAGCTGATTGAAAAAATTTAATTGAAAAACAAAGAATTCGTCAAAACATTTTAATAATTTTTTTTTTATAAAAGTACAATAAAAAATACGAAAATATCTGCTTATTTATGGTGGAAGAAGTAAGATGGAAGTCTGGAATTTTCCTGTAGAACACTTTCACATCTAACTTACGTTTTTTGTTCATATTTTCTACATAGACCGATTGATTTTTTTTGTTGATTCGTACTCGTTTTAACAATCAACTGATTTAACTATCTTTCAAATTCTCACAAATTTTCCGTTTGCTTACTTTTTTTTGGATATTTTTCCTTTTTGGGAGCAAATTTTATCCTTCCCTCTGTAGCTGAGTATTTTTTTACAAAACTTTACTGGAAAAGTACACAAACGAACCTAATATGTGTAGGCAACAATAGTTTAGATGGCAGAGAGTTATGTAATCGGGCCCTATTGATGCCTAGAAAATTTTTTCAAATTCTTATTTTTTTAATTAGCTGAGTAAAAATCTATTTTTATGTTATAAAAATAACCAAGTTCAACATGTCTGCACAAGCATTCCATATACAATAACATAAAATAAAAGAATACGTACGAACCCGCCCGCCGCATATCCTTTTTTTTTTTAATCTTGTATGTGCTTGTGTTACAAATTTTGCATTTACATACACTAATGATGACCTCAGGTTTTTTTTGTTATTTTCATAAAACCATTTCTTATTTTTTTATTCGACTTAGTAAATGTATTCAGTTATACATATCGATGGTCATAAGTTGACTATGTGTAGCTTAAATTATCTGTATTATAGAAGTTTTGTGTCATGCTTAAAACAATTTGTACTAAAATATTAGTAATATCGGGATTTAAACCTATGACCATCGATTTATATGTATATAAATATGTATCTTGTCTTAATATTTATACATATTCTCCACTTTCCTTTTTTTTTTTTGTCATTTGTTGTTATGGAGTGGTCTGTATTGGACATGTCACTGGCCAATGGCTTTACTTTTTTTTTTTTTTTGTTATTAAATTGTACAATTGTTAATTGTATATGTGGATGTATGTTATGCATGTATTTGTATTTATTGATTGGGTACGTGTTTGTGTGTCGATGGGTATGAGTTTGTTGTGATATTTGCACTTCGTTAGCATTTATTTTTATGTGAACTTATGTATGTAACAGTGACAAGTTGGTATGTAAAAATATTTTATATATTATTTATACAATTTTTTTATTTTTATATTTTATTTTTTACATGCATCATATAGCAACAGCATATGAATGTTGTAATAAATAATAACAAGGTGTTTTCTTATGGGGATTTATATTTTGATAACATTGACATAATGATTGAAAATAAATAGTTACATTCAAATGTACACACAATGAATGTTTTATTTTAAGTGTATTCCAGAAATAGTTTTTACAAACAAATTGAACTGGTGCAAGTATTGTCTTTTATTTAAATTTTTTAACACATGCCCAACTTAATTTATTCACATTATTTATTTATTTATTTATTTATTTATTTATTTATTTATTTATTTATTTATTTATTTATATTACTCCTATAATTACAAATTATATTCTAATGCGCTAACCGAGCACAAGCAACAAAGGCCATCGGCTCGTTGTAGCGAAAACAGACCAGAGCCTCAGGTGGGAATCGAACCCACGACCCCCGCACTGATAAGCTAGCACGCTACCAACGAGCCTACCGGGGCGCTATTTACATTATTAATTCGACCTTATTACCTTGTTATTCGATTTTAAGAAAGAGAAAAGAAATTTTCAATATTTTAAGAGCTATAAAAATTGGACTATGATATTGATATGATAGATATGACACCATTCCTAATAATCTTCAGTACACGCAGAGAAAAACATGGTTGCAACATGATCACTGCTACTATATTCTGCTTGCTGCAATCGGGTATGGTTGTCACAACCATATTATTGGTTGTCTAACCATCAACATGGTCGCTACCATCATTATTATAGTAAATATTTCACTATTTTATGATTGACACCTTGTATTTTATAACATGATTGGCTGTAAGCATACTGTGGTAACAAAAATTCTGACTATGAAAAAATATGATAATTATGTAACCATAAAATGCTGTCAACAATCAATGAATAATTATACATCAAATAAAACATGACTTTGACATTTACAGTCCTAATACGAGTATTGTCTCTTGTTTTCATAAAAACTAAAATGTCTTAAAAACAATCATATATTGTTTACTAAAACTGGACAGAAAATATCTTTCATGTGGCATTAAAACATTTCATAAATTGACCTATTAAGATCCAGTTTATTTTTTTTTTTTTTAACTAGAAGATTTTTTTTGAGGGTTTTTTTGAAAATTCCTTACACATGTAATATTATTTACAATAAGCAATTCATTGTCAAAAATATTCTATATAAAGATTTTATATGGATCATATTATGATAATCCAGAAATCATAATATAGTTATGGGGACAATAATGTAATAACATTTTGAGCATACTATGAGTACATGCAATCATATTATGATAAATTCAACATCATGTTTATAAAGAATTATAATATTGTAATATTTGAATCATAATATAACTGTAGGGACAATATTATGGTAACATTATGGATATTTTATTATCATAATATGATAACCATAATATAGTACGACTATGGTTGGCACAATCATAAACCCAAATATATATGATGCTCTTCGAATATGATTCTCCCAACCATGTTTTTTCTTTGCTTGTAGAAATTAACTATCATTAACTAAACAAATAATGATATAAAAATTATACTTAAGATCACTGAGGTCATGTAAGAATGAATGTAAGAAATTTAAGAAATGTATAATACATTTCTTTCTTTTCACTCTCTCTAAATAAAAAACTAATAATATACACTCTAATTAATTTCGGTTGAAATTTAACCAACTTATATTAGTAGGAAACTGTACTCCTACTATAAGTTGGATAAATTTGCTCTGTGTGCGTAAATGAAAAAAAGTACACACATTATGTGTAAATTAATGAACACAAAATAGGTAAAATTACATTAAAAGTGCGTAAAATTTAAATTAAATTTTAAAATTGAAAAGTAAATTTACCAAATTTGAGCGTAAAGAAATACGATTTTCCTGTAAATGTACACATAAAATTCGGAAAAATACTAAAAAAATGCGCATATTTTCTACTACGATGTTGAAAATTAAACAGCCCAATTATGTTTGTTTTGTAATAAAAGCAATAAATTTATTGTTTAGTTATTGACAATAAAAATTAAAACAATAAAAATAAAAATAAAAACAAAAAATTTTTTGTTTAGTAATTCTAAATAATTGATAAATTTAAAAAAACTTATAAAGTTTTCTTTTTTAATTTTGAAAGTTGTTTAGTTTTTTTTTTTTTCATTTTCAATATGTCATAGTCATTTTACCAATATAAGTTAGTATATTTACAAACTTTGTGCGTAAAATTTTTATTCAACAAAATAATACTAATTTTAGGCATAATGTGTTTAATTGTAAACACAAAGTGTCGAAAAATACTTCGTGTGTGTATTATTGTATATAAAAGTGTGCGCAAAAACGTTTTTCGCATTTGATGGTTATATTTACCGAATTTTCGTAATATTACAAAAAACTTTACACATTTTATAGTAGTAAATTTACAAGCATTTTTTTAGAGTGTACGCTCTAAAAAATACTTATAAATTCACTACTATAAAGAGGGTAAGGCTTTGCTAAATTTCACGCAAAATGCTTACGTGTAGACACAAAATGCGTAAAATGTATGTGTACACATTTTTGTATACAAAAATACTCACAAAATGTATTTAAAGACATCTTTAATGTATAATTTGCAAATATAGTGTGTAAAAGTACTATTAAGTGCGTAGAAACAAAAATGTGTGTAATATAAGACACAAAGTGTGTAAATACAATTTGTGAAATAAAATTAATTTGTCAAATATTAACTTTTAAAAAGGGCAACAAATAAATGCAATACAAATGAAGAATATCATTTGGAAAATATAAATACCCGATATTTCAAAACTTGGTATTGATTATCCATCCATGTTATATTGTCGGCCACAGATTTTGCTGGTGCAATGATTGGGGTATCAATACTAGAGACGTTACACTGAATTTTTTATTTGTCTTTCAATGATTTCGATTTGTCACGTTTTTCTTGACAGCGGTGGTTCACGAAGTTGCAATGCTGATGATGATTTTTATTTATATACTAATGTTATCGGCAGCAGTTCCTGTGATTAACATCAAGAAGAAACGTTGAAATTTCCACGCTTTTCAAATAGTTCGATTTGGCAAGTTATTATTTCTTTCTTTCTTTCACAAGGCTTTTTGAATTTTATGACGGTGAACCAGAAAGTTACATTGGTGAATAAAAGGAAGTTGCATTGCTTGGAGAGGCGACAAAGCAAAATCGACTTAGTATTTGATCTTACTTAAAATAGAAGATAGGACAACATATTGATATTTTGCTATTGAAAATCATATTTTATATGCTCAAATCCTTTTTCCCATAAAAATTATTCCTTTCCTATACATCTGAGGATTTCTGTAGGGATCTATGCTCTTTGAAAAAAAAGAATCTAAGGTTGAATTTTTTATAAATAATAGCGTTTAAATTTGAGGAAAATCTTCGCAGAGTCTGAGGATTTTTTCAATAGGATAAGTCCTCAAAATCTGAGGTATTTGTGGGAAAAAGTATTTAAAAATTAAAAAAATAGAAGACCATATTAGTAAAATATTTTAAAAATGATTAAATTCTTTTATTTTCTGTCGATATAAGAGTGTAAAAATACACAAAATTAATGAAAATTGTGTAAGCATTTTTAATGTAAATTTATACATTTCGTGTGTAGTCGTATACGCATTTTTGGGGATTTTTACTTATTACACGTAAAATGTGTATTTTTACGCACATTTAATGTAATTTTACTCTATTTATGTTCACCAATTTACGCATAACTTGTGTATTTTTTTATTTACGCACAGAACTTATAACACTAGGTCACAAATAACAAACTTTTGTCTGTTATTTGTTTCTAGCATACTTTTTCTCATGGATTTGGACCTACTGAACACGAAAATGAATTTTAAATAAATTAAAAAAAAATATACGAAGACTACTTTGTTTATTTTAAATTAAGTTCAAATGTATTTATTCGTTTGCGTTGGGTAGGTAAGCTGTGCAAATAATGAAAATCAAAAAATCGTGAAATAGCGGAATTTCGGTCGTTTACCAAAAAAATAATAAGTCGGCCATTTGTCATCAGATTTTGTTAAGTAAGGGCTTATTTTCTTTGGAAAAGTGTCAGCTATACGTAAAAAAATTAAAATCGCTGTTAACATCGCGTTTTACATTTTATATGAATTTTTATATGAATTTTTCAGCCACATTTTTACTAAAAAAACGCAGTTTTTTAACCTTTTTAAGCCGCCAACATCAAAACTACTAACCCGATTTGAAAATTTTCTGAGAATAAGTTGTAGACGGCTCAATTGTCTTTAATTTGAGTAGTAGTAGGATAAAATAGGTCAAAGAAGACTAAAGATATGCTCAAAATAGTAAGTGTACCTCCAAAAATTAAAAAAAAAAATTAAAAAATTTGTATCTCGCAAACCAATCGACAGAAAAATTTTTAAAATTCATTTTCGTGTTCAGTAGGTCCAAATCCATGAGAAAAAGTATGCTAGAACCAAATAACAAAATGGCTGTTGCCTAGTGTAATAGAAGTACAGTTTTCTACTATAAGTTGGGTGAATTTCAACAGAAATTCGTGAATGTATATTGTTCTTTTAAAGAAAGTGTTCGATTAGTTAAAATTGGAATATGCGATAGAGAAAAAATCATCTTAAAATCAAATTAACTAAAATCCTTCTCTTCCATTTTTTTCTGTTAGCAATCCTTTTAATTTTAAACCTTTTTATATTAAGCCAAACAGCCTTTCCTCATAGTTAAACCAGTTTAAATTTGAGTGTATAATTTGATATTTTCACACACTGTAATATATTGTTATGTTAATGTATTTTAACATAAATATATTTTTTGTTAATTAAAATGGATTTCAAAAGATAGTTGTATAAAAACATTCTATTAGTGACAGATTTTTCGAATTGTATACATTGATGTAAAAAAAAGAATATTCCATTAACTATAAATATGTCCATCGAAATAAATTTAATCTGCCTTATGTAAAAGCATTTTTATTTAAATAATAACAAATTTACATAAAACAAATTGTTTTTCAGGAGAATTTACAATTTAATATATATTGCAGGTATTCCACCATAATTTAATCTATAAAATTCCAGGAAAATCTTTTATTACCAGTGATGTGGTTATATAATGAAACTAGAATTTTTTTGTGATTATAATTTTAGCGAAGTAGTTTTTATAAGCAGTCAAGCTTACGTACGACTACTAATTTAATTACAAATATAATGCATTATTGGTAACTACTTATTTTTTAATTACAAAAAAGTAAAAGAGTAAACTTTTTAATTTACAATTCTGTACCCACTTATTTTTTAGCCGCTTATCAGCACACGTACTAATCATTTATATTTTTGTACTGCAGCGGGTAAGCGAATATGATCAGCTACTCAGCAAAATCTTGGTAAAGAGTTGGACATATTTCAGATATTGCCTGGTAAAGGGTAACTTTTCCCATTTACTTTTCTTTGAAACCTAAAATAATACGTTACAGCTGTTGTGATATATCACTACTTACTTGAAAGTTATGAAATAATGAGTAACTATGATTGATTTATATCACTACTTATTCTAAGGCTTTAAAATAATGTGTTGCTGACATCGTGATAAGTAATAATTGATTAAAAAATTTACAAATAATCAGTTATTGGTATTTTATTATATAACTACTATTGTACAATTGTATTTTAAAAAAAACATACATGAAGGAAAAAAAATATAGGAGTACATTTTGTTTTAGTATTTTAACTCGATTTTTATAAGTTTTTGCTGAGACAGTGGCGTACCCTAACAATTATTTTTATTTATTTATTTTTTTTTTTGTAATTTTACGCACGGTATGCGTGCTCATGTAGTTCTAAGCACATCGAGCCATATCTAAAATATTAGTCACGGCGCAAAAACAAAAGCGGTGTTGCTCGTTTTAAACCAGATTCTTTGTTATTCTCCCTAGTAGTTTCTTTGCAGTGGTAATAAATATGTGACAATTTTAGTTTGGTGAATAAAACATTTTGTCATATTTTTTTACCAGATGCCCAGAGGTGTACAACATTTTATATTCATCTCAAATGTTTTTCACCGCAAAAAAAAATTATTTTGCCCAAAAAATTGTTTTATTGAAAATGATGAGAGGTGGATTTTGCGAAAGTTGAAAGAAGATCCCATGCTAAGTGTGCCAACTGAGGCCAAGGATGTTGCAATATTTCTTGGAAAAAAATGTTATCCAGAAACTGCACTTAAAATAGTAAGTTAAAATAACAGAAAAAGTCATTTACAAGAATATAAAAAATGCCTTTTGTTATTTATTTTTAAATGTTGATTAATCAACTGACACATCCGTAAGAAACAAATGATATAATCAGTTAAAATAAATGTCAAAATTTTACCTACCAATTCTTTAAAAAATAAATGTTTTTTCATTTATTTGAAATCGTTTCCCTTTTTGTTGTTTTTGTTTTTTTTAATATACTCGAACAATACAAAATGTATGTATGCATAGCTGTAGACACTTTTTGTGTGAATGTGTTTGTGTATGTATGTGTGTTTATGAAGTTCTTGTAATTTGTATCGAAAAATTTTATATATATACAACCAATTTAAATAAAAAAACAAATTGAAATTTTTTGAAAATTTAAATTTGTAATAACTGTAACAGACACAACTAAACCACAAGTTTCCGTTTTGTAGGTAAATTTTTATTAAATTTCAAACAAATGAAAAAAATAAATGAAACTGAAAAAAATGGTAAACGATAGTAAATTATTTCGAATAAATGTATAAAAAAGTTGATATAGATATTTCTTTGAAAAATAAATGTATGTTCCTTTATTTTTAAATGGAACGCAACACGTTTTTTTTTTTTAAACTACAAACAGTTAACTACATAATATTCTGTGTGTGTACGCAGGGTACTTAGATATGCTAATTTTGATGGGTGAACATCAAGATACAAGCAAAAGACCATGAAAACAAAGATTTTCTTCTGGAACATAGTAATTTTTACAGATGAAAACAAATTTAGATTAGATGATAAGGTATATGTGTGACGTCAACCAAATTCTAAGCTCCAAACAAAGAATTTACGTGGCCCAGTAAAACATTGATACGGACCTGTAAAGGTTTGGGGTGCATATCGTCAGCAGGTGTTGGTAAATTGGTACTTAAGAGGTATACCTAGACTTCCTGAGGCGAAATTTACTCAAGTGCTGAAGACTTGGGCATACGTGGCACATTCCTCTTCTACCGGTATAGTGCAAACTAGGCTAATTTGAAATTGCCCACACGTCATCGAAACATCCGCCAAATTACCAGGCTTAAATGTGACTGAAAGTTTGTGGCACATTCTAGAACTGGGTATTCGGAAACACCATAATTCTAATGTCGAAAGTTTGAAAGCGGTACTAAAGGAAAGCGGAAAAAAATATCGCTAAAAATATGGTTGACTCTATGCTATCCAGATTAAAAGCTGTAATAAAGCAAAAACGCTATCCTACAAAATATTAAATAATAATTTTTTTTTTAACAATTTTTATATTTTTTTTAATGTTCTTTTGCCATACACGAAACAAGCTGTGACATGAAAATTATGTGTTTTTTTAGTTTTGCTTTAAAAAATCGTTCAGTGTTGATATTTGTGTAATTTTTTTTTTTTTTTGGGTGTTTTATATTGAAGACTAAATTATCTACAAAACTGCGTCATTTATTTGTAGAGTTCAGAATAATATATATCACTTTTATGCTTGGTTTTTCAAAAATGTTCCTCACACGAAATAAGCTGTGGGTCACTGTATATGAACATCACAGTGGGTGGAAGTTCAAAATTTTTCGAGTCGTAATGTTGTAGCAATGCGGCTAAGTTGTAGGAAAATATTCCAAATTGAAGAAAAATTAAATTTTAAAAATCGTTTACAATCGGCCCTCTCGACAAGCCATTGAAGTTTTTGAGTTTCGAAAAATCGTCTAAATTTTGAACAGTGTAATACCTCGTTTTTAAAATCGGTTGAAAAGTTATCGAAATATGATAACCCCTTTATGTATAATATATAATCATATATGGCAAGTTTATACAATTATATCCGACTCCATATATATTTAGATATAACCCCATTTTTATTTATATATTTACTCATATATTTATATATTAATAACATATATTAAATAATATATAAATATATTTAAAGTTTTATTTAAACATATATGAACTTTTATATATTTAGATATACTTAAATTTCAGATATTATTATATATGGTCATATCTTGTCTTATATAAACGTTTTTATACGAAGTTTTGTTTAAAGATGCTACAATTCATTCCTAAACACTGGCAAAGTCTCCATAAAATAAACTTAAAAAATGTAATTACTTTTAAAATGCGATAACGCCTGATAAGAACGGTTCATCATAGTTATAACAATTATTCAATAATGCCATATATTTCAAAAAATCTCCCAGCAAAAACACACCTTACCAAATAATGAGTCTAGTAGTCTAAACTCCAAGGTTTTCACGTATTACCTTTTATATTATAATTCTAGCTTTTTTTATCCCATATAAAAAAAGTCCCAAAAGGTAAGGGGTTCTGCTTGCGTGCAAGCTTACGAAAAAATAAATATTAATGGGTTACGCGTATGTATATTTATAATTGGTTAACCAATTATTATTTATTTTTATGTAAGAAATTGAGTAACGCATTATTTTTTAACTCCTGGTAACCAATTCTTAATTAACTTTGAGTAAGCGACAAGGTAATACGATGCAGTGTTGTGAATCCCAATTTCTAAACCGTTTTTACTTCCAAAGGGAAGTATATAAATTAACCCTTTGACGGCCAATGGTTGATAAATGTCCCATTTTCAGTTTTTGTCGTATTTGGCCCATTTTGGCATTGAAATTCAAGTAATTTTTTTTATTTGATTTTTATAGATTTCTTCTCCTGATTCCAAATTTGGTTTCCCAAATTTTCAATGTTTTTACAATTTTAAAAAATTTTATAAAAAGGATATTTCGGAACTACAGTTAAAACTCGATTTTTCCCCAAGATGTTTTAAATTTTTTGCCATATTTGTGATCTGAACACCAAAATATAAGATGTGTCATAACACAAATAAGTTAAAATAAATTAATTCGACACTACTCTAAACTAATTCGCAAGCTTTTTCCTGTTCACTTACATGATAATTTTTTTGATTAAAAACATTTAAAATCAAAAATTAATAATAAAATACAAATTAATAAATACAGTCATTTTAACAATTAACAATGACTTATTATTATTTATATTAAAATAATACAAAAGGTAAGCCGTTACAGGTAACTTATTATTATTTAATTCAAAATAATAAAATAAGTAACATTTTATAGGTAATACATTATTTTTCTTTTGAAAATAATGCTGAATGGAGTACTTATTACAAAGTTATGTATAATGTAATGATATGTCATTACCATGTTTTTGCTGTGTCTAGTTGGCATTTTTCAAATACCTTTAAATTTATTTTAATTTTTCTTGGCATATTCCTGTTGAGCATTTTGAAATTAATTGAAAATGAAGTATCTCCAGCCGATAAAGCACAACAACAAAACTTTATATTTAGAAAATTCAAATATAATGGTGGCATTTAATGCAATATACTATACTCCAATAAAAGCTTATTTTATAATTGGCAGTTGAGGAAAACATTTTTAGAATTTTTTACAAAAAAAGAAAAAAATAATAATTCCAAAGTAAAGATTTAAAACACCAATATTTTTTCCACAACTATTTTGCAGTGATACAACTTTGAAATTTAATTTTTTTTTCGAGTTCGGTCCACTCTAATGTTGATTTATAAAATATTTTTTAAATCCATAATACTTTAATATCTTTTCCTGATACTGTGAATCCTATAGAATAATCAAATATATTCAAACATTTTTAATATATTTTTTACTACAGGATTGTTTTTTTTTTACAATTTTTGGTTTGTTATATGTGAAAAAATATATAAAATTCAGTTTAAGAGGATATTTCAAATTTGGCTTTATGTTTGTATTAAGCGGATTTTATATATAGATTAAAAAATAACACCAGCTAGTATAAATCTAGCGCTATTTAATGTTCTTTTTTATCAGGCATATATATTGTAGTGTTGTTATAAAAAAACAATAACTTTGAACACTAAAAAAAAAATACAAAATATGTTACACTTACAACATTTTTTCTATAATATCTACTGACTGAAAAAACAATCGAAAATTTGTTAGAAAGGGAACTACTTGCTATTTGTTAAAAACAATTAAATTATGTCGTTTATTTATTTATTTCTTTGGAGTTATATAATAGCAACAGCTAAGCAGCTTAGGCATTCGACTCGTTTATTTTCAATTTTTCATAAATCAACTGATAAAATCGATAAAAATAAATAACAAATTTTTCGTTTATTTTAATAATCCATAATAACTTTTAAATTTGTTTTAAAAAACAATTTAACTAAATACTGAAAGGTTGTAATTTTGTGCATTTTATTTATTGATTTAAATTTATTTTTAATTTAATTTTTTATTCTATTGAAAACGACTAAATGAATTTTCTTTTAAAATAACCATTGAACATTTACTGCAAATATATTGTCAGTGTAGAAAATAGATGAAAAAAATTACAACCTACACAAATTTTAGCTTCAGAGTTCGTGTATTCAATTTATTTTACTCTCTTAAACTTAAAGCAAACCTTAAGCGCTGTTAATTTTAAAATTTATAATTTTTTATTATTAATATAAAACATAATTTACTACATTTTCGTGGGAAATTTTTTCATGAACCAAATTCAAAATTTAGTAAAATTGAAAAAGAAAAAAATTTGGAGCAAAGCAAAATTTTAAAAATTTTTAAAATTATTTAAATTAATGGAAGACGTTGATAGTGAACACAAAATAAATTTTAAGTCTCTAATTTGAAAAGAAATTAGGGTTCACTTACAAGGACTCACAGGATAACGACGGGATACACTTAAAGGCATTCGCTTAACTTGAAAAATGTATAATTTTATTAAGCAAAAATTTGACAAACCAGAGTTTTTTTATCACGATCAATTTTCAATTTCTTCGATCATTTCTCTGATAAACACACAATCATTGTAAAAATTTTTATTGAATTAATTACAGAAGCAATTGGCCATGACTTTATATTATAAAATTTTTAATTTAAGGAATAAAAGAAATGCATTTTTACTCCTAATTAAAAACACTTTGAATAACAAAGTCATAGTCAAGTTACTGACTACAGTACAAGTCATTAATTAACCCTTAACTGCTTTCAAGGTGCATGTTACAGAAAATAAAAATCGTTTGAAAAATTGCAGACATTCAAAAAGTTATTTAAGTAAAATGAAATGCAGATATCAAGTTAAATAACTGCATTTGCAGTTGAAATGGTGTGTCCCAGCAAAACTTTGGTAATGGGTGCGATATTCTCATGCTTTACCTTGTAATGATAGCTCGTTACCTTTTTCATTATTTGCAAGCATAAAGTAATAAGTCACTCATTATTGATTACGTAATATATGATTTATAAATGTAAAGTAATAATTGAAATATTTTTTAATTTTTTTTTTAGATACATTACTTTGTGTTTTTTTGTAAGCAAAGGGGTAATGTATGTTTGTTTCGATAACACTAGCGAAAAAACGAAGCGCAACAATTCATTTAAGTTTAAAGCAATCAAATACTATATGCGTCGGTAGCTCAGTGGGTAGAGTTCTTGGCTGGCAACCAGATTTCCCTGGTTCGATTCCATCTTGACCACATTATTTTTAATTACAAATATTTTAAATAAAATATTTGTAATCATTTTTTTAATAAAAATTCCTCTTTTTTTAAAAATCAATTTTTAGACACATTACTTTTTCCATACTCGTAACCATATAAGTAAGCCCTTACATTATCACCTCTAAAGTAATGGGTATATATATTACTTTGAGGCTCATTGCCTGTAAAATTTATCAATGAAGTAAGGTGTAAAGTAATCCATCGGCCCCTATAGCTATACATTACCCATTATTTTGTAATATGTGGTTTTGCTGGGGTACTACACATCCATAAATCCGAACTGGTACCCTAATGGGATACTTATTTCCTGCGATGGGGCATTGTTTTGATCCTGTTTGCAGAACACCGTGAGGTTACGTCAATACGACTGATAATCGTGTTAAAAACAAGTGATATCTATCACCATCTACAGCTTCATTAAATGAAACATTTTTATAAATTAAACGAACATATACTCTCAGAATTTTATGTAGTTTACTGTTTGTAGTTTAATAAAAAGAGTTTTCAGTTCAGTTAAATATAAAGTAGCACACATTTATTTTTAAACAAAATATTTATTTTAACTTTTTATACATTTGTTTAAATAGATTTACTGCCATTTACCGATTTTTTTTTCAGTTTCATTTATTTTTTTTATTCTTTTTAAAATTTAATAAAAATTTACCTACAAAACGGAAATTTGTGGTTTATTTGTTTCAGTTATAGTTATTACAAATTTAAATTTTGTTTGCTGTCTGTGCCAAAAAAATAAATATTAAAAAAATTACAATTTAATTTTTTTTTATTTACATTAATCATATAATTACTAGCAACGTAGGCTATTGGCAGAGCCTCTGGTGGGAATCGAGCCAAAAACCCCCGCACTGACAAGCCATCACGCTACCAACTAGCCTGCCGGGGCGCTAAATTATTGTTTTTTTTAATTTTTTTATTATTATTTAAATTGTTTGTTTATATACAAAATTTTAGTTCGAATTACAATGACTTCATATACACACGCACACATAGGGCCAATCACACAAAATGTTTTTATAGACTGTGTGTGAGTCTACATTTTGCAGATAAAAATAATACACAAAAATACAAAAAATCGAAATAATCTCATTTATTTCGAAATAATCTGGTATGTGATGAAAATCTATCGATTGAAATCGATTTGGAATTTTAATTCTGTAGGTTTTCTATTATTTTTTATTTAAGAAAGGAAAAAAGTATTTATATTGATATAACTGGTTCAACTAAAGCGATTGAAAATAATTTCTAACCCCTTGGTCTTTTGTTTTCACTTCTTAAATTTCAATTTTTACCTGAATCGATGGAATTCAAAATCAATCGAATTTCATCCCATTTCAGAATAAACATTTATTTCTACGGAGTTGGTAGGTAAAATTATAAAAACAAATAACAAAAACAATTGGTTTGTGAAGTGATAAATAATATATCTTTTCACTTTACAGTGATTTTTCACTTTATGGTTTTATTTTGGGAGGTTCTTCTTATGAAAAAAAAATGTTACGATGACTGTCAATTTTCTTTCATTCCACTCGTTCCGTGAGTTTTAAAGCAAAATTTTTTTCAAAAATTAACTCTTCTTTTTAATAAAAAATTATCATTTTATATTAAGAAATTTGCTTCTGGAGGAGAAACAAGAGGCAAGATTTTTTGTTTTTATAGTAAAAATGTAATTATTGTTTTTATAAATTTTCTAATACTTTTGAAAATTAAAAATTTCGTTATAAAATTAAAAATACTATTTTATAAATAATATAAAGTGTTAAAAAATAATCAATTTAAGAAAAAGTCGCTAACAATGTTTGTAAAATAGTGCAACACTCACATTTTCGCATGAACTTTTATTTATTGAAGAAAAAAAATTATATGATAAAATTTCGACATATAATTTTCGCAAAATTTAAATCAAGAATCGAATTCTTTGCGAAGGAGTTACACAGCTTCCCCGGTCCCCAGGTTTTAAATAAAATATCATCTCATTTAAATGGTATTTTCTGTTATTTTAACTAACAAACTATTTTAAGTGTAACCAACATGTAACAGCAAAACTTTTTTTTTTTTTTTTTTTTGCATAAAAACTTAATTTCCTTTCCTTTGGACACTGTCCCTTGTAAAAAAAATTCCTTTTCAAACTTTTTTAACTAACTAACTTTCTTTTATTTACTTTAGGCTAAAAGGTTAATTGCTCACTTAACTTTTGTTAAGTTACTTACTACGTTAAACTTTCAAACACAAAATGTTGTACAAATATTTTTATTTGTATTTAAAAAGCAATTGATTAAATAAATTAAGTTGTACGTTTTGTTTAATATTTAAACACACTTGTAACACTTTAAGCCGCAACAATAACAATAAAAAAAACAAACAAACATAAACACCAACCACAACAATATACATACTACATATATATTAATCATACAAACAACAATAAAATGAGAAACAATTACTTAAGCTAATTAATTAATATGCATGAATATGAATATTATTAATAAAAAAAAAGAACTACTAAAATACATTGAAGATGGATGGATGAATGATACAATGTATTATAAACACATGCACAAAGCACACATACACACACACACATATTATGAGGTCATTTGGGTGACACTTATTTAAAATGAATCCTGAAGTTTTGTATTCTGTTTGCAACATTAACAAGAAAGGGCAATTGTAAGGGAAAACATTAAAGGTTGCGGCTGGCTTTTGTATCCAAAAATGGTTTCAAATACATTAAAAAAAAACTATATACAAGGCTTTCCTTTAGGTATTGTTAACCTTTTAGGATTTATTATACCCTCCACCATATATGGTGATGGTATATATCAGTTTGTCATTCCGTTTGTAATATGTCGAAATATAGGTTTAAGACCCCATAAAGTATATATATTCGTGATCCTTATGACATTTTAAGTCGATTTAGCGATGTCCGTCTGTCTGTCCGTCTGTCTGTCTGTCTGTTGAAATCACGATCACGACGCGAAGACGCAAACGGGGGTGCCTATTTTTACCCAGATTATTGAACATCCTCCCGAGCAGTTTGGTATTTTAAATGAGCAAAATCGGTCAAGCGGTTCAAAAGTTATGAGTGAAAATGTGAAGGTACCTCTAAGTTTTCCATACAAATTTGTACAATTTTTCTGTATCTATTTTTTATACCCTCCACCATATATGGTATCATGGTATATGGTACCCTATCAGTTTGTCATTCCGTTTGTAATATGTCGAAATATAGGTTAAAGACCCCATAAAGTATATATATTCGTGATCCTTATGCAATTTTAAGTCGATTTAGCGATGTCCGTCTGTCTGTCTGTCTGTTGAAATCACGACGCGAAGACGCAAGCGGGGGTGCCTATTTTTACCCAGATTATTGAACATCCTCCCGAGCAGTTTGGTATTTAAAATGAGCAAAATCGGTCAAGCGGTTCAAAAGTTATGAGTGAAAATGTGAAGGTACCTCTAAATTTTTCATACAAATTTGTACAATTTTTCTGTATCTATTTTTTTTTTTTCTGTTAAGTAAGTAAAAATGTTATTAAGTATTCTTATTGTTCGATTACATTTATTGTCTTACATACTATGATAACTAAGTTAACGTAAAAATGAACAATGTTAAAGTCGCTAACAGAGCAGACCTCTGTAAATAACATTGCTAAAACTAATTAACAAAAGTTCGTTACATAAATTGACAAAACATATTCATATTACAGTTCATGCAAAATTTAGTATATACGTATATCATCTTCATCCCCTTTGGTGGAGGGTATTCAAAGATTCGGCACAGCCCTTTTTTACTTGTTTTTAAATTTTTTAATTTTTAAATATTATGATGGGGTTTTTCTGCAACTACGTGAAAATTTGTTACGTTCAAATATGTAGAGGTTGGTTGAAAAATTCCTGCGCTCACCAAGAGATGGCACTGCTAGCTCCAAACTTTTTTTTTCTCAAGTTGGTATAACTGTCCTGAGAACACATGCAAAGTTGCAAGTCATACTGTAAATTCTTTCTTTGTTTACAAGCCATTTGTAGTTGACGTGTCATTGATTTTTTTTAATATGGAAAAAATTGAATATCTTGCAGTCATAATATTCTTTGTTTTAAAGGGTTTAAAAGCAAAGGAAATTTATAAACAATTCTTAGAAGTGTGTAAGGAGTCCTCACCTTCAAAACGCACCATTGAATTTTGGGCTGGTGAATTTAAACGTGGTCGTACCAGCCTTGAAGGCGATCCACGCGAAGGACGACCAGATTTGGCTCCCAGTGACCACTATCTCTTCAGAAATCTCAAACAATTCCTTTGCGGAAAGCATTTTTCGTCGAATGAAGAGGCCATAGAAGCCGTAGACGATTATTTTGCAGAGCTTCCGGAAAACCATTATAAGGATGGGATAAAATTATTGCAAGATCATTGGAACAAGTGTATTGAGCTTCTAGGAGATTATATTGAATAAAAAAATATATTTCGTAACAAAAACAGTATTCTTTCATTTCGAGCGCAGGAACTTTTCAACCAACCTGTTAATCTAATATAATTAGCACAGGTTGAGTTGCTAATATCAAAATTATATTTAGGTACATTTTTGTATATACCTTTAGGAAAATTTAACATTATGTGACTATCCCTAAATATGGAAAAGTTGCATATTTCGATGTGACAACTTTTCATATAGTTTTTTATTTAAACAATTTTAATGATTTTACTCGGACACCGTGTGACTATTTGGAAAAAATCAATCTGCTTACAGAGAATATAAATATAGTAACAATTGAATATATCGGAGGGCTTCCAGGTCACTGAAATTATGTTATTACTGGGCAGTATCTAGGGGACAAGACAGAAGTTTGTCTGTTCTGGGACTTGTTTCTGGATAGGAAAATCTGCTTGGGCGACTATATGAGAGTAGAATTACTAAAAGTTACCGTATGTGGGCAATATGTAGGATAGCAATGGACTCTATATGGGGCCATTGGCTTACACAAGGATCGTCCACCCGATAATGATATACACTCAGAAAAAAAGTTAGTAGAAAAATTAGTAAACATTTTTGAATATCACTTTACTATTTTTGTACTGATTTTTAGTAGAAAAATTATTATTTAGTATTTTTCTTTTTCATTTAAATTTTACAATTAACAGAATTTTCACAGAAAATTTATAAACTTTTGTTGCTAATTTCAGAATTTATTTTATATAATATTCCTTATTGAGCCAAAGATCCTTTATTTATAAAACAGATATTTTAAATATGATAATAAAATATATTTACAACAACAAGGACTTCCAATGGGATCTCCAGCTTCACCAATTATAGCTGATATTGTAATGGAAAAATTATTAGATTCTTGTATAGAAAAATTAAATGTGAAACCAAAAATCATCACAAAATATGTTGATGATTTATTTTGCATTATTTCGAATGATTCAATTAGTGATATTTTATCAACTTTTAACTCATTTCATGACAATATAAAATTTACGATTGAGAAAGAATGTAATTCTAAAATTCCTTATTTAGATACATTGATAATAAGAAAGGGTGAGAGTTTATTAATAGATTGGTATCAGAAACCAACAGCTTCTGGAAGAGTTATTAACTATTTTTCTAAACACCCAAAAAAAATCATACTTAATACGGCTAAGAATTTGATTGAAAGGATATTAAAGATTAGCGATACAAAATTTCATAAAACTAATATAGAAAAGATTAAAAATATTTTGTTAAATAATAATTACCCAATTCAATTAATCTGTAGATTGATAAGACAATGTAAAGAACAGAATAATTTAGGTACGAGAACGGTTACTGAACCTAAAATTTATAAATCTCTAACTTATGTTCCTCTTATATCTGAAAGATTAGAAAAATCGAAAATTTATGATAATAAGAAATATATAGTAGCACATAAAACATTTTACACATTAGGTAGATTATTTAGCAAAACGAAAGATAAAATAGATAAATTTTAAATGTCCAATTTAGTTTATAAAATACCTTGTAGTGGAAATGATAATGAGAATTATTACTACAATTATATGTATATGTAGGTACAACAAAGATTAAATTAAAAACAAGAATTGCAGGACACAGATCTAATCAAAAATACAGGAACACTATTTCTACACAAAAAACAGCATTATCATTACATTGCACGAATTTTAATCATTATCCTGATTTTGATAGGACGTCAATTTTAAACACGGAAAATAATTACAGACGTAGATATATGTTAGAAATGTTACAAATTATGAAGGTAGCATCTACACAACGAATTAATTATAAAACAGACATAGCAAATATTGCACAAAATTACAGACATTTAGTTAATAAAAACTAGGATAAAGATTATTATGTTAAATGAAATGTATATAAAATATTTTTGTTCATGTAATATTTTAATTTTTCAAATATTGTTATTTTTGTTTTCTGTGATATTTTTATTTTTTTTTTTTTGATTTACCGCCTTTTTTAAAAAAATTGTTACATATAAGTTTTCAGTTTATAATTTTAATTGATTAATTATAAAAAAAAGACAATTTCCCCTGAAGAAGTCACCCAATGTGGTGACGAAATATTGGGCTAAATAAAGATTTATAATTAAATTTTTTATAAATAAAGGATCTTTGGCTCAATAAGGAATATTATATAAATAGAGAAGATCGAAGAAAACTAAAATAATTATTAAGAATTTATTTTATAAAATTTTGAAAACCGATTTGCAAATATAAGCAAAAAAAATTACTAATTTTAAAAAAGTGGATATTAAAGAAAATGTTATTTCTAATTAAAGCTTACACTTACAGACTTAAATTGTCTTAAAATGTAAAAAAGGGAAGTAAAGGAAGTAAGCAAAGTAAAGGAAGTACATGTGCCAACTTATGTCTTAAAATAAGCCATTCACTTAAAATAACACTAAAAGGTTTTTTTAGTTCTAAAAGTTAACCCCTAAAACAATTAAAATTTGGCCTTAAAATTAAAAAAAGTGAATAAAAATATTTTTTAAAAGAAAAATTATCAATATATTTCTAATTTTATCAGGCTCAAGATCATAATTTTTTAATGTTACTAACGAATAGTAAACACTAATTTATTTTAATAAATGGAAAAAATTGTAAGGATCAGTGCTAGAGGGAGTACACACTTTCGACCCGAACGACCAGGTCATCTTCAGCCTCCTTCTGAACCACCCAACCCACAAATAACTCATTGTTTTGAACAGGCATTTATATCACACACTCTAAGGAAAATGACTATGTGAAATTACATTTTTCAGTTAGTGAATAATTACCCGTACAAATGAGATTTTTCCATCTATTTATAGAAATATCCCTTGGCAACCATTTTCGATTTTCGAAGCACAAATTGACAGGGTTGCCATTCCAATTATTAATGTTTGCATTTCTGGGAACGAATTGGGAATCTGGCATACTAATATTTTTTTACTTCACACCATATTTAAGTGTTTTTTATTATATTAGATTATAAATTACATCGTGCCCTATGTTTTTATATGTAAATTTTGTATATTATTTGATCTATCTGTTTTAATTATATATTTCTAATTTTATCAGGCTCAAGATCATAATTTTTTAATGTTACTAACGAATAGTAAACACTAATTTATTTTATTTTTACTTACTTTCGATCCGAACGACCATTAGTAAAAAGAAATAATTTATTCAGTACAAAATAAATGTTAAAATTTTATCTACCAATTCCGTAAAAATAAATGATTTATCATTTATTTGAAATTGATTCCGTTTTTTGTATTTTTGTTTATTTCTTAATCTGTAAAATGTATACTCACACACTCTATAAACACATATTGTGTAAATGACTTTAAGTGTGTGTGTTTATGAAGTTACTTTAATACGAATTGAAATAATTTTGTATATAAACTAATAATTTAAACAAAAAATAAAATTGAAATTTCTTGAATATTTTTTTTTTTTTTGTTTTGAAATAAACAGCAAACAAAATTTAAATTTGTAATAACTGTATGGGAAACAATTAAACCACAAATTTCCATCTTGTGGATAAATTTTTATTAAATTTCAAACAAATGGAAAAAATAAATAAAACTGAAATGGTAAATCACAGTAAATAATTTTGAATTTGAAAAAAAAAGTTAAAATAAATATTTCTTTGAAAAATAAATGTATGTTACTTTATTATTAACTGAACTGAAATTTTTTTTATTAAACTACAAACAGTAAATTTCATAATATTCTGAGTGTATTAAACTGGCCCGAAACATTACCCAGAGAAATATTGAAACTTTAAAAATTAAATACTTTAGATTTTAATTTTTACTTCTTCAAAACGGGGTTTGAAAATTTTAATAATTTACCATGACGCGAACAAGAAATTCTAATAGAAATTTAAAAAACGTCGTACCCTTAGGCAACGCCATCCGAATAAGGGACCAGCCTACAACAAATTATTTGTCGCCATTTGTAAGGAAAGTTTGGTTCTTTAGCAAATTTATTTACCTTAATGCAATTAGTGTTTTTCCAATAAAAAATAAATTCGAAAAAATTCATAATTTCAATATTTAGTTATATAGCCGAAAATAAATCCTTATTTATTAAGATATTGAATTTGGGCAATATGATATTTTTGTATATCCAATTTTGGCCAATATGCTAACTTTTTGCATAATATGGCGTATTTTTTTTTTTTTTTTTTTTGGGATTTACGCTTTTACCTTAATGCCTTATAAATATTTCGAATATATATTTCAAGAAAATTTATAATTTTAAACCATTCACGTCCTGACATTACACCGTATGGCACCACGCGGATTCCGTGCAATTAATCGGTACCTGTTATAGGTTCATAGTGGCCTAAAAAATGTTTAACCCAACCTTCCGCCTTTAGTGCCCTTTGGGCGAGAACAATTTCAGCCCCAACCGAAAATTCGAAAAATTTTATTTTGCAACGAATTTGAAAAAAGATGTAATGGCCGGTATTAAGTAAAGTAAGATTTATAATTTAAATTCAAGGTATAAGTGAAAGTCCTTAAATAATATTTACACATAAGTCTCGGCCTTATAAAGATTAAGTAGTATGTGTATGTGAATACAAAATACTTTATTAAACAATGACATTATGGCCGTTAGGACACTTGAGGCCAAACAAAAGTCATAAAATTATGTATGTGGATGTGTGTTGGTGTGTATGACAATAAAAGTATGTACATATATATTATAATAATGATGATGATGATTTTGATGTTGATGACGTTGTTAATATTAACATAATAGGGAGTGGTAAATACTAAAAGCATTTTTACAATTCATGTTTAACCATATGAATATGAATACAAAAATGGGAAAACAACCATAGAACCTTCTAGTTAAATTAAATATAACAAAATATATCTTTATACAGAATAGAAAACGTAGGAGTTTAGAATTAACATCCCATATTTAAATTAAAGTGCCAAGAGCCACCGACAGCAAATATCGCAGCAAAACCACACATTACCAAATAATGGGTAAAGTAATGTTTAGCCATAGGAGCCGATGGATTACTTTACACCTTACTTCATTGATGAATTTTACTGGCGATGAGCCTCAAAGTAATGTATATACCCATTACTTTAGAGGAATTTTATTAAAGAGGAATTTTTATTAAAAAAAGTTAATACAAATATTTTATTTAAATTATTTGTAATTAAAAATAATGTGGTCAAGATGGGATTCGAACCAGGGAAATCTGGTTGCCAGCCAAGAACTCTACCCACTGAGCTATCGACGCATATAGTATTTGATTGCTTTAAACTTAAATGAATTTTTGCGCTTTGTTTTTTCGCTAGTGTTATCAAAATAATCATACATTACCCTTTTTCTTACAAAAAAACACAAAGTAATGTATCTTAAAATAGATTTTCAAAAATATTTCAATTATTACTTTTCATTTATAAATCATATATTACGTAATCAATAATGAGTAACTTATTACTTTATGCTTGCAAATAATGAAAAAGGTAACGAGCTGTCATTACAAGGTAACGCATGAGAATATCGCACCCATTACCAAAGTTTTGCTGTTTTGCTGGGATGTATGTACTTATTTTATGCTGGTTAAGGTTTTTACACTCAAAAAAACAGATATGAACTAAAAATTAATCCATAATTTCCTTTAAAATAGTTTACAAAAATTTCCTCAATTTAAGTCAAATTTTAATAAAACTTGAAAAATTTTCTTAAAAAGAATAAAAATTCCTAAATTTGAGTAAAAACGTAATAAATTATGTACTAAGTAATATTTCTTGATTTTAGATAAAAAACAATAATATTTAAAAAAAAATTATAAAGTTTTAATAAAAAATCTCAGTTTTAAAAAATTTGCATGCTAAAATATAATACAAAAAAAAAATTAGAACAGAATTTATTACCATTTAGTTCAAAAAATATGTCTAATTTAATATGAGAAAGTACTTGAACTTAATGTGTGTTCATTTTTTTCGCAAATAGTAAAATTAACTAAATTTTAGAAAGCCATTTCTAAATTTAGTTTTTCTAATTTTTAACATGTAGTTTCTAAAAATTAGTTCAGGCCATTAAAAACAAAAAGTAATAATTTTTTTCCTATGTAATAATAAAAATTTATTTGGTTTAGAAACCGATGAACTATTTCTAGGAAAAATTTTTATGCAACTTAGTTCAGATAAATTTTAATAAAATATTTTTTTTTTTTCAAGTAAAAGTTTTCTAATTTTTGGGAATTAATAAATTTCGGCATAGGCATGATCTGGAATATTCAGTTTAAAGTATGTAGCTTAAAATATATCTTAAAATTTTGTTAGCAACAGATAAAACATTTCAAATTTACGCTTTTATCTAAAAACTTTGTTTGCTGAATACAATACAAAATATCGCAAGCACATTTATACAATACGGCATAATAAATTTTCTATTAAACTTTATATTTATCGAAGTTAGCGCCTTCTATTTTTTTTTTACTTAATTATAAAAAAATCAAAATTTGTATACATCCATTAAAGTTGAAGCTAAAAATTCCATTACATAATCTTATGTATTGTAGGTATCCATTTGGATCCCACAAATAAAATATAAAAATATAATTTTTATATAAAAATTTTCTTCTATTTTAAAAGAATAAACATAAGAAAAAGGTAACCAATTTTAAATAAATAAATTTCAAATTTTCCAATAATAACAAGAAGTGTAACTGTGATATTTTATATTTTTGCAACAATTTCTTAAATTAGTTAATTTAAGAAGACAAAGGACCACCAGTCTTCCTTAGCCATAGATGCCGTGTCACTTAGGGCGTCCCTTTCTGAGGTTCTCTCAAGCAGAACCGTTAATTAACTACGAAAAGGATCTAACTTTGTCACAATTTATTACGTTTCAGGATATCCTGCAGTACATTTTACACAATAAGTGTGAAGTACTTTAAAATATATTACCTTTACCATAGAAACAGTTTGATATTTATTAGAAAATTTTTATCAAATTTAAGGATAATTTTTACTTAAAATCAGTGCATGTAACTTGATGTTAGAAAATATTTTCTTGTTTTTAGGGTGTTAAGTCCTAGTTTTTAGCAAAAAAAAAAAAAATATCTAATATACTTAAATAAAATAAAAATGTTCTTAAAACCCAGCACGCAGAGAAAAAACATGGTTGCACCATGAACACTGCTACAATATTGTGCTTGCTGCAATCGGTTATGGTTGTCACAACCAAGTTATTTGTTTTCTAACCAACAACATGGTCGCTACCATCATTATTATAGTAAATATTTTCTATTTTATAACATGATTGGCTGTAACCAGCATTTAACAATCATTAAATAATTATATATCAAATAAAACATGATTTAGAAATTTACAGTCGTAATATTGACTTGTTTTCATAAAAACCAAAATTTACCAGTTCAGTCAGTTTGTTTTTTATACAAAATTAAAAAAATTTTTACTAAAATTGTACAAATATCAGATGGGCAGAAAATAACTTTCATTAATATTTTATCAATTGATCCATTAAGATCCAGTTAATTTTTTTTTTTAAATTTAGAAGATTTTTTTTAAAAGTTTTTTTTTTTTTAATTCTTTATACATATAATATTATTTACACTAATCAATTCATTGTCAAAAAGATTTTAAAGACATAATTTTTTTTTTTACTTCTTTGCAATAAAAACAAAAATATATTTTGTTTTTTACCCTTGGACCACTTCTTTTAAACTTTAAAAGATTTAAGTAAGATTTTTTCAATTTTTTCTTACATTTCAATTAATATATTAGTACAAATTATTTAGAAATGTATATACAAACGAAATATTTATTACCAAAAATTATATTATATGTTTATATATAGTGTACTTGAGAGCCCGATACTTGGGACTGTGTATTATAAGTTATATTATACCCACTATTTGTTTATTTTTAGTTTATTAAATAATTATTTAATTTTTGAATAAATAAACATTAATAAAAAAAAAAAAAAAAAAAAAAAAAAAAAATATATTTATTATTTAATTTCTTGTAAAAAGTTCTCAGAATATTAATAAAATATTTTTTTTTTAAGAAAAAGTCTGTAGAACCCAAAAAAATTTTTTTTTTGTACGAAAAAGTTCTTATACAAAATACTAAATATTTAGAAATATATCTGATAAAAATATTTTTAGATTGTTTGGAATTTTTCTTAAACTAAAATTCACAGATTCTACAAACTGTTTCTTAAATAAAAATTCATATATTCCTAAAAAAAAACTTAGATTCTAAGGCCTTTCTTTGAAATAAAAATTCATAGATTCTGAAGACTTTTCACCATGAAAAATACTTAGATTCTAAGGACTTTTTCTAAAAGAAAACTTTGTAAAAACTTTTTAAAAAAAATCTAAAAAATGTCGTTAGAATTTAAGATTTTTTATTAAAAAAAATCCTTAGAATTTAAAAAAAAATTAAGTATTTTTCTTATAAAAAGTCCATAGAATTAAAGTTTTCTTGAAAGAAAAGTTCTTAGAATCTATAATTTTTCCTTAACAATTTTTCTTCAAAAAGTACATAATATCAAATTTTTAAGGAAAACATTTCCTGGAAATTTTAGATGGTCATATATATATTAATAATCATAATATAATAAGAAGATATGATATATATTATTGTAGGGATCATATAATGGTAATCCAGGAATCATAATAAAGTTATGGGGGACCATAAAACATGATAACATATTGAGCATATTATCATTTCGTGCGATCATATTATGATAAATTCGAGATCATAACATTTTTCTTTAGAACCACAATATGTTCATTTTTGAGTCAGTATATAACTGTAAGAAACTATACACATTATGGTTAAAATTTAGTTTTATTATTATCATAATATAATAACCATATTATAAATTATTCAGTTCAATTTCTTCGACCTTTTTAATACAAATTCCAGGTAATAAGTATTCAAGCTCAAGGTCTATTTTATACAAAATTATTTATTTGTCATCCAATGTTTCGCTATCTCAATGGACAGCTTCTTCAGGGATTTTTTGTTTTTTAATTTTGAACAAATTTTTTAGCAAATCAAAATTAATGAAACAACAAAATTGTCAATTTTTGAAGAAGCTATCCATTGATATAGCGAAATATTGGATGACAAATAAATAATTTTGTATAAAATAGACCTTGAGCTTGAATACTTATTACCTGGAATAACCATATTATAGTACGACTATGGTTGACACAACCATAAACCCAAAAATATATGATGCTCTTCGAATATGATTGCCCCAACCATGTTTTTTCTCTGCTTAAGGAAACTTTTCCTAACTAACAGTAAAATTTAAGATGATACATGAACTAATTAGGAAGAAATTTTACAGTTTTCTAATAAAAATTTAGTTCTCAATAGTAAAACTTTTCTATAACTTAGAAATTTTGACCAAATTTTCAGTAAAGTTTGTTTTCTAAATTCAAGGAAGCCGTTTTGGAGGAAACTCCAAATAAGTTAAATTTTCTAAATTCCAGTTCGGTTTTTTTTTTGTGTATGTGTTTGTCAACATATTGGTGACACATTTCTTTAAATTTGATCCTTATTATTTTTTTTTTGTTTTTGCAATAGTATTCTACTACGGACTACTAGCAGTCGTGGCAGTAAAATTGCAAAACGTGATATGTACTTTTAAACATCACCCCAGTGTAAATAATAGTTAATGTGCGTAGTTTCTAAATATTGCATGTGGCTAACTGTATTATATCTATCTGTGTTAGTGTGTTAAGTTGGTTTGATGGTTTCGGTTTAATACAAAAGTGTCAGTTGTCGTCGTTTCTATTACGACTGCTTGGTCAGTATTAAAAATTTACTGATGACTATGGGAGATAGTAAACAGAGGCGTAGCAAATAAATTTTATCTTGTATGCTGTGGAATAAGTTAGAATTCAAAATGCTGTGTGAAATTGAAATTTATATCACTATTACACTGTATTCTAAAGATTTGTTTGATTCGATTTTAAATTATCATTATTAAATAATGAACTTTCAATTATAATTCAAGTTATATAATTAAAGTTATATATTAAAGTTATATGATTATAATTCACTTATATTTCAAATTAAACTGCAATAAAATAAATTGCGTAAAAGAGTATATGAAATTTTCATTTTCATCTAATACCCAGCAAAAAAAAAAGTAGCAAAAGAAGAGAAAAAGAAGCAGTGATTTTGATTCCGGTTTTGTGAAAATTTGGATCGGAACCAATGATTTTTACATAGGGGTGTCATAGGGTGGAAGTTTTCTTTTATGATCCTTTTTCATTGCATCTAAAGCACTTCTTATGGTTTAGTGAAAAATGAAATAACTTGGCACGGTTAAAAGAATTGTTTAAACATATGTAAAAACAATTTTAAAAAACACATGTCTTTAGTATTAGCTAATAGCTAATTTGGACATACGGTAAACAAAGGAGAATATAAATAACACAAAAATAGTTAGTAAATTTCATCTGTACTCAATAATAAAAATCAACTGTATGTTAGCATAAAATAGCTTTTTCCGTTGATTTGTGAGTTAAATAGAGATATTTACAATTGGTATTTCGGCACAAAAAATGTTGATGAAAGTCGTAGCTGACCAGAAAATGCATTCCATTCGGCTGGTGTCTAATAACTTTTTCTGTGTATTCTCCATGTTAACTAAAATTAAAAAATAAGGAAAAAATTTTTTCATTTGAAAAAAAACTTTTCCTATGATCTCGAGTCAAACTAAAAATACATTTTCATACAGAAAAATGAAATCTTTTGTTCTTCTCAAATTAATTTTTAATTTGTAATTTAGATTTCTACAGAACATCAGTAATCGGGCCTTAGCCTCATTTTCACAATCTCCCGTTAGCTTTTACCTGGGAATTTAACTGACAGATTTGTTGTTGTTTCCTATATAAAGTTTGAGTTTTACTGTTCGTTAAAGTTTAGCGGGAAATTCAGCAATCGGGCCTTATTTATCTTTATTCGAAATTCTTGCGATTTTTACTACAATCATTTTTTACTTTTTGTAGCGTCATAGATTTCATTAAAAATCTAGATTTCATTAAAAATCACATTTTTATAAGTTGTGAAAAAGAACTGCCTTTGAAGAGAAAAATCAGAACTAAACGATACTTTAGAATCAATGAAAAATTAATTCCTTAAGAATCACTTCCATTTATTTTTGTTGGGTAGACAAATACATACAGAACCTATAGGAGTGTTCTATTTTAAACTAACTAGAAAACAACTGCTTCTGAAAATTCAATGCAAAACATGTAATAGAAGCAAAAGATTTTTAAAAAAAATTACATTTTATTTTTGGCGGCCAAATGAAATTTACTTTGGTTAAAATGTAAGAAAAAATATGTTGCTTTATGGCCGATTTTTACTTCCTAAATTTCCCAGTCCACCCCAAAAGCCATATACAGTAGAATCTCACAAATTAGAACCACTTTGTTCCTCGGGTTGTTTTAATTTCTAAAAAGTTCTAATTTCTGGACATTTTTTTTTTCACAGAAAATTATGAAACATTAATAAATCTAGTTTCGCAAGCTTTATTTTAACACAAAATAATTAGTATTTATTGAAATTTAGTTAACCTTAGTATCCAAAGATAAGGTGTTTTTGAGTTAATTTATCATTTTTTTAAAAACTTTCACCCGGACAACTTTTACTTTGTCCATCAGTCATAAATCCTAATTTGTACAAACTTATTAAATTTCACATGCATATGACCGAATTATATGTACCTAAGACGAATAACTCGGTGATTCCCCTTTTTATTTTTTCAATGAGCATAAACCGAAAAGCAAAGCTTTGTGGTTAATAAACCACAAGTTCTAATTTAAGATCGTTTAATATATATAATTCGGGTTTCCCCTATTTAGTTTAAAACCATAAAAAATATCTTATTTTGTAGTAAAAATAAAAACAAAACCACAGTTTCTAATTTCAGAGCGTCCAATACATTAAAATATCCGGTTCTAATTTCTGGATGGTTCAAATTTGTGAGATTCTACTATATCTCAATTTCATTTAAATCAATTAGTTTAACTAAAAATAATCTTTCTTGTCAGTATTCCCTAAAAAGATTTTCACTTTCCCCCACACACATTACGTTACTGAATAACGGTTAACGTTCCTGAATTGGCTGGTGGTCGCCTTTAATGGTAGATAATAAATTTTATTCAATTGCTTCAACGAAGCGTTTACAAAAATAAAATACACAAGAAAATAATGGAAAAATTAAAAATAAAAACAAAAACTGCAATGTAAAACATTTTACAGTTAAGTTAAAACTTTATGTTTTATTCTTTTCCCACACTCAAAGAAAAAAGTTATTAGAAAAATTTGTAATCGTTTTTCAATCCCACTTTACTATTTTTGTACTGATAAATTTGTTTGCTATTAACATTTTACTAATTACAGAACTTTTACGGAATATTTACAAATTTTTGTTGCTATCTTTAGAAATCGTTTTACAAATTTTTAAAAACCGATTTGCTAAAATTAGCAAAATAAAATTTACTAATTTAAAAAAAAAGATATTGAAGGAAATGTTATTTATAATTAAAACTTACACCTATAAACTTAAATTGCCTTAAAATGTTATATGGATTGAAAAAAGGGATCGGAAGTGATGATACTTTTCACAACGGACTCATGTCCAAAAATAGAACATCTACTTAAAAAAGCATTAAAAACTTTTTTAGTTCTATAACTCAGCCCTTAAAAAAATTTAAATTTCACCTTACAATCCAAAAAATTTACTAAAAATATTTTTCAAAACCCAAATTATCAAATTAAAATAAAATAATAAATTCGTTTATGTTTTAACTATTATTTAGGCCTTTGATTTTTTTTTTAATTTTATCTAAAATATTTTTTGAAAAAAATATAAATAAAAAATGTTCGATAACAAAATATAAATTTGTATACTTGAATTCCCAAGGCAATTTTAAAAGAAATAAGCAGCTTTAAATTTTATCTAAAAATAATTAAGTTAATTTGTGCATTTAAATATTTTTTTTTATAAATTAAAATTTTGTTATATTTTACAATTCATTGAGTTTACAGCAATTTACTAAAAATTAGTAGGGCTTACTAATTGTTTATACTAATTAGAATGTATTAATATTAATAATATTTAGCAAATTTTTTTTAGCTGATTTTAGCAAAAAAAAAATAAATTCCACCTTACAAAAAGTTTACACAAATTTAGTAGCGGCTCCTAATTTTTTTCTACTAATTTCATTATACTACACGTCAGCAGATATGTGTTGCTAAGAATAGTAAAAAATACCTCTGGGCCTAAAATAGCAAATAGTTCCCGTAATAACAGCAAAATTTGCAGTTGCCATGACAGACTTTTTTTGGTAAGTGCATATAACATATGCACATTAGATTGGGCAGAAGTTAAAAAATTCGATATAAATATGGAAAAACTGCGGAAATATTTTGGAAAAATATTCTCGAAACAAAAATTTTTTAAAATCGGCTAATTTATATGGATTTTTTATAACTCTCAAATTTCGATTGCTTACAGGAAACAAAATGTATTACCCGATTAAAAATATATTTTTCCCAATTAAGTTGGGATGAATTGGACAAGCAGGTCCATGACTAAAAATTTTTCACTGTGGCATTATCTTTTTCAGTTTAGAAATATTTTTCCATACCTTCAGAATTGAATTATTTTTAAATTCGGCCCACACTAATCTACATCAACCGCATATATTTTTTTATAATAACTACTACGTAACAATTAACAGTACAGGACTATAAAATTGACTTTAACAATGAAATAGGAAAAAAACTGCACTTATTGTTTCACTGATAAAATGTTGGTCATGCTGACAATAATGAGTACAACAGAATACAAAAAATGGCAAAAAAAAATTGAAATGTAAACACAATTTACAGCAATAGCTGAACTTAAACTATATAGAAATAATTGTAATTCCTTTAAAACTTTAATAACAAAATGTTGGAATGGAAATGCAGGGAGGAGTATTAAATAGTGATAAGTTTTTGTATAATGTTGGTTTTGTTTTTGTTGTTGTAAGTATTTCTAACGTAACATATTTAAATGTCAATCAAAGTAAGTTTTTTTTTTGGTTTGTAACATTTTAATGGGAAATATTTTATTTACACTAGCTTACAGGTATTTAAGGCACTAAATGAAAATATGTTTATTATATATTCTGGCATGGATGGATTTATCATTTTTTCTCACAGAGGTCGTTGTGGTGTAATGGTTAGCGAGTTGGACTGTTATGCAGAATCTTGCGGGTTGGATCTCCAACGTTGGCAACAGCAATATATAAAAATAATATATAAAGGGTGTCCCAAGAAGAACGCAATTTTTAAATCTGGCAACATTCGAAGTGTCATTGTTTGACATTTGAACAATTGTTATTGTTTGCTAGTAGAAGGTACGAGGTTAGTAAAAATGGAGCGCTACACGAATGAACAACGCATTCTCATTGTGAAATTGTTTTACCAAAATGGTGAAAGTTTTGCGGCTACAATTCGCAAATTGCGATCAATTTGGGGTCACAATAATGCTCCAAAAGAGTCAACTGTAAAGAGATTAATGGATATATTTGCCGAAACTGGGTCTGTTAGTGATGTAAAGACAACAACGCGCCATCGACCAGGTCGATCGACCGAAAATGTCGCAGCTGTACGTGATGATGTCGCTCAAACTTCATCCACCTCAATTCGACACCGAGCTCAGCAAATTGGTGTCTCCAAATCCACTTTGCAGCGAATTTTGACGAAAGATTTGCATCTTCATGCATACAAAGTTCAATTGACTCAGGAACTGAAGCCAGCTGACCATGGACAGCGAAGGGAGTTCGTTAATTGGGTATTGGAGAGACAACATGAAAATGCTGATTTAGCCGATAAAATCATCTTCAGTGACGAGACCCATTTTCATCTTGATGGCTTCGTCAATAGGCAGAATTGTCGCATTTGGGGTGAGGAAAATCCTCGAGTGATTCACGAGAAGCAAATGCATCCTCAACGTGTCACTGTGTGGTGTGGTTTTTGGGCTGGAGGAATCATTGGACCTTTTTTTTATGAAAATGAGGCAGGTCAAGCGTAAACAGTCAATGGTGTTCGGTATCGGGAAATGATAACCAGTTTTTTCTTGCCTAGAATTGAAGAAATTAATGTGGAGGGCATGTGGTTCCAACAAGACAGCCAGAGAAACAATTCAATTGCTGCATCAGTCATTTCCCGGTCGTGTTATTTCGCGTTTTGGAGATCAGAATTGGCCGCCTAGATCGTGCGATTTAACACCATTAGATTTTTTTCTTTGGGGTTTTTTGAAGTCGATGGTTTACGCGAATAAGCCGACGACGACTCAAGCCTTAAAAGAGGAAATTGGACGCTGCATTGATGAAATACCGCAGCATTCATGCAAAACGGTCATTGAAAAATTTCATTAAAAGATCGCGTGCATGCCAGCAAAGCCGCGGCGGCCATCTGCACGATATATTGTTCCATACATAACCTCATTCTGTCTACTTCACGATATAATAAAGTTTCACGATTTTTTTTAAATATCTGTGTTTTATTTAAAACTTAAAAATTGCGTTCTTCTTGGGACACCCTTTATAAATTTTCTATACCTCATACATATCACAACGTCCTCCTTCGGTATTCCCATATTCCAATACTTAACCCCACCGAAGTAAAAATAACATAGCAGGGCTATGAACTAAAAAGCTTCAACAATTTTGCCAACTCTCCATCAGATGGCGGGCACCAACTGTTCTAAGATTTATCATCTTGCTCAATTACAGTGTTGACATATTTGAAGGCCTTGCATCCTTCCCCTCAGACCAAAAAAATTATCTACTGTACCTTAGCCTATGGAAATTGCAGATTAAAGTAGAAGATTGGAGTCCCAGTTGAAAAAATTAGGCAAAGGTAGTATTTTGTGAACAGAATCCATAAACAAGACGTCTCTGCACAAAATTATTGTCTGGTTCTGGAGAAAGCTGGACAGTAACAGACAAAATATCTTGTCGTGTCCTGTTCTTACAGACATAGCCCACACTATGAGTTATAGACAATGCCTATCCTAGCCCTATGACGAGCACCAGCCTTTGTTCCCGTTATCAGGCCAGTAAGCCTACGGTAGTCAGCTCTGCGCAAACTAAGTAGATATCCTACAACATTGCCATCTGGTTTATTCAGCTAATCCTTTGTACCATCGCAAGTAGTTCAGATTTCACACATTTCATATATGTGCCGATCCAAAGTACTAATCATGATAAACTGATACCCAGCTGCAGTTCCGGATTCATGGGAGTCGAAATCGATTTAATGTTTGCCAACGATTCGGCAATTTCATTGCCAGGAAAATCCACAAATCCTGTTTCCCATACAAATCTTAATCCAATAAATGAGAAGGATTAGTTCGATACTGAACATTAGGGATTAGAAAATCAGACAAAGCTCTCATTTTTTAGTGACAAGGCGGAAAATGTAGAGATAAATTTGAACAAATCTGCAAAAAAAAAAGTTAATTTAAGCAACTACCAGGGGTTGGGTTTATATGGCGACTGGGTCAATATATGGTCCAATAAATCTATTCGAGCTGTATTTTTTCTGCTCGGTTCAATTTCTATTTAGGAGGTAAAAAGTGTGGGAAAAATGAGTTTTCTTTTTTAAATCTGCATATTTCCTCCAATGCAATCATTTATTGATGAAAGGTATTTCAAAGAAATATATTTGAAAGTGTCAGTAATGTGTAATAATAGCTTGAATGGAATTTAGACTTTGGAGGAATTTTGCTTGGGGTAGAGGTAACCAGTTGTATATAGATGTAAACATATTTTTTTTAAATTTCAGCCAAATCAAAATTCATCTTTGACTTGTGCTTTTTATTTAAAAATCTGAAATTTTCGAACAAAGTAAACATTTTTTTAAAATCGAAAATAAAGATCACAAAAAATTTTTAGTCATTACAGCAAATTGCTGCAGAAAAAATTCACATAAATACATCGGCTTTATTAAGAAATAATAATACACTTACAATATATTTTCATTATTACACTCAGGGAAAAAGCTTCGTCATATATATGAAAAACTTTATAAATATGACAGATTTTCGTACAATACCTTATAAATATGATAAAGCTGTTTTATAAAAATACAAATTGATGACATGTTTCTTCATATTTATGACATGTTGAAAAAATGTTAAATAAAAGGTAGAAACTTTATTAAAATTGCACATTATATAATTTTTTACTATGAAATATCCTCTATCAGCCAAAAAAAGAAAATATTTTAATTTTTCAATTGCAATATCCTCTATCAGCCATAGCGCGGAGAATAACCTAAAATTATATTATGTTATATTTTTACATAAGATTCAGTAGTAACAAATATTGTAGAAAATATATTGATGAATACCATACTTTATGAATTTGGGCATAAATCAGTTTTTTGCATCTGTTGAAAAAATATTTTTTGGTGCACAAAAGATATTAAATATAAAATCACGATATTATGCAAAATTTAAAAAAAAGAAACATTTTGCAGGATTTATAAAATTCTTCTTAATATTTATGAAGAAATTTCACCAACACTTATACATTTTCATCAATGTGATAAAGTTTTTTTAATTACAATTTGATTTTTTCTAATTATTTTAATAAATAAAATGCAGATGTTAAGAAAATTACCGAAATAAATAAATTATTTTTAAGTTTCTTTTTTTAATAATTTTTTTATGAAATGATTCTGCAAACTTCATAAATATGTTGATGAATAGATGACATGTGATTTATGAAAGAATTTCATTAATAAGATAAATTATTTTTCTTTGAGTGTAGCATATCTACACTTTAAGCCAACAATGTATTTTTTTTATTAATTAACCACTTTTTTAAGTTGACAATTCAGGATGACCTTTTTGAAAACAAATAAAAAAAAAACATAATTTCATTACCTTCATAATTTTCTTTATACTTGATTTTATGCAAATAAAACTTTTGGCAAAAAAAAACTATGCTGGTAGTTGTGTATCCTAATAAATCATTCAAATGCACTTTAGGCAAAAAGGTCAGCTATTTTTATACTTTTACTTTTCAAAAATTTTTTTAAGAAAATATCACGAATTCTGCATTAGTTGTCCTTCATAGAATACCTTGACTCTGCTAGTGATTTTCGAAAAATATCAATATTTAGTTTATGTTCGTGACAGAAAGGACTATTTGGTAAACAACCTGCAGTTGCATAAATATATAAATTTACTATAAATAACATTTTATTTTTAACATTTTCATCTTATGATGCCATTAGTTTGTCCAGTATATAAAAATATTTTTTGTTTTCTTTATTTTATTTTAGTCTGAAAACAATAAAATTGCTTAATTGATTAACACTTTAAATAACATTTAATTTAAAAATATATTTTAAGAACGTCACATAAGAAAATACCTGCTTCGCACAACAAAGACATTCCATTCGTGTGGGTGTGTTAGTCATCTATCAGTTAGAAATATCTTATTAAATTAAAGTATTAGCAAGTAAAAAAATTGTACTCTGTAAAACCTGACCATGAGATACTCTACATAAAATATACATTGATTGCAAAAATTCATTAAAGTCATAGCACACAGTAAAAAATAATTGCCAAAAAAAATTCAATAAAAATTTTATTTTATCATTTTCAATTAAATGTTTAATCACATCAATAACATTTTTAATTAATAACAAACAATTAACAACATGTAAAACTAATATTATTTTGATATATTTATATCTTAACTTTTATTACAGTTAGTTAAATTTCAAAATTGCATCTCAAATCCCTAAACAAAAAAAAAATAAATAATAAAAAAATATTTTTAATATTACGCATCATAACTTAATTTTTTTTAGAAAGAGAACCGCACTCATTGTTTGTATGCATGAGAGTGTATACACATCAGTGTTGCCAGATAAGGGGATTTGGCTTAAAATTTGAAAATTTATTGATATAAGAAATTAAATTTGGATAGATTTTTCAGATCGACAATCAAAAGATATTTCTGCTAAATTATTAATATTTTATTTCACATTATTAATTTTATGAATCTATTATAAATTTTAATCATTTCAATGATTCAAATGATTAAATTTTGACTCGATTGAATAATTTGTTTTGGTTATTTGATATATTAAAATTTAATCAATTTGATTAATTCTATGAAAAGAATCAACAAAAATCAAATTGATTCTCTGAATTTGATATTAATTGAATAAAGTAAAAAATTTATTTAAACAATGAACGAAATTTTGCAAATCGAAAATTGAGACACATTTAAAAATTAAATCAAGAAATAATGTTTTTAAAGGTCTATTTTAAAAATTAAAAAAAAATTTAAAAATATTAATTCTGCGAAAAATCATTTTTGAAAAAAGTAAAATTTGATTATTTAACAATTGTTAAGGATTTTTGGGTATTTTAACTTTAAAAATGGGAATATGAGAACAAACTTTTTTGGCAACACTGCTGTTCATGGGTTGATGAATTACACACAAGCATATATATATTTGAAAAAAAAAAAATATATTTAAAATTTGATTAAAATTTTAATTGATTTGAATTTGGAATTTTAATTAAAAATTTTATTAAAATATTAATTGATTTGATGCTGGAATTTCAATTAAAAATTTGATTAAAATTTTAATTGATTTTTGGTTAGAACTTTAATTAAAATTTTAATTGATATAATTAAATAATTGATATTATTAATTAATTAAAGTTTTAATTAATATAATAAAAACTTTAATTGACAAAGTTGAAGATTTTTGATTAAAAATTTGATTGATATGATAAAAAAAAATAATTGAAAAATTTCCATTAATTTTAACAAAAAAAAAAAAAATAATTGATATAACAACATTTACAAATATTTTAATTAAAGCTAAAAAAAATAAACAAATAATTTTTTTATCATGTAGAAACAATAACTACTGTAAGTCTGACATTGATAAGATGTACTTTTTTTGAGCTGGACATTTGGTATGGGATGCTTCGTGTGTATAATTCTAAAGTGTAATTTTTTAGAGCCTGCCATTTGTGTCACTATTGATATTTGAAGATAGTGCTATAATGATAATAATAATAGTCAGCTACTACTCTTTTGATTCATCTTTAAACATAATGTATTATTACAGTGTCTGTCTGCCTGCCTGCCTGCCTGCCTTCCAAATTTCTAATAATGTGTATTACAAATATGACAAATAAGGATGAGCTTGTCACTTTCACTATTCTAACCTCTTGTTAATAGACTTTTTACATCATACTTGGATGACAGGCAGAAAATTAACTGTCAGATCAAAAGAGCTTAAAAATAGATATAAAAACGAAACAAAATTTATAGAAAATATGCTGAAATAAAAGAAGAAAATTATGCATAATAAGCTTTCAGAAAATGTTGTTTTTATAAATAATGATAGAATAATGATAGATGAATATATTAATATTAAGCAGAAACTTATTTAGTTTAGTTCGATTTGTTTCCATGAAAAACATTTTGGCGAACTGTCAGTCGCCACTCTGTTGCGTTGTATGTAGTTGAAGGAAAAATTTGGTGAATTAGTTGCAAAACAAGACCGGGTTTCTTTTTGAATGACATACACTCACCACAAAAGTGCTGTAATAGCAACTGAAAATTTTGCTGTTATTACGGGAAATTTTGCTAATTTTGCTAAATTTGTGGGGAAAAATTAGCTGCCGCTACTATTTTAGTAAACTTTTTGTAAAGTGGAATTTAAAATCTGTTTGCTAAAATTAGAAAAAAATACTAATTATTATTAACATTAGTACAAAATTTCCAATTTATTTTTTTTTTATGGAGCATTACATTTTTTTTATTTATTTATTTTTTTTTCAAAAAATATTTAAGTAATTTTTTTTACTTTTAAGGTCAAATTTTAATTGTTTTTATGGCTGATTTTTAGAAATAAAAAAATTTTTGGTGTTATTTTAAGTGGATGTCCTATTTTTAGACATGAATCGATATATTCACTTCCCATACCTTTTTTTAATCTGTGTAACGTTTTAGGCAATTTAAGTTTGTAGGTGTAAGTTTTAATAAAAAATAACATTTCATTTAATATTTATTTTTTTTTTTTTTTTGATAATTTAAGCAAATCGTTTTTCAAAAATTTGTAAAATAATTTTTGAAATTAGCAACAAAAATTTGTAAATATTCTGTAAAAAAAAATGTAAAATGTTAATAGCAAAGAGATTTGCAAAATAGTAATTTTTTTACTAAAAATCAGCAGTGGGATTGAAAATCGTTTAAAACTTTTCTACTAAATTTTTTCTGAGTGTACCATCAATTATAAAATAAATGTATAAAATATTAAAATATTAACAGGGTTAGAAAAATAATCAAACTTAACAAAAAGAAGCAAATATTATTAATATTAATATACTCAAAAATCTTTTTAAATTATTTCGCCATTCCCAAAAAAAAATCCCCGTATCCCAAAACGGAAAGTCTTATCTCCATTCATGTAAAAAAATCACCAATTATACATACAAACAATTTGGGAATAAATCCCTGAAATTTATGCAAATTATCACAATATTGTGAAAATCACTTGTTAAGTCTATTTGCCTTTTTAAAAAAATATATTTTAAATATTTGAAGAAACAAAAAAGAAATAACGTTTCCCCTAGTAAACACTGATCAAATTTTCAGGTGATTACTGGTACGTACCAAATTTATACAAATGACACGAAAAAAAAAAACAATTGAACCATCATTCCCCTAAAAATACCATTTTCCTTATTTATAAATAATGACAGAATATACGAAAAATATGTACATAAATTCATTACATACACTCAGAAAAAAAAGTTAGTAGAAAATTTTATAATCAGTTTTCATTGCCACTGTACTATTTTTAGTACTGATTTTTACTTAAAAAATTTTTAAATTAGGAAATTTTTTTTGCTATTAAAATTTTACAAATTACAGAATTTTTACAGAATATTTACAAATTTTTGTTGCTAATTTTAGAAATCATTTTACAAATTTTTGAAAACCGCTTTGCTGAAATTAGCAAAAAAAATTTACTAATTTTAAAAAAGTGGATATTGAAGGAAATTTTATTCCTAATAATTAAAACTTATACATACAAACTTAAATTGCCTTAAAATGTTATATATGTAGGTTGAAAAAAGGCATCGAAAGTGAATATACTTTTCACAACCGGCTCATGTCCAAAAACAGTTTTAAAAATCAGCCCTTAAGACAAATAAAATTTTACCTTTAAATCCAAAAAAATTACTAAAAATATTTTTCAATACAAAAATTAGCAAGTTTAAACAAACTGATAAATTCATTTATGGTCTAACTTATTTTTAAGCCTTTGAATTTTTTTTAATTTTGTCTAAAATATTAAAAAAAATATAAATTAATAAATAAAATTTCAAAAGAAATTGGCATTTTTAAAGTGTAACCAGTGTATCTAAAAATAATTAAGTTAATTTGTGCATTTTAATAATTTTTTTATTTTTATAAATTATAATTTTGCTATATTTCACAATTCATTGAGTTTACAGCATTTTCCTAAAATTAAGTAGCGCTTACTAATTTTTTACACTAATTTGATTGCACTAATATTAATAATATTTAGTAAATTTTATTTGCTGATTTTACCAAACCGATTTTAAATTTTACTTTACAAAAAGTTTACTAAAATTTATAAGCGGCTACTAATTTCATTGTACTACACGTCAGCAGACATGTGTTGCTAAGAAAAAAAAAATACCGCTAGGCTCAAATTAGTAAAATTTCCCGTAATAACAGCAAAATTTTCAGTTGCCATTACAGATTTTTTTTTGGTGAGTGTAGATTTAAATACTAAATCACTACCTTTTCTTTATGAACACTAATTTAAAATTTTAACAATATTTAATATTCATTAAAATGTTTATCAAAATATTGATTTTATAACTTCATCGATAATCATATATTGTCAGCTCTTAACTGACAATTTTTAATGACTGGCAATAAGAATGCAAAGGAATGATTGACAAATCGTGCGGGGCTACCACAAAGACGGTTGTCGTGAGATGAAGGTATGACTGCAAATATTTTGGTTATTTTCTAAACGTTCGCCTAAAGCAAAAAGTTATCAGAAAACAGCATTTAAGTGTTGGCAAATTATGATTATCGTTATATACGTTTCGATACATGTACACAATTTCAATTTTACAAATTAATGATTAAATTTGATTTAATAAATATTAAAATATTCATTTTTAATATGACACAAATATACTTTGCATATTAAACATTAACCCTTCGTCAGGCACATATTTTGAGCCCTTAGTTCTGGCACATGGTGTCTGGCCAGACCCCTATACATTTACATGCATTTGTATGGAAATAAGGGTTGTTTGCCGTTAAATTTTTTACTAAGATAGGAAAATATTTGTTATATTTTGTGTTTCTATTTCTACTTAGTTATTAGCTACCTGAGGAAGAAAAAATAGACCTGAAAAATTATTTGGAATGAAAAGGGCAACAATTTTTTTGTTCTATATATATTTCTCTTTATTATGGGTAAAGTAATAAATGTTTATGACAAAATAGAAAATTATTATGAAGAATACATTGATTTTTTTATTCAGAATTTTGCGGAAGGCAACAAAAACATAAATAATCTACTTTTGAATGTTGCTGACAAACAGGATTGTTGCATTTGCAGCAAAAAAAGCGTGTCTTACGGCGTATTTTGTCACCTTGCTGCAGGCAAATTCTGCAATCTTTTTTGGCAGCTAGTGTGTCTGGACCACTGCGTGAAGCCACATTACGGTTTGCTATATTGAGAGGTCTCCCAAAGTACGCTTCAAATGCTATACGAGTTGTTGGTTGAGCCACAATGTGCGGATTATTGATGCGATTTTCAACGTTGGCCAGTACCAATTGCTTTGCAAGTTTATATAAAAATATGCGTCTTCTTTCTTTTCTTGTATTTTCATCATTAAGCTTACATATAATGTAACTTGCCAATGCCATCACATCAATCATGTTGCAAAAAAACGCGTATGTCCAGCGTCTGGTTGACCGTTTTGTTGTGTAATGAGTTAGCATTTGATCCATCGTATCGACTCCGGCTTTAGTTGAATTATTAAATAAAATTGCTTCCGGTTTCATGGCTACGCCTTCAACATATTTCGTGTAATGCACGGTTGAAATTAAATTGACTGCCTTATTTTTTTTGGGCACGTAGCTGCAAAGTGCAACAAGATTTTCATGAAAACCAAACACACTTGAAAGAATTGGTCGTCTGGTGCTCTTCATAACTTCCTTAGGAAGACAACTTTTGTTTGCTCGAATGGTGCCAACAAATGCCAGTCCCATAGCAGCCAGTCGTTTAGCGCCGTTCAATGAGGTGAAAAAATTATCAGAAATAATTGTTCTGCCGCTGTTTGCGTAACAATTTGCGAAATACATTAGAACGTTTTCACCTTGATTTATCTCCCGATTGTCTCCTTCCTTTCCAGTGTATAGTTTTCCTTTCAATTGAAATTTAGTATTAGCATCGCATGCCCACCAAACTTTGATCCCATACCTTGCAGGTTTTGATGGGATATATTGGGTGAACTTTGTGCGCCCACGATATGGAAACAACTGCTCATCGATGGTGATATTTTCATAAGGTTCATAATAATTTTGCAGATTTTCATTGAGAAAATTCCAAAGGTCCCGGATAGGAGCTGCTTTATCTGTTTGCTGTCGGAATGCCCGCGTACGACTATTATCGAAACGAATATATCTGTACAGAGTAATGAATCGTTTGTGCGACATAGCCGCACGGAATATGGGCAGCGAATCAGAACGCCACAATATACTGGAGTCTTGCATATTATTATGGCTGAGACCAGAAGCCAACAAAATCCCAATAAATGCATCTAGCTCAGAGCTTGTCAAATCAATCCATTTTCTTTGGGTAGACTCTGGATGTTCTTCATTCCATTTTCTAATTGATTCTCGCCCATGCCGATTTGTTTCACTAATGATGACGAACGTAATATTGGTTGAGAAAAATAGCTTGAATACCTCAACTGGATTGGTGAGCCTTGTTTTTGTTCCAGATCGAAAACGCATGATACTATGCTGGCGCAAACGAGATGCAGGGGGTTCAGTTTCGTTCCATTTAGTACCGTCTTTACCATAAAAACAGCCTGAGTCGACTTCATTTGCTGCTTCAGCATCATTTCCACTTTCTTCTTCTTCATCTACGTCTTCATCACTATCATAAAGTTCGTTAGGTTCAATTTCCAAATCATTTTCTATGTCTGATGCATCATCTTCTGGCACATAATCAGCAGTGTCGTCACCATCGTTTTCAAAAACATCATAATTTTCATCAGCTTCTACCTGACTTTGAAAATCACGCACTAATGCCTCTGACAATTGGGGTTGCAAATTCGCGCTACGCAAGCGTGTATTATAAATAAATTCCAGTTCATCAGCCATAATATTTTAACAACGCAACAAATCTACCTGCGTAAAATTATTCACAAGTTCAAAATTACCGCACAAAAACTAGATTACTTCTTCACTGTTCAACGTTCAATGAATAACTAACTCACAAACAAAATAAGAAGAAAGAAAGAAGCATAAAAGAATAAAGTAAATACAAATTTCCAACTCGTGCCATGTGCTTTGCTTATGCGTTCATGCAAAATGCATAGGGGTCTGGCCAGACACCATGTACCAAAAGTAAGGTGAAGATTTTTTATTTGGCTTTTTTGTCCTGTTCCAAGGACTTTTTTTCAATTATTATTTTATACATCGAAAGCCAAAAATATTTTGGGAGATTACCTGAAATTACAGCCATGTACCTAAAATAGAAGTATGCTAAATTGAAGCATGAAAATTAAATATGTCTGGCCAGAACCATGTGCCACTTCGAGGGTTAAAGTATATATTGTGAGGATTTTCTTAGTATAGCTTCTTTGTGATGACTCTATTTTCGCACCATTACTAAACCCTCAAATTCTCCTATTTGTATATGTGTGTGTGCATTGGTTTATTTAAAATGCAATTTTTACATTTTTTTAACATTATCTTTGACACATTTTGTTATAACTGCTGTTAGTTGTTTATTGTTCATTATTATATCATTCATTTTTGATTAATGATGTTGTACATATATTGTCACTTCGATTTATTGATATTTATAATCTATAATTTATTGTATTTTTTTTTTAATTTTTCACATTTATTCTTATTAATTTAGCATTAATTTTGTATTTTTATTTTTTATTTTTAGCCACAATGTCTGCAGAAAAGGAACAAAAATGGGACAAATTGTCACCTGAAGAATTTATACAACTACAAACAATGGCAACATGTAAGTAAAAATTAAAGTTAATAAATTTTTATTAATACATAAAAATACACTGTTCTATCCTTTTTCTTTTCACATTTTTCAATTGTATATCTTTTATTTACACACTTTTCTTTTTTTTTTTCTTCGGCTAATATAAAATCAGCTGATCAATGTTGCCACTTGCTTATTAATTTTTTTTTTGTACAAAATTTATGGGGGCCTTTGGTACATTGGATGTGATACCCGGTTCAACTTAAAAGTGTCTTTAATTCTGACTATAATGGCAAAATTTATAGAAAAGGGTTTTTAATTTTAAATCATTTTTAAAAAAGCCGACTTTAGTGCTTGACTTGATTATGTTATAAAAAAATATCTCGTGACGTATGAGTAATATTTTGTTCTTTATATTCATATTCTATAAGATATTACTCATACGCTCTGAACATACTTTGGGCACCAAATTAAACTAAACAAGTAAGAGCGGCTAAATTCGGCTATGCCGAATCTTATATACCCTTCACCATGGTTGGGAAAAAAGTGAAGTTTATATATGGACATATATGGAATGGACAGATTTATATACGGACATCTTTAAGAGGAAATTTACCATTTAATTTAGTGATAAAACTTGGACTCGGGAAGATTTGTGTTTCCCGAAAATAGGTATTAAAAAAAATGTATGTTTTGGTTATAACTATTTTCAGCAAATATGTTCTACTAAAGATTTTCGATTTTTGGATATATAAGACGTATCCATAGGTCATATTACAGCTCTAAAATTTTAGTTTTTATACAAATTTTGATGTTTTTAGCCCATTTATGGAGTATTTAATTACGGTCTTACCGTTCTTAAAATATAAATTAATCTATTTTGTGCCACGCCCAATTCAAGGATTCCGCCCACATTTGGTCAGATGCTTGCACCTTATTTGGAAACTTTTCCTCTTTCCGTTCTCCAAATATACAGAAAAGCTGACCAACTGTGATGGACGTATTTGTTTTCTTAAAAAAAACTTAAAAAAATAACAAAAAAAAAGTCTTAAGAAAATCAAAAAAAAAAAGTGTTAAAAATATACAAAAATAAAAAAAGTTGAATAGACGGGGCTCGATCGCGCGACTTAAAGAAAAAAAGTATATGTGACAAAGCGCTTAGACCACTGAGCCATTAAACTACATAAGCAAACGTTGTTAATAGAAATAAATAAAGAGTTTTCGTTTAAAACAGATTTCTTTGGGTTTTAAATAAATGGCAAACCTTTGTATGGATTTGTTGCTTGTGTATAAAAGGTGAAGAGGTGAAAGCCAAAAAGTTCAACAAATAAAATAAAAATAAAAACAACAACAATCACGATCATAATGTCAATCAGTGTTGTTATATTTTTTTTTCAAAAATCTTTTTAGTTCTAAAAAAAACTTTTTCGGCCAAAAAAAAATTTTTTTACAAATCGTTAAAAGATTTCACTAGAAATGCATGTGTTTAGTTTCTACAAAAACGTTTAATTTAGCTGGAAAATTTGCATTAGGGATATTATTTCGCCTTTTTAAAAATGTTTTTAATTTCTTTAGATTAATTTTAAAAATTTGAAGGAAAATAGTTTATAAAAATTTGTTTTATAAATTATTATCAGTTATGACCTAAAATAGTTTCACTCAAAAAGGAATTATGTATAAAATTTTCTTAATGTATGAGAAATAAAATGGTTTAAAAATCTTTTTATAAATTCTTTTAAATGGTAGCGAAAAATAGAAAGAAAACCGTTTGTATTTTGTTTGTATCAGAGGATTTTTATAAAAATTTTGATGTTTTAGCCTATTAATGGATTATTTAATTATTAATTTAAAATTTTATTGAAATTAGTTATTAATGTTTAAAAAAAATAAACAAAAAAAAGTCTTAAGAAAATATAAAAAAATTGTTCAAAAAAGTTAAATAGACGGGAATCGAACCCGCGCCTTAGAGAAAAAACTATTTGTGACATAGCAGTTAGACCACTGAGCTATTCAAGCTTATTTGCAACCGTCGCTAATAGAAGTAAAAAATAAACTGTTTTTGTTTAAAACAGATTTGTTTGTTTTTTATTTAAATGACTAATCTTTGCATGTGTTTGTTGTTTGTGTATAAAAGGTAAAGAGGTAAAAGAAAAGACATTCAACAAATGGATGTGTTTATTATGCGTAAAATTCTACATACATCTTAAACAAAGGGATTTTACGAAAAAAAAATAGAGGTAGTCGTGGTTTTTTGCTAATATCTCAGCCATTTATCTGGCTGATTTTCAATAGCAACCAGAAATGGATCACATGTAACAGAAATATATAACAATCAAGTCCTCATCTTGTCTGGGGTCTTCGAAAAACCCATTTCAACACACAGACGGATAGACGAACATCGTTAAATCAACTTCGCTCTTCATAAGGACCCATAATATATATACTTTATAGGGTCTAAGATCAATATTGTAGAAATTACAAACGGAATGACAAACTTATATATACCCTGTGGTGAAGGGTATAAAAATTCAGTAAAAATATTGCAAAACTGCAAAACTAATTTTCTAAAATTTTTTTGAAATTCTGGTCTAAACAAAGATTTGAATTATTTTTTATAAACAAGAAATGTTAAATTCCTTTCTTTCTTTATTGATGAAAACTTGATACGATTTCAAAAAATACAATTTTGTTATTGTTAAAATAGGGATTTAAATGGTACCACTTTTCAATAAAATTACACACTGCACAGAGGGGCATTTTGAAAATATTTTGGAAATCAAATTCTATTTTTAAAATCGATTCATAAGTAGAAAATTTGCAACCTAATTTGCAGTCTAATGACTCAGCATCCGATGGGTCTGTAGGATCCCTCGTCAAAACTACACTCTCCAAAAAAAGTCTGTAACGGCAACTGAAAAAATTGTTGTTATTACGGGAAATTTTGCTAATTTGAGCCCAGCGGTATTTTTTGCTAATCTTAGCAACACATGTCTGCTGACGTGTAGTACAATGAAATTAGTAGTCGCTACCAAATTTTAGTATACTTTTTTTAAAGTGGAATTTAAAATCTGTTTGCTAAAATCAGCAAAAAAAAAATAGCTAAATATTATTAATATTAGTACATGCAAAATTTAAAATTTATTATTTTTTATCGTTTTAGGGCTGATTTTTAGAACTAAAAAAAAACTTTTTAGTGTTATTTTAAGTGGATGTCCTATTTTAAGACATGAGTCGCTATTTTCACTTCCGATAATTTTTTTGAATCTGTCTAAAATCATAAATTTAGACAATAAACAATTCAAAATAATCTGTATCTTTTATATATATAATCAAAAGAATAAGTGAATTTGCTAAAAATTTAATTTAAATAAAATAGTTATATTAAGGATAATTAAACTATGAACTATTTGAACTATGAATTATTGTGAATTGTAAATAACATAGAAATTATCTAAATTCATATTGTGGTTTTGAAACATAAAGATAAATTGAAGTTTCTTTATACCTAAAATAATTACTTACTTCACTTACTTTGTAACCATCAACAGAAACGGTGAGCACAATAAAGCACTTCCCAAAATACACTATACTAATTCTTTTATTTATATTTTTTCCCATTTTTCCCAACTCAACCATCAACTCCTTTATAATTGTCTCGAGCTGCAAAGGGCCTAACTCTTCTTCATATTTAGGTGCTCAGCTATACAGTCCACTTCAAAGTCAACCTTAAGCCCTAAATACTCCAACTCAAGTTCTGCCCTTTTACATAATCTATTTAACATTTCACGGCAATTTTAGTTTATAAATAAAATTTCATTCAATACACACTTTTTTAAAATTTGTATTTTTTTTTTCTATTTTTAGCAAATCGGTTTTCAAAAATTTGTAAAAAAATTTCTGAAATTAGCCAAAAAAAATTCGTAAATATTTTCTAAAAATTCTATAATTTGCAAAATGTAAATAGCTAAAAGATTTGCTAAATAAGAATTTTTTTTTCTGAGTGTACGATTTCAAAAAAACACAATTTTGTTATTGTTAAAATAGGGATTTAAATGGTACCTCTTTTTAATAAAATTACACACTACACAGAGGGGTATTTTGAAAATATCTTGGGAATCAATTCTATTTTTAAAATCGATTCATAAGTAGAAAATTTGGAACCTAATTTGCGGTATAATAACTCAGCTTCCGGTGAGTCTGTGGCATCCCTTATCAAAACTATAGCTCTACTTTACCTTTTCTATAGTTATGTGAAGTTTCATGGCAAGAAATGAATGATTTATTTTCAAAATATTTTAAAAACAACCCCTGTGCAAAAAAAAAAGAAAAATTAAAATGTAATCTAATAGTTCCAGAAATAGATTGAAAATTTCATTAGTATTTAAAAGGCAAAAAATTGTTTTTTTTAAGTTTTTGGTATTAAATATTTTTTTACATCCAGTGATTACAGAAACGTAATTTATACCGAATTATATATTACCAAGTAAAAATCTAATTATAAATATAAAGGGTGATTTTTTTTGCTATTTGGGTTTTTATGGTTAATTTTTTCAATGTTAAAAAAAAGATTCGTGGCAATGCCATTTTACCATGAATAGGCTAACAAACGAGCAACGCTTGCAAATCATTGAATTATTTCCGTGTGAGAAACGTGATACGAAAATTACGTCCATTTTATGGTCGTCATAATCGACCCACCGAACAGGATATTCAAGCTGTTGTGACTAAATTTCGGACCAGTTTCACTTTATTGGATATAAATCCCCCGAACCGTATGCAAAAAGTTCTTACTGAGAAGAGTATTGCTGATATATCGGCTAGTGTCAATGTAGATCGCGATATGTCAATTCTGTTATTAGCAATTGAGCGATGATTACCGACTTTTGGAAGAAATGGCAGAATTGGACTTGGTGGACATGCGGTTTCAACAAGATGATGTCACATACGATGCGGCACGCAATTCCAAGAGGCGAGTTTGGTAAGCAATTAATCTCACGATTAATTGCCCGCCAAGATCAAGCGATTTGACCCCACTAGATACGTGAAGTATATCATGTACAGTAGACCGTACCTCAAAAAAAAAAGTTCACCGTACACCCTCAAATCCAGAGGAGAAATCCACCAAAAATTGATTAAGTAATGCTGCGTGCCGTGGAGCTCTATTGTAAATATACTATCATTTTGTAAAACTTTGTGTAAAAGAAATTTTTTTTGTACTCCTTCATAAATCTTATGAAAACCAATCTTTGTTAACACATCTCCGTAAATAAAGAAAATAAAAAAAGGAAGTTTTTATATATAGGCTTTCTACGTAGGTGTTACCCCTTAAGTAGTATAAAAGGGTGCTTGAAGTCAATGATTTTTGATGTAACAAATTGGTATCATTGCGACAAAACATTGATATATAACCCTTTAAGATCCGACTGTAAATACAGAAGATATGACAAAAAAATTAAAAATGCCCTACATTCGGCAAAAAAAAAAATAATAGTTCCGCAGAAATTATTGGAATACTTTCCTAGCAAAAGTTTATTGCTTTTTTGCGAGCTTTTATTTTAAAATATTAGGGCAGTACATTAAGGTGGTAGCAACTGAGATCTGGTGGGTTAATACTAAAACGGGTTACTTGAGGTCAATGGCTCCTTCGAGGAAAACATCGGTCTCCGCGAGACAAAAAACATTGATATACAACACTTTAAGATCTGACGGTAAATGGCGAAGATATAAAGAAAAATATAAAATGGCGACCCCTACGTTCGGCCAAAAAAAAAAAAACATTTTCGAAATTTTCTTGTTAAAATACTTTATATTTGAGGGTGAACTTTTTTTTTTTGCCTATAAGGTGGTACGGTCTAATGTACAGAGACAAGCCAGCCACAATTCCAGCCCTGGAAGACATTATTTGAGCTGCCATAGATGAGATACTGGCATAAATGCTGGAAAAAGTATGTCAAAATTGGAGCTCATGAATGGACTACCTACGGCGGGCAATATTTATATGAAAAAAAATTTTAAAAGTAAATGACAGGCATTAAATTACCGCCCCAAATAAATATTTCATTCACGTTTGCAAACTTTTCAAAACCCAAGCGGTTAAAAAATCACCCTTTACATGATCATACATGGGCATGCATGACCTTATACGTCCATGGATATTTCAATATATCACCACGTATGATCTCATATATATATGAGTCATATATGACCGTACATACAGTGGCACAGTAAAGTCTGCATACGCCCTTAATAAACGAGGTTGTGAGTTATCTATAAACAATGCAGCAATAAAATTAATTTCAAACAAATTCAATCTAACAACAAATAATACATTTTTATCAAAATTTTTTTTTTTACAAAAACATTTATTAACAGAAATATATAAAATTCATTTTCCAAACACAGAAAATCTACATACTTTGTAAAAAATTTTATTTCAGGTAAAAGTAAATAAAAAAAAAAACGACAAAATTTATACTTGGTGCATTTGGCTTTGTAGATCAGCTTTTAATTTATTTTTCAAAAAATTTTGCAATACTTTTGTGTAATTATTTGAAATTAAATTCCATTCTTCAAGAAGAGGGTTATCAAGGTCCTCTTTATTTTTAATCGTCCTTTTTCTAACTTGACGGTCTAATTCATCCCATAAATTTTCTATGGGGTTCACATCCGGTGACTGAGGTGGAGAATGAAGTTGATGAGGCACGTCATAGAGTAGCCATGCTATCGATATTAAAATCGTTAAATATTAAATTAACCCATCCCTGCCTCTGACATGCAACCCCATACCATAATTGAGCCACCACTGTGTTACACTCTAAAAATAAAGTTTTTGGGCTATAATGCTTCATTATTTCGACGCCATTCTTTTTACTTTCCATCAAAACTAAACATAACAAAAATAGGACACTAAAAACTTTTTTTAGTTCTAAAAATCAGCCCTAAAACCGATTTCACCTTAAAAGTAAAAAGAAAATTACTAAAATATTTTTCAAAACAGAAATTACCAAATTACGAGGGCGGATCAATAAGTCCGTGACTTTTCGAACTTCCCTCGAAGTTATATGGCGGTCTTAGGTATTAAAGGGTTAAAAAACTTTGATGTACGGATCTTTAAGAAGTAAACATCGAAGTAATCATGGGGTCAAAATAATCCCAAAATTTTTAAGACGGTGAAATAAACCATGTGGCAAATATAATAATTATAAAGTTATTGATTTTTAAAAAGAAGTCACCTAAATTAAACTTGTTATGCATAAATTATAGGTTTTTAAGTTAATTATGCAAATATTTTAATATAACAGTGCATTTTATTTTTTTTAATATTGCTGAGGCATTTTGAATATCAATTTCTGATTTCGGAGAACAATTTCGTCAAGTTTTATAAAAATTTGTAAAAACTAACAAAATCTTTAGATTAATTTTCGTGAAAAATACAAAATATCCAAAATTTTAACCTCGGTGCGATCATTCGATTTTTGTGATTTTTTTTTTTTTTTTGTTATATGAGAAATCCTTATAACATGATTTAAAATACTACTATTTTTTTTTTTGGTCATTTAATCTAAACAAATTTTGCCCTAAAGACCAAATTATGGCAAAATTTGACATCTTTTAAAATACTGCAAGTTGCAATAACAAAATATAAAACCACTTTGAAGCAAAATTATCTAAATAAGTAGCAACAATTTAAAAATTTTCAATTTTCTACATTGCTCAACTTCCCACTTAAACCTATTGTCCTCTACTATTCGAAAAATTTAAAATTGATTTCAAAAAATTTTTTAATAAAAACTCTTTAATACTTAAGATTTTTAGCTTTTTTTGAAACAATACACAACTTCTTGAAAAAGTTTTTTTCTTTCAATATTTTTTGCCGTATGAGTAATATGGAATTACTTAATAAAAATATTAGTCATACGCTATTTTTTGCATGTGTTCTGTAGCAAAATTTTTACACATTCAAAGCCGAGCTTTACAGCTCATTTCCCCAATTCGTAAAAACATAATTTTTTTTTTTTGCAATTCATTTTTTCATGATATAAAATGATTTAAGCCTTTTTTACCAATATAAAAATTCACTTTCTGTATGATTTATTAAGGTCAAGCATTTTATACTTTATAAAAAAATTCTCTTTTGGCTTTTTCCTTTGGCAAAGTATTTGTAAAACCCTTTGCAAAATGTTATAAAAAATGTTTGAATGTATATTAGGGTGATGCAAATTTGTATGAAGAAAAAAAAATGGTTAGTTATTAGCCCAGCCCTGCTCTAGAAATATTTAAAAAAAATTTATTTGAGAGACGTAGTTTTATACCTAAATAAATACAAGGTGGGGCAATAAGTATCAGTTCTGCCATTTTTGCAAATGGCATCCAATGTCAGTTTGGTTTTCACATCCGTAAAGTAGATATTCGCGAAATTTTTTGGGGAATAACAATGAATGTCCCAGACTTCTTCCTCTTGGAATGTTTGAAGACGAACAAGCCCTCATCTTGAAGGCGAAAAAGAATAACATTTGAGCCTAAATTGACAATATAACAACACAAATACTGCGGACACTTATGTAAAATGTACCAAAAGAGCCTAAAAACGCCAGCTATTTGTCGGACATAATTTCCTACAATAAATTAAAACAAAATTTACAAGTGTGAGTCAACTGATTACACAGTTCAACACACAAAAAAAAATACGGGGTTCCGATGATTGATTCTTGTTAAGGAGACCAAAAAAAAATATACGTGTTTCGGCGTTTTGATAGTTTATATCGGAATTTCTTTTAGAGGCGGTCAAAGTTTCCCAGATCTGGCCTGTTCTTGCAGCCGATCGGTATATAAAACTATGGTTTCTTTACTTCTGAGGTGTAGGGTATGTTCAGCAACTTTGTAGATAATGGTACGACAACTATTTTTGTAGAACATATTAACCCTCTAACTCCCCCTCATAATGGCATTTTTTGGCTTTATTTTAACAAATTGTAAAATACATCCCGAAAAAGGGAAAGGGCGGGGATATAATGTTCTACAAAAATGTCGGCCACAAAATTCTACTATATATACCAGTACACACCAAAACCCAAAACTTAACACAAACACCAAAAACCAATCAAATTCAAGATTGCTCATCAGATTTCTAGTCAAATTTTGGGATAACCAACATATTAATAGTCAGATTTTGGGATCACCTACATAATATTTTGGTCATCCCAAAATGTGACTAGAAATTTGATGGGCAATCTTGAATTTGTCTGATTTTTGGTATTTGTGTTAAGTTTTGGGCTTTAGTGTGCTCTGACATATATGGTATAGTTTTATGGCCAACATTTTTGTAGAACATTTCCCTTCCCTTTTTCTGGGTGTTTTTAAATAAAGTCAAAAAATGCCATTATGAGGGGGAGTTAGAGGGTTAATATGTTTTACAAAAGTATTTACCATACCATTATCTACAAAGTTGCTCAACATACATAGTTTTATATACCGATATGCTGCAAGAACAGGCCAGATCTGGGAAACTTTGACCGCCTCTAAAATCAATTCCGATGTAAACTATCAAAATGCCGAAACACGTATATTCTTTTTGGTCTCCTTAACAAGAATCAATTATCGGAACCCCGTAATTTTGGAAAAAGTTTGAAATTGTTTTACAGTGTTATCAGTTAAAAAAGAAATGATTTTTCTACTTTAAGCAAAAGTTATAGCGAAAGAAAACCAGATGATGGTTTTTGCCCCATCCGTGTTTCTAAAGGGGCTCTCGTTCAATAAATAACAATTTTTTTTTTGTAACACCCTAATGTATTTACACCAGTACTTCAAAAAAAAAAAAAAAATAACCCCACAAAAATGAATATTTTTTGAAGTATTTTAATTGCAGAAAACAACAATCATTTTTCTTTTTTTTTTTTAAGTGAAAAAATTAAAGTTGTTTTCAATTTTAGCGGCGCCATTGATACGATAGGAATTTTAACTTTATACTAAAAATAAAGAAAAGTTTTTTAATTTGTTTAATTGTTAATTAAATGTTTTTCTTTCCTTTCATTTGATATTTATTTGAATCTATTATAAAACAAGTTTTGTACAACTAATTACTGATTTGCAACTGTTTTCTATTTATTTTTCTCTTATCACACAGATTCGAAACATACACTAGAGGATTCTTTGAAAGTATTTAAAGCTTCGGGTATCTTTAAGCAGGATGATGTAAGTATTATTAAACCCACAAAAAGAAAAAAAAATAATAAAAAAATTAAAGCACCGATGAAATGGTGGTATTTTTTGGCGGAGGAAATTTCATATACTACTGCTACTTTAAACTTTACAATGCCAATAGCGTAACTTAAGAAAAACGTTTAGAATCATTCAAGTGCATTAAAAAAGAAAATTTAAGTATTATTTTAAATAAATTCTGTTTATTTATAAATACATAAATCAATGGTTGATACCACGTAACTGATAATTTTATTTTTACAACTATTTGGCATGTTTCGGTGGCAACAACTTATGACCAATGAAATCTTGCTTACATTTCCTCTTCAGCAATATTTAAGATATTGTTTTTTTTTTTAAATAAGAAGTACTTATTTATTATATTTGACTTATACATTGATAGAAATAGCTTTAAAATATTAAGAAAAGCTTTGTCAGTTTTTGTTCAATAAAATATTTTGTTGTATTAAAGAAATATTTCTTAAATATAAGAAATCCTTTCATTGTACGAGAATTGATAAATTCTCATATACTTACACGGAAAACAGTATCATAAAACAAGTAAGAGCGGCTAAATTCGGCTATGCCGAATCTTATATACCCTTCGCCATGGTTGGGAAAAAACTGAAGTTTATATATGGACATATATGGAATGGACAGATTTATATACGGACGCCTTTAAGAGGAAATTAACCATTTAGTGTGGTGATAAAACTTGGACTCGGGAAGATTTATGGTTCCAGAAAATAGGTGTTTAAAAAAAAATTATGTTTTGGGCATAACTTTTTTGTATCTGAAGTTTTTCAGCAAATATGTTATACTAAAGATTTTCGATCTTTTGCTATATAAGACGTATCCATAGGTCATATTACAGCTCTAGAATAGTGTTTGTTGTTTGTGTATAAAAGGTGAAGAGGTGAAAGAAAAGAATTTGAACACATGGATGTGTTGTTATGCGTAAAATTCTACATACATATTAAACAAAGGGATTTTACTGGAAAAATTAGAGGTAGTCCTGGTTTTTTGGTAATATCTCAGCCATTTATTAACCGATCTGTCTGATTTTTAATAGCAAACAGAAATGGATCACATGTAACAGAAATAAAAAACAATCAAGTCCCCACTTTCAAATTTCATACAAATTTTAAATCGAAAAGTTGAAGATAACAAAAGGACGTATTTTGGGGCTCAGGATGAATGGGATATAAGAAAAAACCAAAAAATATAATTTTAAAAAACAAAAATTTGTTTATATTTACAAATTTCATTGTTGCTGTCTATTTAAATGTATTTTTGTTTTTACAAAAATGTCGTTGGAGATATCAAACGGATTTTTGTAAATTTTCTCTATGCATATAATGAATGTTTTTTTTTTCAGTGTACTATTACAGTAGTAAAAATACACATAAATTGTTGTGTTAAGTATTTGTTGTTATTATCCTGTTTGAATGTGTTTTCATTTACCAGCAGTAGTCAGTAGGTGTTTAATCGAGGAAATGGATGTCAGTGAATTAATATCATTTACGATTCATAAAAGGGGAAATGTGTTAAGGTTACTTTATAATGTTTAAGTTATTAAAGTAAACTTCAAAGTTTAAAGTTTCACAATTTTTTTTTTCTTTAAATCAGCGTTTAGAGTTTAAGGGATTAAAAATTAGAAAAAATTTTGAAATTTTTATTTTCATTTGACTAGTGGTGCAGTGATTTTATTTAAGCGGATTTTAAGAAACCTGCGTTTATATTTTAGGCAAGTTTTTTTTTAAATTCGATATGTTTTTGGCCGGAGTATTACAAGATCATAAACTTTAATCCTTTAAATTAGTGCAAAATGGAGATACATAAAATTGCCCCTCAAAAGTAAATTCTAATGAGAATTTCATTTATTTTTTACATATTAATATACGAGGGCGGATCAATAAGTCTGTGACTTTTTGAATGAAACAGTTTTTTTTTTGCAAAAAAAAAATTATTTTACAACATAATCTCCTTTTAGCTAAATACACTTAGTCCAACGTTTCTCCAATTTTTGTATCCCTTCCAAAAAAAATAGGATTTTTCGAGGTCCTTAAAATAGGCATTTGTTTGATCAATAATTTAATCGTTGAACCTAAATCTCTTTCCACCGAGCAATTTCTCTAGGTTTGGAAATAAGAAATAGTCACTGGGGGGCTAAATCCGGAGAATAAGGCGAATGAAGGGCAATTCGTAGTCTACTTCATGGATTTTTGCCATTGAAATCAAGCTGTCACACGATTCCGTTGGTGGTCGATTGTGGAAAGCTTTCTCATACCCAAGTGATCGTTCAAAATTGAAACCACTGAGTCATGTGAGATGCCACAATCTATCGCACATTCAATCTCCGATCGGCCAACACTATGTCGTGAATTTTTTCAATTGCTTTGAGTGTAAAGATCTCAACTCGGCGTCCAGAACGTTCGGCATCTTCCGTGCTTGTAAGGCCACAACGAAAGTCAGTAGACCACTTTTTTACCATTGAAATCGATGGTGCAGAGTCCCCATAGTACTTATCAAGCTTTTCCTTGGTTTGATTGACGGTTTTTTTCGCAAAAAATAATGTTTGATGAGCACTCGAAATTCACTTTCCATTTAAAAAAAAAATCCACGAGGTTGTATGTTTTGAACAGCTGTTAAAAGCAAAAAAAATGACGGAACTTGTTCAAAATTTGACAGTAGTCTATTAACAGGTGGTACTTGATGGGAGCAGTGTTTCATTTCATATAACTACAAGGTGGCGCAAAAGTAATCCTCCTATCAGAAAATGCTGTAAATTTTGCGATTGGCCCCTAATGTCAGTTCTGTTTTGACATTTGTGTGGTAAACACATGCGAAATACACGTTAATAAACAATGTTACGCTACACTGCTCCAGAACGCGGAATATTGGTGACTATTTATTTGAGCAATAATGAAGATGATTTTTCATCAAAAATAATCATGAGTGTTGAGGCCCATTTCCATCTTAGCGGGTACGTAAATAAGCAAAATAATGGAAATTTTCTCAATTTTCTCTCAGTTATCTAACTTTGTAATATGTACAAAATCAATTAAATTTATAGGAATTATTATTACTATCCTTCCTCTATTATTAATTCCACACTCGCAATATTATTTGGTTAAAAACAACCAAAAATACACTGATGTTTTTAAAAGCCGATCAATTGCCTTTTTATTTAATTTAACGCCTCTTATCTTTTTTTAGAATATTTTCTAAAAAAAGTAGTAATTAAAAGTTGATTTACACGTCGACTATCCTTATCTGCTATTACTCAGTATTGGGTTAAAACTCAGCAAAACAACAAAATTATAAAAACGTTAGAAAAAAATATATATGCAGTTTATTGTTTTTAAATGTTGTATTTTGTGGGGGTGTGAACTGGCTAAATAAAATCTTAACTAAATGCAGGTATCTAAATTTCTATGAAATTTTAAAAATTGTTCAAATATTTTGTCAAAGAGATTTTGAAATCTTTTGTCAGTTTGTATTTAGTTAATAAAATTTACTTAGCTACCTCGCACAGGTCCTAAGGAAAATTATTTAATTTGTATATTTTCGTTTAAAACAATAAAATTCGTGATTCCTATTGTATTTCTCAAATATTCACCTCAAATATTGTTCACCTCAAAAAATTTTTATCACCACTAAAATTTTGTTCACCACAAAAAATTTTTATCACCTCAAAAAATTTTTTTCACCTCCATAATTTTACTTCAAAAGTTTGTATTAAAAACAGTAGAGAACATTTTTGTAGGATGTTGGTGGAGGGTATTCAAAGATTCGGCACAGCCGAATTTAAGCCTTTTTTACTTATATTTATATCAAAACATGTGTATTTAAAATTGTAAATATTAAATAAACATCACTTATATATACTTTCAAAGTAGTTATAGTAGCTAAAACGTAAGATTTTATAAAAATGCTGCCAAGTCTTGGCAATCCTTAGCTTTTCTCTTTTAAATGTAAGCAAAAATATTTGTCATCAAAATATTTGAAATAAAATATTAAAAATAACAAAAGCTAACAAATAAATGATGTGTTTTTTAGAAAATGTAGAGTAGGGCATACAATATAAATGATATATTTAGTGTTCCATTGAAGTCCATTTATAAAAACAAATAGTTATTGATATAGAGATAAAAATATAAGGCTTTTTTTATAAAAAAAAATAGACAAAATGGTCCAAAAATGACAATTGAAATTAAAAAAAAAAAACATCCGAAATGAAAGAACACAATTTAAATTCAAAAAATTACAAACGAAATTCAAAAATTCGATCAATTAAAAAATAACAAATGCAGTTAAAAAAATTATTGAAATTCAACAAAAATTTATTGTATTTAATTTGGTGTTTTGGAATTTCAATTGATGCTTTATAAATTACATTTGGAGTCATTTCAAAAGTTTTTGAAACAATCTAATCGTTTTTGAAATAGTCTTTGAATTTGTGTAAACATTTGCACGTGGCTATTCCACATTCCCATGACATCTGTGCTTTTTTTATTTTTAAAAATTCGATGTATGACCCCAATCTAAAAACGTAATTAAGCCTCATACTTTCGGGCGAAATTTTATAATGAAAATTAACACTAAATATATATGAAAAATTATCCCAACCAAATGAAAATTAACCTCAAAATAAAGTTTGGGACATATTTTTATTTATAAGATTGAGGCACTTATTCATTATGTAAAATAACACCAATTTGAAGAAATAAAAAATTACCTCAAAATATGCAAAGCAAAAAAATATTGCTTATGCTTAGCATTATACGCAATTATATTGCATGGAATCAATAACATTCGAATGTACTCCTTCTAAATATTAATGTTACTTGGGTCAACCTAAATTGAAATATTTTAAAGAATTAGAATAAAAATCATTTTATATAAATCAAATATTTTAGTGATGCGCAACCACTGCCTTTCAAAATATTTAAAAAATTTAGTAAATTCCTGTTCTACGTCCATGAGTGTATCCTCCAAGCCAGTTCTTATTAAATTTGCTAATAACAATAGAAGAGCCATAAATTTTCGATATGCGTTTTTTGAAGCATCCGAGAATCTTATAAAATTTTGGAGCGAATGCGTCTTAGAGCCTGGCAATTTTGAAACTTGTTAAGAATTATATTTGTTCTTAATGTATGAAAAACAAAATGAAAATTTTTTAACAAAAATAAACCGATTTTTTGTAAAAATTTTAACCTGACAACTAGATTTTCCGGTCACAATAATGTGGTAAAGAATTTATAATTTACAAAAACCATCAAAATGTACTTTATATTAAAGGTATACATTAGATAAGTTTTAAATAAAAATTGTTTATGATTTTAAAATCTGTAAATTTTGTTTAAATGCTTTAAAAATTTAGATTTGGCAATTGCCAGGTTTAAAAAAAAATTATAAAATATTTCGAATAAAGTAAACTTTATATGAGAAACAATATTGTGAAATTAAGGCCAGGCCCGATTACTGTTGTTTTGTTAAAATCTAATTCAAAATTTATTTGGAAAAATCAAAAGATCTCATCTTTCAATAAACCCTAAGAACTGCTTTAGATGCAATGAAAAAGGATTATAAAAGAAAACTTCCACCCTATGACACCCTTATGTAAAAATCATTGGTTCCGATGCAAATTTCTATAACACCGGAATGAATTTCACTGCTTCTTCTTCTCTTCTTATTGATCGGTTCTATTGGGAAGTTTTTTTGGTTTTCTTATTAAAATTTTTTACCATAAGGTCATATAGACAAGCAATAACTTTTCATTATAACGGTAGTTGTTTATCACCCTTTGACTTATACCGCTAGGAAAATTTTAACACTGCGATTGCAATAGTGATATGTATTTTTTAATATTACGGGGTTTATTTCATAATACGAGCTGTTAAATTTTGTTATATCTGCAAAATACCTTTATAAATCGGTGTTTCGGTAGTTTAGCGTTATTATAACGGTAGATTAAGATATTTCAAAATTGAACCGGTAAAATTGCGGAATAAGTCCGGTTATACAAAAAGACACTTGTCTTTAATAGAATCGCCATTTTAAAATTTTCATATCAGTCTTTAACAATACGCAAAACACGTTTGACAAATTTAAAGAAAAAGTAATGGCACTTGTTGTATGCATTATAGCGTAGAACAAAGACAACAAGACTAGAATGTATTGAAAAATATTTCTATTTCAATCGTCATATTGCATTGTTCAATATGTGTATGTTGTTTATAAGCATACTTTAGAAAAAGTTATGTATAATAATCTTTTCTCAAGCATTGTTAAATACTGCTTGTCAATTCACATTTTATAAACATTATAATAAGCGAAATTAAAAAAAGCTTAAAACACACTATTTATATAAGCTTATTCTCAAGTTCTATTGCAGTTTGATTACCATATGGTATATTGGGAAATGTTAAATGAATACAAAAAACACTCACACACACAAAGCTATGTATACGTATACATTTTATGCCAGATGAATATCATTCTCGTGTGTTTTGAAAAGAACAAAAATTGTGCGCTTAAATATTAGTCTGAGCGCCCCGGTAGGCTAGTTGGTAGCGTGCTAGCTTATCAGTGCGGGGGTCGTGGGTTCAATTCCCACCAGAGGCTCTGGTCTGTTTTCGCTACAACGAGCTGAAGGCCTTTGTTGCTAGTGCTCGGTTAGGGTATTAACATATAATTTGTAATGTGTGATAGCTCAATAAGATTAAATAGGCATTTTAATTTAAATCAACAATATTTACATATATAAATGTGCAATACGAAAAATCTACTATTTTAAAGCAAAAAAAAAAGCTTTAATTTGAGCCCAAAAAAAAAATTATATTTATCTGCAAAATTTATTTAAATGAAACCAATTAATATTTCCATGAAAATGAGCAATGTCTCATCTTATTACAAAGCGTTAACTGTATTTTTTATAACAAAAAATAAAAACGTTTATGTTCGCCCATAATTCTCATACTTTTAAAGTTCTTTTGAAAATAAATATTTTTACAGAGTCAAGATTATACAGAATTTGATTGCTTTTAAGTTTTTCTTTTCTTTTTTTTCAAAGGATCCCTTTAAATATTTTAGCTTTTGATACTGTAAAAACATTAAGTGAAATTTTATAAAATTCATTTCATCCTTCTCATCGTGTTGTTAATATTAAGGTTGATTTTTCAATATCTTCAGTAGAATTATTTTCATTTAGTTTTGTTTATATTTAAGTATTTGACTTTAACTTGTGCAAATACTTTGATTTCTTATAAAAAACACCAGTAAAGTCTGTACAAAAAAAACATTGCTAAACAAGTCATCATTTTGTGAAATGATTTTACACGTGTTTTCTTTATGTTATTATGGTATGTATATATTAAGATGTCCCTTTAATAAGGAATTGTCGAATTATGATGTTATCATCTCCCACTCTATTTGATCACAATTGTACTAATTTGAACATTTATTTATTATTTATTTTTTTGAAAGTTTAAGTCCATATCGAATTGTCTTTTAAAGTTATCGAATTTTGCAAAATTTTCCAAAATTCTAAATAATGTGCACACTCAAGGAAAAAAGTTTTATAATATCAATGAAACTGTTTTATAAATTGTTTGAAATTAATTCCACTAGTTAACAGCCAAAATGCGACTATTTTTTATGTATAATGGACTCCTAAAGCCGAATATCGCATTTTTTCTGGGCTAGTTTTAGAAATTTTTTTAATTTTTTAATTTTTTTATTCTAATTTATTAGTGAATTTTTACCATTTTAACTATATCTCGAGTTTGGCTAAACATTTTTTTAATATAAATAGCTCATGTGTTAGAATTTGTTTTTATTAGCCGATGCATAAAATTCGGAGTACAATTGATTTGGAGAGAACCATCTAATTATATCGATGATTGCTATTTTTGTTAATGCAAGAGTTCTGGATTTTGAGCCAAAAAGAAGGTGGTTTTATCCTAATGTAAACTCTGTCAGTTTTCCAGTTCCTCAGTCGGATGTTTTGCCAATTCCTAAATATCCAAAATCAACTAACAGCAACGTAAGTTCCGACTCATCATTTGTAAATCAAAACTCAAAAACAAGTGGAGAGAGCCACTTACTTACTCAGGCTCAATTAAATGATTTGGTCAGAGACCTGGAGCTCACATAAAAAAAGCAGAAGTACACTTAAAAAACTTTGTAAGTTAAAATAACTGAAAATATCATTTAAAAGAAATGATATTTCATTTAAAAACCGATCTACTTAATTTTCATTTAAATTAAATGCCATTTGTTATTTATTTTTAAATGTTGATTAATCAACTGACACATTCGTAAGAAACAACTGATATAATCAGTTAAAATAAATGCCAAAATTTTACCTACCAATCCTTAAAAAATAAATGTTTTTTTCATTTATTTGAAATTATTTCCGTTTTTGTATTTTTTTTTTAGTATACTCGTGCAATACAAAATGTATGTATGCATAAAAAGCTATAAACACTTTTTGTGTGAATGTATTTGTGTATGTATGTGTGTTTATGAAGTTCTTGTAATTTGTATTGAAAAATTTTGTATATATACAACCAATTTAAATAAAAAAACAAATTGAAATTTTTTGAATATTTTTTTTTTCAAACAGACAGCAAACAAAATTTAAATTTGTAATAACTGTTACGGACACAAATAAACCACAAGTTTCCGTTTTGTGGGTAAATTTTTATTAAATTTCAAACAAATGAAAAAAATAAATGAAACTGAAAAAAATGGTAAATGATAGTAAATTATTTCGAATAAATGTATAAAAAAGTTAATGTAGATATTTCTTTGAAAAATAAATGTATATTCCTTTATTTTTAAATTGAACGGAAAACTTTTTTGTTAAACTACAAACAGTTAACTACATAATATTTTGAGTGTACTTACATCTCGTTTACACAATACAACTTTTTGGATTCAAATGTTAAAGTAACATACTACAGAAACCGCGATTCTCCTTACGCGAGGTATTATTCAACCAAAAATGAGATATGATTCTGCAGGAATATTCCCAATTTCTTCGAAAAGCTTGGATAGCCTCACAATGCAATTGAATGGCAACTATTTGTTGATAGTAGTAAAGTAAGTTTCAAAGCAGTTCCTTTACATAACGGAAATAAGAAACCATCTATACCCATCGCACATGCTGTAAACACTAAAGAATCGTACGAAACAATGGTTAAATTGCTAAAATGTTTTAACTATCAAGATCACAATTAGAAAGTTTGTTCCGATGCAACATGGATACACAAAATATTGTTGTCTTATTCGCCTATGGGACAGTCAAGCTCATGATTTTTTTTTTTTTTTTTATTAAATCTTCATTTACATAACCGAGCCATTAGGGCCTTATGTGGTTAATTAAAGCTACTATCTTAATAACAAACTTCTAGAAAAAAGTAGAGCTTAATAATTCAATAAATAAATATCCAGATAATAATATATACATATATGAGATCACATTTAAAAAAAATTTTTAGAATAAAAATTAAAAGAAAAATTAAAAATTATAAGATTAAAAATTTAAAAAAAATTAAACAAAATCATAATGAATGCAAATAATAAATAAATAAATTTCCAACATTTTTCCTTCCATATTTCGTACTTAAAAAAAAAAAAAAAATTATATATTAAAAAGCCTCCAACACATGCAGTTTTGCAAATTCTTTTACCCTGGACTTGAAATCAAGTAAAGAATAATTAAATTTTCTTAAATCTCGTGGACAGGCATTCCAAATTCTTGAAACCCGGATCTGAAACGATTTTACAAAAATACTCAAATGTCTTACAGGTGGAATTATCTGTGGATTTCTGCTCGAACGAGTAAAATGAAATTTATCAACTAAATAAGCAGGGCAACAATTAAAAATGGATTTATAAAAAAGCAATAACAGTCTAATGCTAATAAAATTCTCAAAAGACGAACCCAAAAAATTAAATAAATGTAGAGATACATGATCTCTCCTTTTCAAATTAAAAATATAACGAATAATTCTGTTAAAAACAAGGTGATATTTCCTCAATGTCAGACAACCAGTACTCGAAAAAATTTCAATGCCGTACAAAATATGGGGCATCAAGATAGCTGAGGCAACACGTCTTTTTACTGAGCAAGGTAGATAAATATTTAATGAATATAACCTTTTTAAAAGAAAGGATACCCTAGAAGATACAAAATTAATATGTGGGGAAAAATTTTAATGATTATCCAAGATCAAACCTAAGCATTTCATTTTGTTAACAAACTCAACAGGAATGTCATCAATTGTAACACACATGTCATTCGTATTAAATCCAAACCCCATCAACTTTGTCTTAACAGGATTAACACAAAATCCATTATCAGATGCCCAACCCATAACCTCACGGATTGTAAAATTGACACCCTCCTCCAACACATCCACAAACTCAGAATCCGAATAACAAACAAATTGTACATCATCAGCATAAACATAAGGCATACAAGAAACACCATAAAAGGCTTGTAAGAGGTCATTCAAAAGTGGGCCAATAACAGATCCCTGCGGGACACCACTAGTGATTCGTCGAGTACCGGAAATAGAAGTACCAATAGATACATATTGGTACCTACCAAAAAGGTATGATTTGATTAATTCACAGGCCCGAGAGGAAAATTTAAACTCATTAAACAATTTAAATATTAATCTAGAGTGAATAACTTTATCAAAGGCTTTGGATAAATCCATCGAAAGTAATACCACATTCTAATGGTCATCCAATAATTGTCTAATGGAATCAGTCAAAGCCACCAGTAGTGTGGTTGTGCTATATCTACGTCGAAACCCTGATTGAGACGGATGAATAAGTGACATAAGATCAAGGTGCTCAATCATTTGTTCTTTCAGAATATGCTCGACCACTTTAGAAAGCACCGAAAGTACCGAGATAGGACGTAAATTATCAAATTCACTGGATTGGCCCTCCTTCTTAATAGGAACAACTCTAGCTATTTTCCAATTACAAGGGAAACAAGACGTTGTAATAATAGAGTTTACGAGATGAAGCAAATGTGTGGAGATAAGTGGGAAAATTATTTTCAGAAACCTTAAAGGAATGGAATCATGACCAACAGCATTAGACTTGATCCTGAGTAATGCTTGAAGTAGCATGTTAGTATCAACACATGTGAAGGAGAAGCCACTATTAGAAGAACTATTTATATAATCACATTTTTATTATAAGAGAAAACATTGGCCGGAACGATAAGCCATTACAGCAAGAAAACATAAAGTATGTGCCTCTTATTAGGAAAGAAAACTTTATTCTTCCACCATTACATATGAAACTTGAACTGAATTCAAGGTCATTTTTTATATAAAAATTCTCCGACTCTAAGAATTTTCTACTTAAGAAAAGTTCTCAGATTCTGATGACTGTTTTCTGCAAAATTGTTCATATTTTAAATACTTTTCCAATAGACAAAACCTTTGTTTCTAAGGGCTTTTTCCTTAAGAAAAACATTTAAATTCTAAATACATACCTTAGCTTCTGAAAACTTTTCCAGGAAGCTTTCCTATAGAAAAAACCCCGAGACTTCGAGCACTTTTTCTTATTGAAAGACTTTTCCTAAAGAAAAACAATTCCATGGTGTTTTTCCTATTGAACAACCTTCATATTCTAAAGGAGAAAGTTTTCAGATTCTAATATTATTCTATAGAAAAGAGTTATCAGAATCTAAGGCTTTCTCTATGGAAAAAAGTATTTAGAATCATGCTTCCATAGGAAAATGTTCTCAGATTCTGAGGCTTGTATTAGGCTTAAATATTATTCCAAAATTTTGTATTAATGAAATATTTTAAAAATGGTTTGATTTATTGGTTTTTGGGTGGTATATTTTTCGAAAATTTACGTACATAAATAGTAAAATTACACATAATTTCTGAAAATTTTTAATTTTAATGTAAATTTACACATTTTGTGTGTAATTGTCCTACGCATTATGTGCGTATTTTTTATTTTATTTACACACTAGGAGTAAATTTACCTTATTTATAGTAGGAGTACAGTTTCCTACTATAAGTTGGGTAAATTTCAACAGAAATTATTTAGAGTGTATTTCAACAAAAATTTCACATATTTCAATATGTGAAATTTTTGTAATTACTTCATAGTTTCATTTAGAAACACTTATTGAAGCAAATTAATTCTTCAATAAATTTTAAAAAAGTTGAAGAACTTAAGAAGAAAAAGGTTTTCTCAAAAATATTTTAAAATTCTCCTCTTTGAAAAAATAAAAATTCTTGCAATTCACTATGTGAGGACATGACAGAAATATTCGTATTTAAAAGTTTTATTGACTAGAAAGTCTTGAAAAGTTTTCTTAAGTCGACTAAGTGCTTTTTTTATTTTAAAGAGAAGCAAGACTAAGGAAATTCTTCCAATTAATTTATGTGTTCCTTTCATTGGAAAGAAAGATGAAGTGGCAACACTGTATTTTTTTTGCCAGCTATTATTGTTTGCTTAGATTTTTTTGTTTAATTTGACGAACTTTATTGACCGCCTACACTGTAATTATCAGTTTTAGGCTAAAGGGTTTACTTCTTTTTAAAGATTCCTCGCAAAAAAAAACCGTTAGATTTCCAAAGGCTGATTCTTTAAAGTCTCAGAATGCTTTAAATTACCCTGAATAAACACTTTATAAAACAGCAGTATATTTCATAAAAAAACAGCTCTCTGTGTCCTTATTGATGAAATTTCTACATTAATTTTGCATTAATCGATTAATCGGAAAAATTGGCTATTAATCGACTCGAATAACCGATAACTCAATTTTCATTATTTTTCGAATAATTCCATTACCGGTTAACCGGCATGGTCGAGTAATTGGAAACACTAATTTGCCTCCTTTAATTTTGCGTTTTTAACTTTATCATAACTACTCGGATAGAAAATTAATATCAGGGACTGTTGATTATTTAATTGATTTTATGTAAAAATTCATTCATTGAATCAATTCTCGCAGTGCCCAATTTTGATTTTATAAATATATTAAAATCTAAATTTCAGAAGGTTGTTAGTCATATTAAAAACTAAATGACACAATTATGGATTAATTTACATAAATGTCAAAAAAAAAATAAAGCAATTTTACCAACAAAGCATTTGTAACTAGTTATACATTATTTTATATATTTTGTAGATATTTTAATTGAATTATTATTCAAATATCGTTTAACAAGAATTATAGACAATATATGGGTAATTATCAGGGCAAGGAAGTTCATGCATTAAAAAAAATTAATGTATGCACCTAAACATGCGGCTAATACATACGCATCAAAAACTTAAAAATGTGCACTAAAACTAAGTTTGGCATGTATACAAATGGCAGACCTCACACATTTAAGGGTTAAAATATAAAATATGAAAATCAATATAATAGAAATTTTTCCAATAGAAACAGCATTGAACAGGATTTTCTGGATCAACAGTATTTATTTTCCAAAATACAAACCCTTTATTCAAAACAACGTACAATTTGCCCTGAGGCAAAAACTTCGACCTACTTTTGGTAACCAAATATTGGATGCGATTAAAATGCATCATTAAGCCTTTAACCCCTAAGACTGTCTACAGAAGGTCATCACTAAAGTCCAATTATATCCAAAGCAATATTTTTGGTGCTCTAATCGCCAATGACATTTTTGTCGGTTTGAATTTACCTATCGAACAGTGCCGCGCGTTTGAACGCGCTCAGTTGAATAGTTTGATAGATACACCCAATTCTGTCAAGATTTTTGTCAAAACTGACACGAAAATTATTTATGATTTTGGTGTAAAATTAAAACTAAAAAAAAACATACTTTCCAACAGCTCGATCGACTCGGATTTTTTTTTTTTTTTGGTAAGTAGCAGAGAACTGCATTTGCTGATTGCAAAACGTTCATACGCAATCAACACAAGAATAAATTGTGTTTGCGTTCAAACGCTGAATATACTCCAACACACATATTTGTTGATGATTTTAAATCAATCAAACGATGTGCAAATTGTTTTGTCACTGGTTTATAATCATCGGTCTTTGTTAAAACATTGTTTTATTCTGTTCATTCGAGCCAACAAGAATTATTTTGATGTAGAATAAATCAGAAAAAACAACAAACAACGTGTATGAATGTAATCATAATTAAAACAAAATAGTTTCTTATCTATAAAAAGGGGGTGGTTTTGTAAAAAAAACGTTTTATGTATATTAGGGTTGGTCTAAAATATGTTTTTTTATAATTTTCATTAGGAATACCAAAAATATTGTTTTTTGTGTGAAATTTTTTTTTTTTTTTTTAATTTAGGTCGACATCTCAGGCTCGCCCAATCCGGTTAAAGTATTGTCTAATTTTCCAATCAAAATAGATGAAAAAAAAATAGACAATATTTAAATTTTTCCGGATTAGGCAAGCCTGAGATATCGACCTAAATTTTTTTTCCAAAAAAATATTTATATTTAACAAATAAGAATATTTTTATTACTAATAAAAATTCTAAAAAAGCGGATTTTAGACCCTCCCTAATATACATATAATGTTTTTCTACAAAACCACCCCCTTATAAAATGTGTTTCTATTTTGTTTTAATTATGAATAGACTCATACGCGTTGTTTGTTGTTTTTTCTGATATATTCAACGCTGACTTTTTGTTAAGTGATTACATTTGCATAAAACATAAACGACAGATGATTCACACTGATTTCAATTACGCGTTCAGTAACATGATGCTGATTTTATTCTACAGTGAATTTTGTTGAATTATTAAAAGTGAACAAGAATTTTTGTGTATGATTAAATCAAGAAAAAAGTTGATTTTGCAGTTCTCTGGTAAGTAGCTTCAATTTGTATTCTGATAATTTGTTGCGTGTTCGATTTGGGAAACAAATTTTTTTGTCTTCAGGTGGTCTATCATTTTTTGCACCTGGTGCTTTAAGGTAAAAATCGTTGACGAGGTCCATAAAATAGACATTTCTTTGATCAATAATTTCATCGTTGAAGCTAAATCTCTTTCCACCCAGCCATTTCTTTAGGTTTGGAAATAGAAAATAGTCACTGGGGGCTAAACTGGAGAATAAGGCGAATGAGGGGGCAATTCGTAGTCTACTTCATGGATTTTTGCCATGGAAACTAAGCTGTCATACGATTCCGTTGGTGGTCGATTGTGAGCAAACGCGGCATCCATCTTGCGGGAAGCTTTCTCATACCCAAGTGATCTTTCAAAATTGAAACCACTGAGCCATGTGAGATGCCTATGTCTCTTCTATATGTATGAACTCACTGCTATTGTTTTGTTTTCAACATGTTCTAATAATATTGCCTGCAGTGTTTGCGCCCTCACAATTACTTTTAAATGCCGTTAGCAACAACGGCTCAAAAATTATAACTGTGTTTAGATTTGTATGCAAAGCATTCAAATGATTCATAAAAGCTCAATGGTAAGTTGATTGCATAGTGCAAAATCAGTGCGTTTATTTGTATTAAATAAGTTTTCAAGATGAATACGTTGAATAAGTTTTCAAGATGAAAACAAATTCGTAGACGACCAATTGGTGACAGCCCATACAAATCGTCAAGGACATTTTCATACATATGGCCGCTAAATCGTACACGACCAATTGGGCGGCACATCGCTCATATTGTCGTTGACGATCATGTTTGTGACAATATACACCAAATTATAGTCGATGAAACTATAGGGGATTTTCGCTTATATTATTGGCTAACACCATATCGTGAATTTTTTCAATTGTTTTGGGTGTAGAGACCTCAACTGGGCGTCCAAAACGTTTGGCATCTTCCGTGCTTGTAAGGCTACAACGAATGTCAGTAAACCACTTTTTGCCATTTAAATCGATGGTTCAGAATCACCATAGTAATTATCAAGATTTTTCTTGGTTTGATTGACGGTTTTTTTCGCAAAAAATAATGTTTAATGAGCACTCGAAATTCACGTTTTCCCATTTTTAAAAAAAAGCCACGAGGTTGTATGTTTTCAACAGCTGTAAAACGCAAAGTAAATGATGGAACTTGTTCAAAATTTGACAGTGGTACTTGATGGGAGCAGTGTTGCATTTCATATAACTGCGAGGGAAGTTCGAAAAGTCACGTACTTATTGATCCGCCCTCGTACATACTTTATATTGTATTTCATAATATGCAATTCAAATAATATTAAATGAAATGATTTTAGAATTTGAAAATAAATATTGTATGCAAATTTCTAAATTTGTAAATTCTTATAATTTTAAATGATATTAATTCCCAGCAAAATAAGAGCTGAGGAAGAAGTAGTTAAACACTACATCTACTGAACACGAGGTTGTAAAAATTTCGGTGAATCATTAATGATTTTAATATTGGCGTGTCATTGGGAGGAAGTAGTTTGTTTTGGTGATATCAAAAATCGATAAGCATATGGACTTTTTCATTAGTTTACGAAAGTTGTTAAATATAGGGACTTGTAGAGAGGGGCTTTTTTTCAAGTTAAAAAATGTGATTTTGAACACGACAAGAATTATTATTCCGACAAGGACAAAGTGAATATCACAGGTATGCAAAATATATTTTCAATAAGGCATTTAATGACTGCAGGAATTAACCATTTATGGACCAACTAAATAATTGTTTTTTTTTTACTAGTAGGGGTTATATCAACATTCTGGAAGTTGTTTAAAAAGACTGCTTACAAACCAAAAAATTTGCCCTATTAACTTTTTTGGATGTTCTGAAAAAGAGATTCGTAAAGAATAACATACATTTTATTTTGCTGGGTTATAATACATTTATACAATTTTAATATAACTCTGGGTAAAGTAAATAAATTTTCATATTTTCTCTTAAACTTTTACCCAAATAGTTATAGGAAATAATTTCAATTACAAATGACTTCTATTTCATAAATTTATAACAATTATTTTGTATTTTGTTATTTCCTTCCGTTTCACAAAATGCATTAAAAATGTCCACTACAATGTAACTAAATAGAACTGAACATGTAATTTTGATAGCTATACAAACGTTTAGAAACAACAATAGCTTCAATAGTACAATTAAAAATAAAAATAAATAAATAATACATAATTGCAATAATAATAAAATTGTATGTAGAATTTACACAAAAATTTATATAAATAGCTACATTGTTAGCGCAGTTAAGACCTTATTTTGCTCAAAAGCACCAGATTAAAATGAATCAAAAATAGGGTGAACCTTAAGAATTTTTTAAAATAAAGAAGCACCTTTTGCCTTTTATTTACTTTCTTAAAGTATCCCTTCAGTTAATAAGCCCATACACCAGGGAACAGATATTTTAAATTTCGGATTTCTAGCCGAAGCCTTTCGAGTGGACACCAATGGTGGAATTTTTCCCAAAAAGTTCGTCTTAATGGAAATATACACTGGAAGAGCAACCTACATGCCAAATTTCAAGTTTATAGCTGCAGCCGTTACTGCTGGGTGATTAAATGAACACGTTTACCCTTTTAAACCTCATTTTTAAATATTAGATTTTTAGCAAACTTTTCTGCCGAAAATTAATACTAACTTAGCTTAGTCACCTAATAAGCCAGGGAACACATGTTTTAAATTTCTGTTTTTTTTATACAAAGCGATTTGGGCAGGCCGATAAAGGGAAGACTTTTCCCCTTTAAAACCGCCATTTTAATTGGAATTCCAAAAAAGTTAAAGTAGGTACTTCCCCTCTTTATTATTGGCAAAAATTTCAAAAGGTGAGTAATCATTAAATTAGACCATACTTCTGCACCCCGTTCTTGTATCTGTTGCATTAAAAAAAAAAGGTCACCCCTATTTTTATAGGGTGATTCTATTTTAAGTGGACATTTTTAATTTTAAATTTGAATCGGTTATAAGAAAAATAATGATTATTTTTTTCAAATTTCTGGTTTTATTGGAAAGGTTGAACTTAGTTATTTAAAAATGAAACACAATATCATGCATATGACTACCACGACTGCCTTGGCAGGACCTCATCCGATCAACTCAATTTTTTAAAAATGTGAGAAATGTTCAGTTCCTGAGAACGATGAAGAGTTGATGTTGATGGATGTTCTTGGACATTCTCAGTCACAGTAGCAATGTTTTCGATTGAACGCACTGGACGAAAACGTACACGGTTTGTCCAAAACCCTGAAAATAAAAATGAATGTTATTCTACATTCTGTAGTTCAAATTTAAAATTTTTAATATATTGTGGTCCTATATCAATATAACATATATTTAATTGCCTGTGACGATCGATCTATAGAATGCAGAATAAGCTTGCATTTAACATGTTTTTTGCGAATACTTTATCGATGCAAGAAATACAAGAACAAGGGGCAGGGCTTAATCACCGCATATTTCTGTTTGTTTTTTAGCCCAAGGGGTTCGGAAAATGTATTAAGGCTGAAGCTTTCCCCTTTCTAGGACACCCCTAAAAATATCCAAAAATCCCTTTCTACCATGCATGGGACCAATGATTTTCGACTTACTGAGAATTGGATTACCATTAATATTAATTGAAATTAAATTATTTTTATGAGACAAGTAGCTAAAATAAAAAATTAAATATTTATTTAAATAGATAAATTTCACTTAAATATAATTTTGTTCCATTCCATTCCGTTCCCTTCACTAGTGTTCATATATCAGTCGTAACCCGTTTCATTCCATTTGGGTCCCCTTTTCTAGCGTTTCAGTTCCACTTATTGCCTTTTCCATTCCATATTATTCCGCTTTTTAGTATTACAATTTCACTCGCTCGCCATTCCATTTTGTTCCTCTTATGTATGTTAATTCCAATAATTCCTCCTTCATTTCCGTTTCATTCCCAGTGTTTATTGTTTCAATTCAGCTCGTTCCACGTTACATTTCCTTCCCCGTTTTTAGCGTTTCAACTCCACTGGTTCCCTGTTCCATTGTGTGATCCAATACGACTAGTTTCTCATTCAATTCCATTTTGTTTCCTATGTGTATTGTTTGAATTCAACTTGTTATCCGTTTCATTTCCTTCCCCTTTCCAGTGTTTTGATTAGACTCGTTCACATTCCATTTCTTTGTCTAGTGTTTCAAATTCAGTAGTTTCTCGTTCTATTCCGTTTCCCAATTTTAGTTTTTTTTTAATTCCACTCATTTTTTTTTAACTTCATGTTTCTCCTTTTGAACCCATATCAATGAATTAGCGCATTCTCCAGGGAACACATATTTTAAATTGTATGTCTATAGCCAAAGTGGTTTAAGCAGGCGTCTAAAGGGGAGACTTTTTGCAAAAAGTACTTCACCAGCCAATTAGTCCATACTTCATGGAACACATATTTTATATATCAGCTTTAAGCCAAATCAGTTTGGTCAGGTCGTTAGAGGCCAGACTCATCCAATTTTTAAACTCAAATTTTACCACATTCGAAAGTTTCAAAAAAACCTTAAAAGTGAATAAAAGGTGTAGCTAAATCAGTTTGTGCCGATTGTTAAGAGGACAAATTTTCCCCATATGAACCCTCATTTTTGCTACGTTACTGGGGAAAATTCACATGCTTCAGGGTAGACATTTCTCATGAAAGCAATGGAGTTGCACTGAAACTCGTCCATTAGAACCTTTTATTAAATAAATGCTACTTTTCATAAAGTTTTATAAAAAATATAATTTTATTTATTAAAAGTTTCATACTGAAAAAGTTTCATTAGAAAACTAGTTTTAAAAATAGTATGAATCTTCTCATTATTTTCAAGAAAATTTTCGTTCACTTTGTAAAGAAAACTTTCATTAATTTAATGAAAATTTTGATTATTTTTTAGTACAATAAAAGTTTGACTGTGCATACACGCAATGCTGTGATACACTCACCAAAAAAGTCTGTAATGGCAACTAAAAATGTTGTTGTTATTAGGGGGAAATTTTGCTAATTTGAGCCCAGAGGTATTTTTTGCTAATCTTAGCAACACATGTCTGCTGACGGGTAATACAATGAAATTAGTAGAAAAAATTTTAGTAAACGTTTTCTAAATTTAAAATCGGTTTGCTAAAATAAGCAAAAAAAAATTACTTAGTATTATTAATATTAGTACAATTAAATTAGTTTAAAAAATTAGTAAGCCCTACTAAATTTTAGTAAATTGCTTAAACTCACTGAATTGTACAATATAGCAAAATTTTAATTTATAAAAAAAAATTATTAAAATGATCTCAATTATTTTTAGATACACTTGCTACCCTTTAAAGCTGCTAATTTCTCTTGAAATTGCCTTACTAATTCTAATATACAAATTTATATATTTTTTCCGTCAATTTTTTATTTATTTTTTTTTTTCAAAAAATATTTTAGACAAAGTTAAAAAAAAATCAAAGGCTTAAAAAATATTTAAAACATAAACGAATTTATAATTTTGTTTTAATTTGCTAAGTTTTGGTTTGAAAAATATTTAAGATTTGGATTTTAAGGTCAAATTTTAATTGTTTTAAGGGCTGATTTTTTAAAACTAAACAAGTTTTTAGTGCTATTTTAAGTGGATGTCCTATTTTTGGACATGAGTCGGTTTTGGAAAGTAACTTTGGATCCTTTTTTTCAACCTACTCGTATGTAACATTTTAAGGCAATTTAAGTGATATTTTAATCATTAGAAATAACATTTCCTTCAATATCCACTTTCTTAAAATAAATATAAAGTATTTTTTTTTTCTAATTTTAGCAAATCGGTTTTTAAAAATTTGTAAAATGATTTTTGGAGCTAGCAACAAAAATTTGTAAATATTATGTCAAAATTGTTGTAAAAATTTACTAAATAATAATTATTTTACTAAAAGTCAGTACAAAAATGTAAAGTGGGATTAAAAACCTTTTAAAAATTTTTCTACTAACTTTTTTTACTGAGTGTAACTTCAAAGGAGTGTCTGAAGTTCTAGTTCATTTTGGTGAGAGCTTTTTTTTTTTTGTTTAATTTATTGTAGTAAATTAGTTCGCTTTTTTTGTTTAATCGCTCTTTTAATTGCTCAAAAAAGGCTTTTCAATCTTTCTTTACAATAAAGCAGAAAAATAAAGACTTTTTATAAAAAATAGTAAAAAATGTATTTTTAATATATTTTATTTATTTTGCTTACCTTTAAACTCGAATATTATTTAAAATTCGTTTAGAAAAATAAATTCCAAAGTTGTGACCAATTGTGTTAAACAAAATTTATGAATATTTCACTAAATTACCTTAAAATATGTACCACAAATCGTATGAGTAATACGTTTTAGTATTAAATTATTATCACTTAGACGACTTTTAAGACACATTTTTGTAAAAATTTAGTGAAAAATTCAAAAGTTTTTGTTTCACACAATTGGTCATATTTTTAGAATTTATCCATGGGTTTCCTTAAAATATATGTTAATTTCTTTGTTGGAAGATCGACTATACATATGATGAAAGTGAAAAAATAATAGTTTTTAAAATACTTCTATTTTTAATGAATTTTTCAAAATTTAAAATGTGTCTTGGAATTATATTTTAATGTGTTTTTATGTAAAGGACTTAAACTACTGAACTACTTAAAGCAACAATGTTTATAAACATTGTTTCTTATATGATAGTGTTTATATGGACACCATGTGTAAACATGTTGATTGCTCTGGGCCGAGTTGTAGTGGAAATAGTCAAACTGCCTTTGACAATAACTTTAAAAAATTAAAAAAAAAACTTAAGTATAAAAGTTTTTCAATGCGATTTTTATGTTTAGCAGTTTATTTTAGGATACCAAAAAAATATATTTGCATTGAGTGAACAAACTGGCTGTTATCTTATGTATTTTCACTGATAACACTAGTTTACACCGTAAATGTACATTTGATCAGAGGTGATTTTCCTTATGTATTTTCTCCCGCTGAATTCGAAAATCAAGGTTGTTACCAATTTTCTTGGGAACAATAAAAGCCCTAACTACGAGGGAATTATTACCGATTTGCTGAAGAACTACAAAAAGATGGGTACGGAATGCCATTATTTTATTTCATTTCTGGTTGTTTTCTATTGTATTGTTTTTACCATTTTATTTATTTCTTACAGGTGTAAATATGTCTCTAAAAATCCATTTCTTGCATTCGCATTTGAATTTCTTTCCGGACAATCTTGGTGACGTAAGTGACCATGATTGCGAGAGATTTCACCAACAAATTAAGACCATTGAGCGGCGCTATCAAGGATTTTGGAATGAAGCAATGTTGGGAGACTATGTATGGTTTCTCACTAGAGAAACGGATCCCAAAAGCAACCGGAGACAAAGCAAGGGCCACAACTATTTCTAACACACAAAAATGTCAAAAATGTATTGCAAGAGTTTAAACCCAATATATTGTCGAAAAAAATAAATTATTCTTAAAATATTAGATTTGGATTTATTCACTCAATTGCTTATAACTTTGTTATTTTTCGGTCGATTTTCTTCTGGTTTGTCTTATAGCCTGTTCCTCTATTTCGAAAGAACACGTTCGTTCGCTTTCTAGTCGAAAGAAAACTGATTTGGGTTTCTCTAACTCTATTTCTATGCGAACGATGACTCGAACGACAAGTCGAATGAAAACGTAACTGTTTTCATACAAAATTTGGTTTCTCTATTTCGAACAGCTCGAACGCAAATGTCAAAATCAGTCACTTGCTATTTTTTTGTCGAGTAAATATATATTTGATATTTTTAAAAGCAAAATGAAGTAAAAAAGCAATGGATAACAAAAAGTAAGTACAAAATAATACAAATATTTATAGTTTATTAAAATTTTAAATTTTAGTTAAAAAAAAAAATCAACAATGGACCAACCGAAGACGCTTGTATTTTATATGGAAGAAAGGCCTGATTTTGCCAGAAGGACTCTGGTGTTCGGAGCAAACAAATTTTCCGCAGGAGTAAAATTTGACCAGAAAACTAAACTCCGTTTCACCCCCTATTACGCTGTTGCTGAGTGGAAAAGGTATGTGTGTGTTGTTTGTGGCTTACGTTTGCCCAAGAAACTCATATTTACATTTTTTTTTTACATCTTTTATTTTACAAGGACTTTAGCAGTGACCGCACCGAACAGACAACAGGCAACAGAAAAGCTCTTCAAACAACAATTTCACCCACAACCAATCGATAACAAAAATTTTCACAAATAAACAGACTTTCCAAATAAAAATTGATTTGTTTATTGTTATTTTTTTAATTTCATTTGTCATATACAGCTGATCACTGTTAAACAGGGTTGTTTTTGTCTTTAAGCAGTTTAGTAGTATTTTTGCTACTTTTAAAGAAAATTTTAACAAATGCTCAAAATATATGATCTGGCATGGCTGTGATTTGTAAATGCGTAAGAAACAAAAATTGACACACGTAAGTCAAGTCGATCGAAGCCTTTCGAAATAGAGAAACCCAAATTGACTCGAATTCGAGTGACTTGCTATCGTTCGACTAGTTTTTCGTTCGAGATCGAGGAACAGGCTATTAGTTCTTACGTAAAAGTATCAGGTTTGCGCACATGAAGAGAAACTAGTTTTTTAACGATTTGTAATTTTCCGTCGGAAAAGTGTTACTGTAAAATATGATTTTTTTGAAAGTGTGCCCTAATGTTATTGATATATTTTGAACGGCTTTACCGATCAAAATTCCGATTATACATATTTGTTCGTCATCTCAATATCTTGCATTTGGGTACCAAGAACGACCCAATCGGACCCAATCTAGCTCGAGATATGATTCGTCAAGTGAAAAAGGTCGAAAAATTAAAAAAATCACAATATCTCAAAAAGTGTTCCATTAAAAAAATTTAACCTTGATTTTCGAATTCAGCGGGAGAAAATACATAAGGAAATGAATCTCTCATCAACTGTACATGAAAAAAATTTCATTTTGTAAACTAGTGTAATAATCCATGTTTAAAAATATGGAATAAATATTGAAATATAAAAACGAAAATTGCTTTGACATTAATTTTTTTTACATTATGCATGAATTATTATGAGTGTAAAACTTAGTTAGAAGGTTTTTGCATTTGTAATCAAATTTATATTTAAAAATAAAAGCTATTTTTCTTGCAAATTATATAATTGTATTTATTTGATTGTAAAGGGTGTCCCAAGAATAACGCAATTTTTAAATTTTAAATAAAACACAGATATTTAAAAAAAAATCGTGAAACTTTATTATATCGTAAAGTAGAAAGAATGAGGTTATGTATGGAACAATATATCGTGCAGATGGCCGCCGCGGCTTTGCTGGCATGCACGCGATCTTTTAATGAAATTTTCAATGACCGTTTTGCATGAATGCTGCGGTATTTCATTAATGCAGCGTCCAATTTCCTCTTTTAAGGCTTAAGTCGTCGACGGCTTATTCGCGTAAACCATCGACTTCAAAAAACCCCAAAGAAAAAAATCTAATGGTGTTAAATCGCACGATCTAGGCGGCCAATTCTGATCTCCAAAACGCGAAATAACACGACCGGGAAATGACTGATGCAGCAATTGAATTGTTCCTCTGGCTGTATGACATGTGGCGCCGTCTTGTTGGAACCACATGCCCTCCACATTCATTTCTTCATTTCTAGGCAAGAAAAAACTGGTTATCATTTCACGATACCGAACACCATTGACTGTTTGCGCTTGACCTGCCTCATTTTCATAAAAAAAAAGGTCCAATGATTCCTCCAGCCCAAAAACCACACCACACAGTGACACGTTGAGGATGCATTTGCTTCTCGTGAATCACTCGAGGATTTTCCTCACCCCAAATGCGACAATTCTGCATATTGACGAAGCCATCAAGATGAAAATGGGCCTCGTCACTGAAGATGATTTTATCGGCAAAATCAGCATTTTCATGTTGTCTCTCCAATACCCAATTAACGAACTCCCTTCGCTGTCCATGGTCAGCTGGCTTCAGTTCCTGAGTCAATTGAACTTTGTATGCATGAAGATGCAAATCTTTCGTCAAAATTCGCTGCAAAGTGGATTTGGAGACACCAATTTGCTGAGCTCGGTGTCGAATTGAGGTGGATGGAGTTTGAGCGACATCATCACGTACAGCTGCGACATTTTCGGTCGATCGACCTGGTCGATGGCGCGTTGTTGTCTTTACATCACTAACAGACCCAGTTTCGGCAAATTTATCCATTAATCTCTTTACAGTTGACTCTTTTGGAGCATTATTGTGACCCCAAATTGATCGCAATTTGCGAACTGTAGCCGCAAAACTTTCACCATTTTGGTAAAACAATTTCACAATGAGAATGCGTTGTTCATTCGTGTAGCGCTCCATTTTTACTAACCTCGTACCTTCTACTAGCAAACAATAACAATTGTTCAAATGTCAAACAATGACACTTCGAATGTTGCCAGATTTAAAAATTGCGTTGTTCTTGGGACACCCTTTATATATATTTACAATAATTTCATAGAATATTGATCAAAAACATCGTTAATAATGTTTGTTATTATAATTTTCTAATTAACGAAATAATAAATAAATTTTCTTTTAGCTTTAAAAAAAAGAAAGAAACTCATTATACAGTACAACATTGTAATTATGTTCTCTGCTTAATATCTCCTTACTCTTGGGTAGATTCAAACAATCTTTTTTGGTTTTTCCTATATTAGAAGTATGTATAATGTTTCTTATATAATTTTTGTTTTCGCTACCATCATTAATTATGTTATAAAACACCCAAGAATTTTTTGTAAAAAAAAAACGAACTCGAACTGACTAAAATGAAACCAATTTTTCATTGAAATATCCTCCGGAAAGTAAACTACATTAATATTAGCACATACACTTAAGGGTGGATTATGAATTGTAAATTTTTATTAAAAACAACTGTTCAATTAAACTGAAATTTTACCAAACGCCATAAATTTATTTTTTGATCCACCCTAAAATATACGCTTATACGTCATAAGAAAGTAACAGGAGAAAGTGTTAAAGTTTTTTTTTTGCAGTTTAGTACATTATAAATTAGCATAGCAGTTAATATTTCATTTTGATATTTTTATATACAAAATATGGTGTTTTTTTCTTGTATAAGAAATGTTCTTAACAGTTATTTACAATAATTTACACATATAAAAAAAATGTATACAATATTTATTGCCTTTTGTAGCTTCACTTATTGTTTATTATTTAACAACCGAAAATGCAGGTTAAACATAATTCAACCACTTGAAAGGCATAACTCTTATTTGTATACAACGTGAAATGAAGATGTAGTATAGAGAAAAATATAATTGAAATTTTTTGGTATTTGGCCACATGACAAGAAAAAAAACCAAACCATATATCACGTAATTAACCCTGTAATGAACACATTTTTGGCTTTAAAAGGTATTTTAGAAGAAAAAAAATTTTATGAGTATTGTTTCAGAGTAAAAGTGGCTGAGAAGTGACATTTTCTGGTAAAGCTGGCGTTTCACTTTTTTACGTTTTTTTTACTGAACATGAATTGCTTTAGAACAGTGCTGTTCAAAAATAAATATGTCGCTGTGTTAGTGAGAAAATGAGAATTGCACTGCAAGAAATGTTCAATGGGTTAATAGAAGTGTTAGTATCTGTATGAAGTTATTTTTTATTGAAAATATGAAACCGTTATGTTTTGTGTAAAACAGTTTTAAAGAAATATGAATTAAACAAAAAGTAAATTTTTGAAAGGAAAATAATAAATACATTGGGGTGCATTTTTTTCATTTTAGAAAAAACAAAAAGTTGTAAATTTTTTTCATCAATATTTATGATTTCATTATATTTACATATTAATAAAATATCTAAAATATGTATGGATTTATTATGATATTCTATTAAAGAAATGCTATTTTTAAAAGGAAAAAAAATACAATACATTCGATCGGAATAAATGAATGAACGATCGGACTCCAATTTTTAAAAACATTTCAACTTTTATATTAAAAAAATGCGTTTTTTTATTAGGTTTGTTAAAGATTTTTATAGATCTTGTATTCTCATAAAATATTTTTCTTACATTGCTATTAATTTTTCTCTGTGCATTAAAGAAAAATCAGCAAAAATCAGTTCATTCGTCGCTGTTTCAGTGACGACTAACGGCAAGAGCGTAAGAATACATGTGAGTTGAGCAGGGGACAATTATCCCATGCAATGAACATCACTGCTTTAGAGAGCCAAATTTCAAATAACTTTTTGAGTTAAAATTATATTATTAAGCCATTTTCCTTAATAATGTCTCAAATATTATTTTTTAGTTTTAACCATTTTTGGTAAAAAAATTTTTTTTAAAAAACTTCCTAGAGTCAGAATTACCAAGATATAATATTTTTTTTTATAACCCTAATTCCGAAACAATTAGTTTAAAATTTATTTTGAAAGACACTGTACTACTTAACTCATCGATTATTACCAAATATCCAAAATTCTTCATAAAATTGCTTTTTACAAAAACTTCATATAAACTTTATAAAAAAATTCTGGATAATAAATACTCAAGCCCAAGGTCAATTTTATAAAAGAAAATATTTATTTTTAATCCAATATTTCGCTATCTCAGTTGATAGCTTCTTCAGGGATCTTTTCTTATTTTAATTTTAAACAAATTTTTTAAAAAACAAAATATAATGAAACAACAAAATTGTCAATTATGAAACATAATAAAAATTATACACAGGAAACAAAAATTATTCTATTACATTTTTTTATAAACTTATTTAATTTCCTACACTCACCAAAAAAGTCTGTAATGGCAACTGTAAATTTTACGGTTATTACGGGAAATTTAGCTAATTTGAGCCCAGCGATATTTTTTGCTAATCTTAGCAACACATGTCTACGGACGTGTAGTACAATGAAATGAGTGGAAAAATTAGTAACCGCTACTAAATTTTAGTAAACTTTTTTTAAAGCGGAATTTAAAACCGGTTTGCTGAAATCAGCAAAAAAAAAATTACTAAATATTGTGAATATTATTACAAAATTCTAAATTTATTTTTTTATCGAGCATCAATTTTTTTATTATTTTAAAAAATATTTTATACAAAATTAAAAACAAACTCAAAGGCTTAAAAACCTTAAAAATTGTTAAAACATAAACGAATAAATCATTTTGTTTTAATTTGGTAATTTCTGTTTTGAAAAATATTTTGGTCAATTTTTTTTTTTATTTCTAAGGTTAAATTTTAATTGTTTTTAGGGCGGATTTTTAGAACTAAAAAACCTTTTTAGTGTTATTTTAAATGGATGTCCTATTTTTAGACATGAGTCGGTATCTTCACTTCCGATCCCTTTTTTAATATATGTAACATTTTAAGGCAATTTAAGTTTGTAGGTGTAAGTTTTAATTAGAAATAACATTGCCTTCAATATCCACTTTTTTAAAATTAGTAATTTTTTTTTTTTTTTTTTTGCTAATTCTAGCAAATCGGTTTTCAAAAATTTGTAAAATGATTTCTGAAATTAGCAACAAAAATTTGTAAATATTCTGTGAAAATTCTGTAATTTGTAAAATGTAAATAGCAAAAAGATTTGCTAAATAATAATTTTTTACTAAAAATCAGTACGAAAATAGTAGAGTGCGATTGAAAACCGTTTACAAATTATTCTACTAACTTTTTTTCTGAGTGTAAGAGTGACACAATGTGTTGATAATGCAGTTTTATGAGAAGATGTATGTTTGTATTTTTGATCGGATCTATGTCCTGCTAATCTAGTTTTTAATTTGTTTTTCGTGGTACCTATATATACTTTACAACATATTTCATTATCCTTACCCCCGCAAGATGTAGACATTCCAATAGATACACAATGCATTCTTTTATTAGGAAATAAACATGGATTAGCCATCACAAAAAAGACACTTTCCAGTTCTTAAGATGATAGCCGATGGAGAAGATTTTGTTTAGACTATTAGGAAAAAAAAATAAGAGCAGGAAATAGAAAGGACTAGACTAACTACTATAATTGATGAGCATATAAATAATATAAAATTATGTCATAGGGACAATTTTATTCTTAACAATGTTAATAAAACAGAATAATTTTTGAAAATTAACCGAGACATTTTAATTCTGAATGCATATAATAAGGGTTTTTACGAGCTTACTTCCACTGACATTTTCTTTTTAAAGAGTCGTCAGATTCCCCTGAAAACCCCAAGGTTATAAGGCATGATTGTTTAACAAATCTCTGGATGCTTTGAATTATCCTAAACATATACTTTAGAAACCAATGCTTGATATTTCAGCAAAAAGCAGCTTTTAGTGTTCTTTACGATTGTGCATTGAACGATTAATCGGAAAAATTGGTGAATATCTGATTGGCCGAATAACTGATTAAACAATTTTCTTAATTTTTCGAATAATAACTTAACCGATTAACCGGCATTGCAATAATTGGAAACACTGCCCTTTATTAACTCTTGAACATGGTAGAGTACTACTAGGCGTATGAATAATACGCTTTAGTGTCATTTAACATATTAATCATACGCCTAGTAGTACTCTACCTATTGGAAAGTGCTGCCATTTTTGCAAACGACATTATACACTGCCGCTCATCTGTTTAGGTTTGATATTATACTAATTTTTTGTATATGCTCTCTCAAAAACTATCGCTCAAACAACTAATAGATTTGGTTTTATTAGGAAATTGTATGTATACCTTGGAATCTGTGCAAACAAATTAACGGGAATATTGTGCCGTTATCTTAATACTTGCTGTACAACAAATTTTGTCCAAAAACAATGCACTTTTTTTAGCTCATCAGAATAGGTTTACGACTAATTGCATTAGTTTACGCTATCGCTGGACCTCGAACGGTTTGTGTTAAGTAAATATTTTAAATTTCTAAGCCGGTAAAACAATTTGGAATTTAAATGGTACGAGGAAAATCTCTATCTCAAGCTGAAAGGGTCAAAATTAAATGTTATTAATCTCATGATCAAATTGCAAAAAAAAATCAAAAAAAGTCAAAATTGTGTAAGTAATTTTTTACGAAATGAAAACAACTATGGCAAAAATATGAAAGGAGGCACTTATAGAGCCACTTTAGCAACTGAAAGACGATAGATCGTTAGATCTGCTTCCAATTTGAAGGACTCAGCATCGAAAATTAACGAAAAAGTGGATACTAAACCTAATTTAGCAACTGTCAAACGCGTCATACGTAATGCCAAACATTTAAAAAGATTAAAACTAGAAAAAACCACCACATAACCCACTTCGTAAGGATCATCGTCCAAAGTTTGCTGAAAATTACATGACCTGGAAGGATGAATGGAAACGTGTTGTCTTTTTAGAAGAAAAAAAGTTTAATCTGGAAGGTCCTGATGGCTTTAATTATTATTTCCATGATCTCCGTAAGGAACAACTTCACTTAAACCGGAATCATACCTGTGCAGGTGGTGTAATGGTATGGGGCGCTATAACTTATTACGGTACAGTTGAACTGCAGTTTCTTTCAACAAAAATGAATGCTGTAAATTATAAAGAAGTTCTAGAAAAAGCCTTTCCCCTCTTCAACAACATCTTTGGCCCAATTTCGTGGATTTACCAGCAAGATAATGCGCCAATTCACACTGCAAGGCTGGTTAAACAGTGAATTGAAGTACAGAATGTGCCTTTACTGCAATGGCCTCCTTATTCTCCCGACCTTACTATAATTGAAAATGTGTGGGGATTTCTTTCACGTAAGGTCTATGAGTCGGGTCGTCAATTCGAAACACAAAATGACTTGATTGCTGCCATTAAAAAAGTCTGGAGCGAAATTAACTTGGATTATTTGGCCAAACTCCATGATTCAATGTCAAAAAGAATATACGAAGTCCTTCTAAATAAAGGAGGTAGCACGCATTACTAATAACTAAAAAAAAATTGAGTTTAAGAAAAAAAGTGATGTTTTATGAAAACAAGTTTAAAAAAATATGTTTGTTTTTATTTATTTAATGTTGCTAAACCTATTCTGATGAGCTAAAAAACGTGCCTTGTTTTTGAACAACATTTGTTGTGCAGCACGTATTAGGATAATGGCACATTGTTTTTTTTTTGCACAGATTTCACGGTATACATATAATTTCCTAATAAAACCAAATAAATTAGTACTTTTTGAGAGATCGGATAACAAAAATTATTACAATGTCAAACCTAATCAGATGAGCGGCAGTTTATATCACATTTGTTAAGTAGACTCTTGTGAAATTTATAGTGAATAACAACGAATTGCTACACGCCTTATGCGAGATAATTCTGTGACGTGAATTTCGGCGAAAATATCGCAAACGTACAGCGGAAAAATTTGAGTTCTGGTGACCAGATTTAAAGAGAGCGACACAACACGGGACAACCGAAGGCCTGGAAGGCCTCGAACCGGCTGAAAATGTCTAAGCAGTGCGTGAAAATGTGATAGAGGAACCCGAAACAGCCACAAGAAAACGTTGTTAACAATTACGCATTTCGCAGGGTTTTCTGCGCTGCATTTTGACATTTGTTTTGAAAATGTTACCATAATTGAGGTGGTGTTACAAGCGACTGTGTTGCCCGTTTAGAAAACAGGCGTAAGACTTCAGAACTTTAGATGATTTTCCATCAAAATTGATCATGAGCAACGAGACTTATTTTTATCTCAGCGGCCACTTCATCAAGCATAATTATCGATTCTGGGGACGGAAATCGATGCATAACTCATAAGTGGTGTTCAGCAATGTCGGAATAGGTTATTGGAGTTTATTTTTTTGAACAACAAGACTGTAATGCTACTACATACTGTAAACGGCGACCGCAACAGAGCCATACTGACTAAATTTATCTTACCGAAAGTTGACTATCTGGATTTCGCCAGCCAAATCTCCCGATCTGACTGTCCCTGACTTCTTCATCTGGGTATATTTGAAGTCGTTGGTGTACGCAAACAGGCCCCGCATCTCGAAGAAGTTAATGAAGAATATTCGAGTCGTAATTGACAATCTGAAACCACAAATTTTTGCACACAGTTACACTCACAATATTATTTCGTTAAAAACAATCTAAAATATATAATAAATTTATCGAAAATGCAATCAAATAGAGGACTACTGATTTTTGATTATATTCAGCACATTTTGTTGTTTATTTTCTATCATTGTTTAATAATCGACATAAGTAGTAAAAGAAATCGAGTGTAGTTTAAAATAACCATCAATTTTTAACTGATAAAAAGTAGAAAAAAACGATTTTTGTAGTTTGTTTTTCAAATTGAATTTTTTTTTTATTTGTATGTAATTTTACAAAACACAACGCACACATATGTAACATACATATTTTTATATTCTGTGTGTATCTATATTTGAATAATTTGTTGCAATTTTTATTGAAATAATTTTGTATATAAACAAACTATTTTGGTAAAAAAAAACAATAAGGAATTATATGAATTTATATTTTTAAAAACAGCAAACATAAAATTTTACATTTAATGGAAAATATCAACTCCTACTGAATGTCTGTAGATTTTTATAGTTTGTTTTTTGAATGACTGATTCAAATAGTTAAAAAATATATTTCTATGAATTTTAATTGATTCTTCGTTTAAAAACAAACTTTACGTTTTTCTTTTTAAATAAACTACAGTCGGTAGCGGAAAATATATTGTGAGTGTATGAAAAATGTAATCAAAGGCACTTAAAAAACACATTTTGAATTTTTTCATGAATTATTTTTTTTTTTAATTTTGTATATCCAAGATATTCCAATCGCACTTTATAATTAATTTTAAAAAATAAATTTTTTTTCATTAAAAATATGTGTTGCTAAAATCTTCTTAATTCGATTGGAAAGACTTTAGTTGTCATAACGGAATAACAGTTCTGTATGTGTTAGAGACTTAAATCAAGTTTCTGTGTCTTTTTAGCAGAGCGCAAATTGGTTTTCAAGTATCAATCAAAGTAAAGTCCTTCCTTACATCTTCTAAAATCGCAAAAATGTCTCCCTTTTGTTATACTTACTTATTACAAGGTTAAACACAGTTTGACATATGAAAACCATCTAAGAATATAATTTCGTTAATGTTTTTTTATCATTCCCTGTTTATTGCTAATATTTGTGGTTTTTTGTCTTCATCTGTTTTTTTTTCGCCAACAAAAATGAAAATTTTTCAAGTTTGTCAGTCAACCATTAAACAGTACAACAACACCAAACATTTAACTTTTTTATTTTCATTCTTCTTGTTTTTGCTCTATCTCTTCCTCTAAAAAAATGTAATATTTCTTTTAATATAACAAATGAAAATTTATTATGTACAACTTTACACACACTCTAACTACTACATACACATAACAACTCGAATGAATGAATGAATTACTTAGTTAGTATGCGTGTCATATACAGACAATGGGAAAGTGATACATGTGGTGGAATTATACGATGAAAGATATGTTCATTAAAAAAAATTTATAAATTAAATTTGTTGGTTTTATGTTAAGAGTTTGTAGATGAAAATGCTTCCGAAATTGCTTACATTCAAGAGCATTATTTTTTATGTTTTAATGGAGAAAGGACCTTACACAATTTTTGAGTACTTTATAGAAGAAGAGAAAACTTATTGAAATCTAAAAAAAAGTACTTAGGTTATAAAATAACTGTGAATGGCAATTTGTAATCAAAAAACACCAACAATAAACAATAAAAAAATTCCGTTTAAAGAAATTTTTTATTCAAAGCAGGAAAGCTCCTAATTCAGGCCGCAGGACAGCCACCCACAAAATTTTTACTTGAAAAACTAATTCTGGTACTTACGTCTGCTTTCTTCTGGAAATTACAATCGAAAATGTTTTGGTCTTTGTGCAAACTTCCAGTGTAGGCATTATATCGGAATAATTTTCGGATATGATTACAAAACTGGAAATTGGAGTAATTCCCATTGAGGTTATGCCATAAAACTGCAATTTTTAATCAAAAGTAGCAATAACATAATAAACACAAGTAAAAAATATTATTAAATTCGGCTGTGTCGAATCTTTGAATACCCTTCACCAATACATACACCAAAAAAAGTTCTCTACTGCTTTTAATACAAATAAGGAAAAAAAACTTTTGAAGTAAAATTATGGAGGTGCAAATAAATTTTTTGAGGTGAAAAACTTTTTTGGATGTGAAAACAAATTTTTTGGACAAAAAAAATTTCGGGGTGAAAAAAATTTTTTAAAGTGAAAAAAAATTTTTGTATTAAAAAAAAATTTTAGTATTGAAAATTTTTTTTAGGTGAATACAAAATATTATTCACTTCTAAGCGACTGGTGAAAAAATATGAGAAAATATATTATGTACCAGTCGCTGCTATGAAATAGTACTAAAATACAACAATTTGTGTTTTGGTACCTTCACATATTCACTTATAACTTTTTAACCGCTGGACCGATTTTGCTCAATACCAAACTTCTCGGGAGCATGTCCATTAATCTAGGTAAAAATAAGCACCTCTGCTTGCACCTGCGCGTCGTGATCGCCGTTTCAACAGACAGACGGACGCTAAATAGACTTTAAATTGTATAAGGATCACGAATATATATACTCGTACTTTATGGGGTCTTAGAGCTATATTTCGACATGTTACAAACGAAGACAAACTGATATGTACCCTCACCATATATGGTGGAGGGTAACCCAAATGCGTTCAAAGGAATTTTATATCCAAAGTTTTTGAAATTTTATTAAATTTTTCTTTTTTGCACTCAAAAAAAAAAGGTTTGTAGAAAATTTCGTAAACGGTTTTTAATACCACTTTAGTATTTTTATACTGATTTAAAGTAAATATTATTCAGTAAATTTTTTTACAAATTACAGAATTTTGACTGAATATTTGCAAATTTTTGTTGCTAACTTCAAAAATCATTTTACAAATTTTTGAAAACCGATTTGCTAAAAATTGGAAAAAAAAATTTACTAATTTTAAAAAAGTGGATATTGAAGGAAATGTTATTTCTAATAATTCAAACTTATACATACAAACTTAAATTGCCTTAAAATGTTACATAGGTTGGAAAAGGGGTCGGAAGTGAAGATCTTTTTCACATTGCACTATAAACTTTTTTTAGTTCTAAAAATCAGTTCTAAAAGCAATTAAAATTTGACCCCTAAAATCAAAAGAATTTACTAAAAATATTTTTCAAAACAAAAATAAGCAAATTAAAACAAAATGATGAATTTGTTTATGTTTTCACTACTTTTTAAGCATTTGAATTTTTTTTATTTTGTCTAAAATATTTTTTGAAAAAAAATAAATAAAATATACACAGAAAAAAGTATCACAAAATTTTAAGTAATTAAAAATATGTGTTAAAATTCAAATTCCAATTCTAACAATTTTTTGTTTGAATTGTTTGTAATTTTTTTTTTCTTTGAAAATAAAAATTGAATTGAAAAATAACAAACAGTTTTTTTGTATTTAAAAATTCCATAGTTGGAGCCTTTTTAAAAAATATATTTTTTTTATTTACAAAAATGTTCTATGGACGATGTTCAATATTACAAACAGAATTTTTTAATTTTATTCTGTGTAAAATTGTTGCTCGATTAAAAAAATTAAACTTGTATATTCGAATTCGTAAGACAATTTCAAAAGAAATTAACAGCTTTAAAGTTTAACAAGTGTACACTCAGAAAAAAAAGTTAGAAGAAAAATTTGAAAACGGTTTTTAATCGCACTTGACTATTTTTGTACTGATATTTAGTCAAATAATTATTATTTAGCAAATCTTTTTCCTATATACATTTTATAAATCACAGAATTTTTACGGAATGTTTACAAATTTTTGTTGCTAATTTTATAAATCATTTCACAAATTTTTGAAAACCCCTTTGCTAAAAATAGCAAAAAAATGACTACATTTAAATAAGGGGATATTAAGGAAATGTTATTTCTAATAATTAAAACTTATACATACAAACATAAATTGCCTTAAAATGTTACATACGCTCACCAAAAGTCGACAATGGCAACTGAAAAGTTTGCTGTTATTATGGGAAATTTGGCTAATTTGAGCCCAGCGGTATATTTTGCTAATCTTAGCAACACATATCTGCTGACGTGTTAGTACAATGAAATTAGTAGAAAAATTAGTAGCGGCTACTAAATTTTAGTAAACTTTTTGTAAAGTGAAATTTAAAATCAGCTTGCTAAAATCAGCAAAAAAAATACTAAATATTATTAACATAAGTAAAAAATTAAAATTTTTTTTATTTTTTTTTTTTCAAAAAATATTTTAGACAAAATTAAAAAAAAAACACGACTTAAAAATTATTAAAACATAAACGAATTTATTTTTTGTTGTAATTTGATAATTTCTGTTTTGAAAAATATTTTTTTTTTACTTTTAAGGTTAAATTGTAATTGATTTTAGGGCTGATTTTTAGAACTAAAAAAGTTTTTAGTACTATTTTAAGTGGATGTCCTGTTTTTATCCATTTTTTAAACTCCACTTTAAAAAAGTTTACTAAAATTAAGTAGCGGCAGCTTATGTTTTCTACTAATTTCGTTGTACTACACGTCAGCAGATTAGCAAAAAATACCGCTGGGCTCAAATTTACAAAATTTCCCGTAGTAACAGCAAAATTTTCAGTTGCTTTATTTTAAAAACTCATTTGAAACGAAAATATTAACTGTCACAACCAGAAATTTTATTGTCCCAATAAAGTTCCTTTTTTTGTGTAGGATATCCCAGAGTTGAGTTTGATTGAATTTAATTTTTTTTAAAACAATTTCTTAACTGATTCAAAAGCAGTAAATTGTGTTGTTCTTTATCACACTCACCAAAAAAAGTGTGATAAAGAACAACACAATTTACTGCTTTTGAATCAGTTAAGAAATTGTTTTAAAAAAAATTGAATTCAATCAAACTCAACTCTGGGATATCCTACACAAAAAAAGGAACTTTATTGGGACAATAAAATTTCTGGTTGTGACAGTTAATATTTTCGTTTCAAATGAGTTTTTAAAATAAAGAAAACAAGTGAAAAGTCATTTATTTTTAACAGACTTTGTGGTTAATTTTTATTAAATTTAAAAAAACAAATTAAAAGAAATATAACTTTTTTATGGATTTTGTAGTTAATTAGTTTGACAGCTAAAATAAATACAGAAGGGAAATATCATTAATTTTTACGCTTAGTTTGTAAACAGTTAAAATAAAAATGACTTTTTATGTACGAATATTATAAGTTAAAGTATTAACATTTAAATTTAAATAAAATGAAATGTTCTTGTGATTAAAATGAAAAGTTAGTGGTTTTTCATTGATTTTAAATTACATTTTCCGTAAAGTAAAACTACAAACTATTTTGAGTGTACACTTATTTCAATTATTAATCTTGTATTTTAATTATTTTACATGGAAATGTATTTATTTACCTTTATGTAAAAACGTGTACAAGTTTTATTTTGATTTATTTCTTTTGCCTTGTACATTATTTATTTTTTATGTATTTTTTTCTCTATTTATTGAAGGACAACATTGATTACGATGGTTTTCGGAAATTTCTTGATTATTTTTTTGACGGTGAAACCCCGAAGGAATTGGCCCAGCATTTATTTGTATCATTTGTTAGGACTAATGTTAACGCCATACAACCACAGGGTAAAACACTTAATCAAATGGCGGCCATAAGTAGTGCAGCTGCTTGTGCACCAGTTACAGCACATACAAAAGGTAAGTTTTCTACTTCTACTTCTTCAATTTTAATTATTTTTTAAATACAAATACACCATTTCAAATTTAATTGTTCATAAAAAAAAAACACCAAAAAAAAGAGATGTAACACAATTAATGATTTAGATGTATTTATTTTTAATTAAAAACTCTAATGATTTTAACATTGAGTTGTCATAGAAGAGGAATACTCCCATTTTAACATTTTTTCATTAATTTTTGAACGATTCCAAAGTAAAAAAAATATTTGCACAATAAAATCTTTCAGTTATAAATTTTTAAGAAGAAAACAAATCGAAATTGTTCCTTATATGCACTTGGAGTAAAAATTGTTCAATTTTTTTTTAACTAAATACAATTTAAGTTTTTTTAAACTTTTGTTAAAGAAATTTTTAAAATTTTAGGATTTCACTTTACAGGAAAAATATTTGTAGTAATATATTTTGTCCCAATCCTTAAGGATTATATTCTGAAAATATTATCAAAATCGAACCACATCCCTTGTTTTCCACTGAGATTCAAAATCAATTTTTTTTTAAATGTATCAAAATATTTTTTTTAGTTTTAACGGATTTTAATGAAACTTTCATAGTTTTAAACTGATCATTTTGAAGAAAAAAATTTAACTTAACCCTTATCTGCACATGGGGTCAAAATGAAACAAAATTTTCAAAACGTTAAAATGCATTGTTTGATAACAAAATATCTTCATAATACACTTTAAAACTGGTTTTAGCTTTTTCCGAGAAGAAAACATTAATATTAACCCCTACCTGCACTTGAAATAAAAATAACCACAATATTTTAAAAAAGTTTAAATAAAAAATATCTGTTTGACAAACTTAAAAACCTTAGTTATTGGTTTTCCAAAATAAAACATAGACATTAACCCTTACATGCACTTGGGGTCAAAATGACATGAGTTTTATAAAACGTTAAAAATATCAAAATATCTGTACAACGAACTTAAAAACATTAAAGTTGTAGATTTTCAAAAATTAAAAATCTACATTAACCCTTATATGCAATTGGGGTAAAAATGGCCACATTTTTTTAAAACCTTTTAATATAAAAATATCTGCTTACCACAGTTAAAAACCTTATAGTTATTAATTTTCAGAAATAAAACACCGACATTAACCCTTATATGCTTTGGGGTCTGAATTACCAGTATTATTTAAAACTATAAAATATCACAAGTATCTGTCTAACGAAATTAAAAACCTTAAATTTATTGATTTTTAAAAATAAAAAATCCATATTAACCCTTATGTGCACTAGGGGTTAAAAATACCACAATATTTTAGAACGTTTAAACATAAAAATGTCTGTATAACAAACTTAAAAACCTTACAGTTTTTGACTTTCAAAAATTAAAAATTGACTTTAACCCTTATATGCACTTGGGGTAAATCGAGCACAATTTTTTAAAACCTGTAAATATAAAAATATTTTTATACCGAACTTAAAAACTTTAAAGTTATTGCTTTTCAAAAATAAAACACCGACATCAACCCCCTTGTCAAAATCAAATTTTTTAAAACTTTAAAATATAAAAATATCGGTATGTATAACAAATTGCAAACCCTTAAAGTTATAGATTTTCAAAAATATAATATCCACATTAACCCTTAAATTAACTGAAACATGGAAATTAACCCTTATATGCACTGGGTTCAAAGTGACCTAAATAATTTTAGAATGTTAAGACATAAAAATAGCTGCATAATTAATTTAAATTTTATTAGTTATTAATTTTCCAAAAAGTCGATGTTAACCCTTTTATGCACTTGGGGTCAAACTGACCCATATTTTAAAAATGAAAAATTCTTTAATAAAAATATATACAAAACAATTTGGGGAATCTTTTAATTATGGATTTTAAAAATACCTTGAATTTAACCCTTTTGAACACTAATTAACTTTTTGATCGATTTTTTGGCTTTTCAATTGCCACCAAATTTAAAAAAAAAATCCAAATAAAAAATGTTAAGACTTCTGACGGAAATTTACAATTGAACACTAAAGCATTTTTCTTTCTATATCCTTAGGCTCACTATCAAATATTAATGCTATAGCAGAAGTAGCACCTTCAACATCTGGTCATAGCAGTCTTGTGGATAAAATACAGCATGGTATTACCGATAAAATACATTCGTTGAGTGGTCATTTAACACCTGATAGTAGTAAAACAGGTAAGCTGGTATTTGTTGTGGTATTAAAAACTGCCATGAAAAGATGGTCTTTTTCATTACTACATATTTTATTATCCTTTTAATTAGTGCTGTGTTCACTTTGTTTTCATTTATTTTTATGTTTTTAATTGGCTTGAAATTTCAAAAATTGTTTTTAATCTCATATTTTTCTGCTTTTTTCTATTTCTCTCTCTATTTTCTGTGTAATTGTGTGTGTTTTTCTGCCATATAATGGATTTGGTGGTGGTGGTGGTATGTGTGTGTCTACTTGTTTATTATCGTTACACATTTGAAATATAAAACAGGCTGTGTTATACATCCAATTGTTACTATTACACCCAGCCCTATGCCAGCATTTGAAAATACAACAACGAATACAGCAATGAGTACAACATTGTATACATCAAATAGTAGCACTTCGAATGGTGGCAATAGTGCTTCTTTTGGTGGTAGTAGTCCGGCTGCTGCCGCAGCAAACACTCGCCGTTCCATTGAATCTAGTCCTTCACATTCACAAAATAATCATTCCCAAATGTCACGCCATTCATCGAAAAGTAACAATTCTATTAATTGCAAAATAGATGGTAAGTGGTATTAATGTTAAAATAGTTTATTTTTTTTTAGAAATTCTATGAAAAAAAAAATAAAAAACAAAATTAAAAAGAATACTTTAAACCATGTACTCGTATAACTCATCACAGGGGCTATGCGGACCTAGCCAACATTAGCCTTGAAAGTCATTGATGGTCTAATCCCCTTACATATCTTCATAAGAACTTCAGCATCATTGGCTACACGTAGATTGAACTTTGAACATGATGTTCTTTTGATGTTAAGCGTCAAACAAATATCTTGAATTCTTTTGGGAACAAGAACTTCTTAGGTATGCCGGCAGACCGTATTAACAGTGAATTGAGATTCGGTAGAAAATTGGGGGTTGTCATCTCAAGCAGGTCGGAATGGGCAGCGGGTGGTCCGGTTGTAGATACACGCAGAGAAAAAACATGGTTGCAACATGATCACTGCTACTATATTGTGCTTGCTGCAATCGGGTATGGTTGTCGCAACCATATTATTGGTTGTCTAACCATCAACATGGTCGCTACCATCATTATTATAGTAAATATTTCACTATTTTATGATTGACACCTTGTATTTTATAACATGATTGGCTGTAAGCATACTGTGGTAACAAAAATTCTGACTATTAAAAAATATGATAATTATGTAACCATAAAATGCTGTCAACAATCAATGAATAATTATACATCAAATAAAACATGAATTTGACATTTACAGTCCTAATACGAGTATTGTCTTGTTTTCATAAAAACCAAAATGTCTTAAAAACAATCATATATTGTTTACTAAAACTGGACAGAAAATATCTTTCATGTGGCATTAAAACATTTCATAAATTGACCTATTAAGATCCAGTTTATTTTTTTTTTTTAACTTTAGAAGATTTTTTTTGAGGGTTTTTTTGAAAATTCCTTACACATGTAATATTATTTACAATAAGCAATTCATTGTCAAAAATATTCTATATAAAGATTTTATATGGATCATATTATGATAATCCAGAAATCATAATATAGTTATGGGGACAATAATGTAATAACATTTTGAGCATACTATGAGTACATGCAATCATATTATGATAAATTCAACATCATGTTTATAAAGAATTATAATATTGTAATATTTGAATCATAATATAACTGTATTCCAACGGTATTCTAAGCTAAACTACAGGCTACACTCATATGCGCTAGACTGAATATTGGTAAAGGGCGCATATATTTCGATCTTCTTTGATAGCCGAGCGACACTCAAGGCTTTGTCGTCTTGGACATAAATAGCTCTGTAGTGTTTTGATACCCTTCATCAGTTGGTTCGCGTAACAGGGTTACCCTCTACTTCATATCAGGTCATTGGGACATGTTGGTAACGACGTAGCGAACGAACTAGCTGGAATGGATTCTTCCACACCATTGGTGGAACCCGAACCGTTCTGTGGCGTGAATTAGTCCACCATAGCAGCCCTGCATAAGAAGGGCGAACTACCAATGGCAATGGACCTTTGGAACAATTCTTTGGGGATGAGTTAAGCGAAGCTATTGGTCAACCCCTTTTCCAATCGGAAAATTGTGGTCCTTGCTAGGAACAACATTATGTTACTAACAGGGTTTCTTACCGGACACTTCGGATTGAACTACCATTTGTAGAAGATAAATAAATGATGGAATCACTTTTGTGTCGGCTATGTCTTGAGGGCGACGAACCAACCATCCACATTTTGTGTGAGTGTGTTGCATAGGAATATCCAGAGGATATTAGGAACTCTTCTCCAATTTCTATATTAAAGTTCATGGGGAATATAATACAGAATTTGCTTAAGTTTTATGATCCTTGGCACAAAGGATCTATTTGGCTCGCAGTGCCGGCCGAGGGGCCGTATAACTTGTAGTACATTAGAAACATTATAAAAATATTTTGTCATATTTTTATTTGTCGTTAAATGTTAAATATTTATATTTACATACTGTGAATACTTCTTATGTTAAAAATTTGTATTACGCGTGTTGAATAACAAAAAAATATAAAAAAGACCCCTAGTTGAAAATGGCTTGCGTATGTGGTCTTGTAAATGGTCATGTAAAGGTTAAACTAATAATCTGTGTCACATATATAGTCCAATACATGGCCGCATAAGGCTATATAATTTCGGGTCTAACATTTGAGGGTAAATGGTCGTACATGTCCATACACTCTCGGATCCGAATGTATATGGTCATATATGAGACTATATATAATAATATATTGCACTATGTATAGGCATTTATGATCAGATATATATATATATATATATATATATATATATATAATCATATACAAGCTGATATATGATCACATATATTCATATATGAACATTTCTTTCACTATGTATGCACGCAGAGAAAAAACATGGTTGCAATATGATCACTGCTACTATATTGTGCTTGCTGCAATCGGATATGGATGTCACAAACAAAGTATTGGCTTTCTAACCATTAACATGGTCGCTACCATCATTATTAAGTAAATATTTAACAATTTTATGATTAACACCTTCTATTTTATAACATGATTGGCTGTAACCATACTGTGGTAACCAAAATTTTGACTATGAAAAAATATGATAATTATGCAACGACAAAATGCTGGCAACAATAAATAAATAATAATACATCAAATAAAACATGACTTTGACATTTACAGTCATAATATTGTCTTGTTTTCGTAAAAACCAAAATTTTATCAGTTCAGTCATTTTGTTTTACAAGAAAATGTCTTAAAAAACAATCATATATTGTTTACTAAAACTGGACAAATATCAGATGGGTAGAAAATACCTTTACATTGAAACATTTCATCAATTGACTCATTTAGATCCAGTTGATTTTTTTAGCTTTAGAAGATGCTTTTTAGGGGTTTTTCGAAAATTTCTTATACATAAAATATTATTTACACTAATCAATTCATTGTCAAAAAGATTCTATATAAGGATTTTATATTTTTTAATTCTTTTCAATAAAAACAATTATAATTTTTTTTTAACCCTTTAAAATATCTCGAAAACTATTTAAGTCTCTTAAAAATAATTTTGTTATGAATCTGAAAAAAATAATTTTATAGAAATTGACTAGTTTTGAAAATATTTGCATTTTTCTGATGAAACATCAAAGCTCTGAGTCTGGGTCTCAAAGGGTAATTCATTTCTTGTAGGAAGTTCTCAAAATATTAGTAACATATTTTTTATAAAAAAAGGTCTGTAGAACCCAAGATTTCTTTGTACGAAAAGGTTTCTTTGTAATAGATATTTAGAAATTTATCTGATAAAAACATTTTAACATTCTATTGAGTTTTCCTTAAACTAAAACTTTTAGATTCTCCAAACTGTTTCTTAGATAAAAGTTCATATATTCCAAAAAAAAAAAAACTTATATTCTATGGCTTTTCTTTGAAAGAAAAATTCATATCTTCTGAAGACTTTTCATCATGAAAAAAAAATAGATTCTAAAGACTTTTTCTAGTAGAAATATTCTTAGATTCTAAAGGTTTTTTCTTAAAGAAAAATTTCTAAAAAAAAAATTTAAAATTTTAGAATCTATCTAAGATTTTTTTTACTAAAAAAAGGAATTTAAAATTAAAAAATATTTTTTAAGTATTTTTATTGCAGAATCAAAGATTTCTTGAAAGAATAGTCCTCAGAATCTTTGATTTTTTCCTTGACAACTTTTCTTTCAGAAGTCCTTAATATCACTTTTTTTTGGAAAAACATTTCTAAAGGAAATATTCTTAAATTTAAAAAGCTTTTTCATAGTTTCTAAGAACTTTTCCCTTAAGAAATTTTCTTAGATTAAGTATCATGTAATGATAATCCAGGAATCATAATATAGTAATGAGGGACTATAATATGATAAGATTTTGAGTAAACTATGATTACATGCGATCATACTATGATGAATTCAATATCATAACATGTTTATTTAGGACCATAATATGGTAATTTTTGAATCATAATATAACTGTAGGGACCATATTATGGTAAAAATATTATTATGTTATTATCATAATATGATAACCATATTATTGTACGACTATGGTTAGCACAACCATAAACCCAAAAACATATGAAGCTCTTCGAATATAATTGCCCCAACCAAGTTTTATTTGCGTGTGGGCATATATAATTAGCTATGCCCATATATGAGCATACACAGCTAATATACAGGTTGGTTGAAACTTTTTTTTCTCAAGTTGGTATAACTGTCCTGAGAACACATGCAAAGTTGCAAGTCATTCTGTCAATTCTTTCTTTGTTTACAAGCCATTTGACGTTGACGTGTCATTGATTTTTTTTAATATGGAAAAAATTGAATATCGCGCAGTCATTAGATTCTTTGTTTTGAAGGGTTTAAAAGCAAAGAAAATTTATGAACAATTGTTAGAAGTGTATAAGGAGTCCTCACCTTCAAAACGCACCGTTGAATTTTGGGCTGGTGAATTTAAACGTGGTAGTACCAGCCTTGAAGACGATCCACGCGAAGGACGACCAAAAACTGCAACCACAGCAGAAGTCATTGAGCAGGTACATAATATGGTTAGTGAAGATCCAAGTTTGACTAAGCGTAAAATTGCCAATGCCATAGGCATCTCAGACGAACAAGTACTCCATATTTTACATGAAGAATTACGTATGAAAAAACTGTTTGGAAAGTTTATTTGTGCCGCACACATTAACAATTCAACAAAAAATGGATCGAAAACAAATTTGTCAGCGTAATTTAGAGCGTTTTAAGCCGAATAAAACCGACTTATTGCGTCGTTTTATAACTATCGATGAGACTTGGATCTTCCACCATGATCCTAAATTGAAACAAGAACGTTTACAGTGGACTGAAGCTGGTTGTTCAGCTCCAAAGCAGGTGAAGTCACAACGATCAGCAAAGAAGGTTATGGCATCAGTTTTTTGGGATGCAAAAGGAATTTTATTGATTGATTATCTTCAGACAGGTAAAACAATCAACTCTGAATATTATTGCAATCTTTTGGATCAGCTGGATAAAAAAATTCGTGAGAAAAGACCTGCTTTAATGAAAAAAAAACATCATTTTTCATCAAGACAATGCACCTGCTCACAAAAGTGTTTTGACGATGGCAAAATTCAAAGAATTAAAGCACGAATTGCTTGAACATCCACTGTATTCACCAGATTTGGCTCCCAGTGACTACTATCTCTTCAGAAATCTCAAACAATTCCTTCGTGGAAAGCATTTTTCGTCGAATGAAGAGGCCATAGCAGCCGTAGACGGTTATTTTGCAGAGCTTCCGGAAAGCCATTATAAGGATGGGATAAAATTATTGGAAGATTATTGGAACAAGTGTATTGAGCTTCTAGGAGATTATATTGAATAAAAAATTATATTTCGTAACAAAAACAGTATTCTTTCATTTCGAGCGCAGGAACTTTTCAACCAACCTGTATGATCGTATGTGTTCATATATGATCCAATTTTCAGCCAGGCTGGCAAAAGTTTTTTATTGCCATCCTCTTAATTAATTTAAAATTTTCTTCAAACTTTAATTTTACTATAAAATAAGGTTTCATATTTAAATCGTTTTAAAACAACACTTGTAACATTTTTAACATTTAACAGTGCTGTTCAAAATAATAATAGTAGTATTTTCTTTCAGTCATAAGATGATAAGATTTTTTTAAAGTCTTTTAATATATTAAATTTTTACAGTAATGTATTCTATAAGGATTAGACAAATTTTGAAAAATTATTAAAAATTTTATCGACTTTATTATGTTTTTGTACAGTCTATTAAATAAATTTATATTCTCTTTTTATATTTCAACTCCACTGTATATTTATATGTTTGTCTAAATAATTGTTTTTATGTAATAGTTTTGAAAATTTAATAATACTTGTTTTAGTGGTTTTCCAAATTTAGATATTTGTTAAAAACATTTGTTTATGTAACATAATGCACATTAAATTAATATTCTGTTCTACTTTAATAGTATTAGGTAGACTAGGCGTATGATTAATATTTGATCAAATTATAAATAAAGTGTATATATTACCGATCTTTGTTAAAGAAAAAAAAAAAGTTTCTCATAGTTTTTGTTTAAGTAGAACAATATTTTGAAACAACTTATAGTAAATCTAATATTTATCGAACGCTTTAATAATTTTTTAATTAAACGAACAATACAAAATTTTGTATTATCGTTACACAATTGAAAACGAAAACAGGCAGTCTTATAAATCCAACTGTTACTATAACACCCAGCCCTCAGTTAGCAGTTGACAACACAGCAAAGAATACATCAAATAGTAGCATTACGATTGATCAAATTAGTAGTATTGCTAATACAGATGCAACATTAAAAACATCAAAGAGTAGCACTACGATTGATTAAATTAGTGGTATTGCTAATAAAGATGCAACATTAAAAACATCAAAGAGTAGCACTACGATTGATTAAATTAGTGGTATTGCTAATAAAGATGCAACATTGAAAACATCAAAGAGTAGCACTACGATTGATCAAATTAGTAGTATTCCTAATACAGATACAACATTGAAAACATCAAAGAGTATCACTTTGAAAGGTCCCAGTAGCACTTCGGAAGGTCTCATTAGCACTTCGAAAGGTCTCAGTAGTAATACTGCTAATACATACACATCATTGAAAACATCAATTAGTAGCACTTCAAAGGCTCACAGTAGCACTTCGAATGATCTCAGTAGTAGTATTGCTAATATATTTACATCATTGAAAACATCAATTAGTACTGGTAATATATATAGACTATTGAAAACACCAAATAGTAGCACTTCAAATGGTCATAGTAGTAATGATAATATGACAAGTGATGGAAATAATGCTTCCTTTAGTGGTAGTAGTCCGGGTGCTGTTGCAGCATATACTCGTCATTCCATTAAAACAAGTCCTTCACATTCACAAAACAAGCATTCCCAAATGTCACGCCATTCATCGAAAAGTAACAAAAAAAATGGTAAGTGGTCTTATTTTTTAAGTAGTTGTTTTTTTTTAGAAATCTTTGTCTCTTTTTAACGATCAAATTGAAAAGTGACACATAATTCGAAATTGATATTTATAAATGTATAATTTTTTTGTAATATAAAACCGATTCTTTAGAGCACTCTCCTAAATACGAATTCCGATTACGCATAAATTTGAATATTTTTATAAAAGAAAAAGATTTTCGGCTGACTTACTGACTGACTCATCATCACCCATACTGTGGAGCTTGAAACTTGAATTTTACTACTTAATGGCTTAAGCTGATAATCTGAAATTTAAAATATTATTTCTTGGAGTGTGTGCTAATTTATTGGTAATGAACTTTTTGGAATTTTCGCTAGAAACCTGGCTAATTCACTAATAAAGCACTGTTTACAATTTTTGTCAGGATCGTTACATAAATGGGGGTACCAAAGGGGAAAAGTGTTCGCCTGAGTAGGGTGTTAATTGAAACCAGTTAGGCTAAAACTCTAAAATTTACAATGTATATCCTCCCAAGTATAGGCAAATGCAGTAATAAAGTGCTTTTTAGAATTTTCACCAAGAACATGATAAAAATGGGAGTTAAAAATTAAAAAGTTTACCGCTTTGGCTAGAAACACTTAAAAAAGTTTGTAAGTTAAAATAACTGAAAATATCATTTAAAGAAATGATATTTTATTTAAAAACCGGTCTACATAATTTTCATTTAAATGAAATGCCATTTGTTATTTATTTTTAAATGTTGATTATTCAACTGACACATCCGTAAGAAACAAATGATATAATCAGTTAAAATAAATGTCAAAATTTTACATACCAATCCTTAAAAAATAAATGTTTTTTTCATTTATTTGAAATTATTTCCGTTTTTGTAATTTTTGTTTTTTTTTTTAATATACTCGTACAATACAAAATGTATGTATGCATATGAAGCTATAAACACTTTTTGTATGAATGTGTTTGTATATGTATGTGTGTTTTTGAAGTTCTTGTAATTTGTTTTGAAAAATTTTGTATATATACAACCAATTTAAATAAAAAAACAAATTAAAATTTTTTGAACATTTTTTTTTGAAACAGACAAAATTTAAATTTGTATTAACTGTTACGGACACAAATAAACCACAAGTTTCCGTTTTGTGGGTAAATTTGTATTAAATTTCAAACAAATGAAAAAAATAAGTGAAACTGAAAAAAATCGGTAAATGTTAGTAAATTATTTTGAATAAATGTATGAAAAAGTTAATATAGATATTTCTTTGAAAAATAAATGTATGTTCCTTTATTTTCAAATGGAACGGAAAACTTTTTTATTAAACTACAAACAGTTAACTACATAATATTTTGAGTGTATACTTGAGTGAAATTCAAAAACTAAAATTGGAAAATGAAATGGAACGGGAAACCGGTAGAATTGAAGCACTAAATAAGGGGGCCAAAATGAAAATGGAACGGGTAATGTGTGAAATTGAAATACCATACAAGGGGAACGAAATAGAATGGAAAGCGAGTGGAATTGAAATACTAGACAAGTGGGACGATACAGAATGGGACAGGGAACAAGTGGAATTGAAACAGCAGACGAAAGGAACGAAATGGAATGGAGAATAAGCGCACATCACTAGACGAGGGGAACGCCATGGAATGGAACGGGAAACCAATGCAATTGCAACATAATGTAAGGGAGATGAAATAAAAATAGTAATACGCTTTTTCCACTGACCTACATCTCACATCTTTCATCAATTTGCAAAGATATTAACATCTTTCCATAATAATTATACAGGCCAAAAATATTACATCTTTCTACATCTACAAAAGATGATCCTTTCTCATTTTGTTCCATCTTACATCTTTCATTATTTTAGGTGTCATCACTAAGAAAAATGGCAAAACAAATTGATTTTCTTTGTGCCATCACTAGCAAACTGACATTGCAGAAAATAAACAAAAGCAAAATGAGCGGCACATGTACAGCATTAAAATTCGCATTTATTTGTGCAAATCAACAACTACTCCAATGATTAATGCTTTCTCTAAATTCATTTTTTAATATTTTTTATTTTTAGCAAAAATTATGAGTCTTTTTCTTTTATTTTTTTTGACAGCTAAATATGTACATGACAAATTAAAGATAAAATTGTTGCAAATGTAAATTCATGTTTAACGTTTTCAACATCTTCCATGCGTTTCACAAAAAAGTTGTTCAGGGTAAAAAGCCTATAAGGGAGATGAAATAGGAATAAATAGGAAACGAGTGGAATTGCAACACTAAGCACAGAGCCTAAATTTAAGTGATGGTTAGCGATACTCGGGCTGGGGGGGGGGCGAAATATGACAGATTTTTAAATTTGTAGGCTGCGATTCCGGTGTAGATATCCACTAAGACAGCGGTTGTGAAAATTATTATGGGGTGGACCAAGTTTGTGTTACTTTTTTATTAATAAAGTAATAACCTAAAAACAATTATTTGATTTTCTGCTCGTAATATTCCCACATTTACAGGTTGGTTGAAAAGCTCATGCGCTCACCAAGAGATGGCCCTGCGAGCTCCAAACTTTTTTTTTCTCTCAAGTTAGTATAACTGTCCTGAGAACACATGCAAAGTTGCAAGTCATTCTGTCAATTCTTTCTTTGTTTACAATCCATTTGATGGAAAAAAATTGAATATGTGGAAAAAATTGAATATCGTGCAGTCATTAGATTCCTTGTTTTAAAGGGTTTAAAAGTAAAGGAAATTTATGAACAATTGTTAGAAGTGTATAAGGAGTCCTCACCTTCAAAACGCAAAACCGACTTCTTGCGTCGTTTTGTAACTATGGATGAGACTTGGATCTACCACCATGATCCTAAATTGAAACAAGAACGTTTACAGTGGACTGAAGCTGGTTGTTCAGCTCCAAAGCAGGTGAAGTCACAACGATCAGCAAAGAATGTTATGGCATCAGTTTTTTGGGATGCAAAAGGAATTTTGTTGATTGATTATCTTCAGAAAGGTAAAACAATCAGCTCTGAATATTATTGCAGCCTTTAAAGAAGAAAAAAATAATTTTTCATCAAGACAATGCCCCTGCTCACAAAAGTGTTTTGACGATGGCAAAATTCAAAGAATTAAAGTACGAATTGCTTGAACATTCACCGTATTCAGCAGATTTGGCTCCCAGTGAAAAAGTCACCCAATGTGGTGACGAAATATTGGGATAAATAAATATTTATAATTAAATTTTTCATAAATAAAAGATCTTTAGCTCGATAAGGAATATTGAATAATTTTTGCACAATTTTAAAATATTTTTGGGCAATTTGAAATAGTTTTTACACAATTTTAAAATTATTTTGATAAATTCTGAATTAAAACTGGAAATGGTGTAGTGTTAAATAATAAACATAATGCAAAAATGCACAGATTGCGTCGTCATAAATATTTAAGGCTGAAAAAATGCAAATGACAGGCCAATTAAAGGTTAACAAAAATCTGTTTTTCTTGATATTTCAAAACTTTTATAAAAATTGAAAGATGCATAAATTCTAACTCTCATGAAATTTTAAACTAAAATATTAAAAATGATTTAATAAAAAAATTAAAAAATTTCATCAGAACTATTTTTTCAATTTTAATAAATGCTTTAGATTCAAAAAATATACGATATACTATAACTTATGCTTTAGAAGTAATGAAGAGTGATTTTTTAAGATATGCATCGGGTTTATATCCAGATTACTGCATTTGAAATATGAACACATGAATTCTTTTGGAAGTGCCGTAGAATAACATCAAAAAATCATAAAAAAAATGTCAACTGAAGTTTAGGAAGCAATGAAAGAAGTTATAGTCAAAGAACGACTAACATTTTTTTGGCTGGGTAGGTCTTAGACCAATATTTCGACATGTTATAAACGAAATGACAAACTGATGTATACCCTCATCATATATGGTGGAGGGTATTATAACTTTGAAAATACTAAGAACAAGCTAATGTGGTGGGTATACTAGGCGTATGATGAACATTTAAACAAATATTTTATTAAGTATACGCCACCGAGTCTTTCAAAAGAAAACATTCTCCAAGTTATACATGCATCCCCAGACAATCATGGTTTCAAAGCAAAAGATGAAATTCAAATTTTACGGTGTTCTGTAAATCGATCAAATTTAATTTGTTTGATGAAATAATTTAGTTTTTTTTTTATCAATCTCTGTAAAAAAAATGTTTCGAACAAAAAAAAATACATCAATTTAAAACTACATACTAAAGGCTTGCACTAATGCATAAAATAGGGTTTAAAACATTCACGAATGTTGATGTTATCTTTAGTAAAACGAATTGAAAACAAAAGCGTACGCATCAAAAAAAAGAAAACACCCACAAAATGAGTGGGAATAGCAGCATAGTGTCCCTCCTATTCTACAACAACAAAAAAACTGTAGAATATATTGTAAAGTATATTCCATAGTGATGCTATATTTTAGATAATACAACGAATATCAATGAATACATAAATTTAGAATAATTTTAACTTTTTAATAAAATTTATTTTGGCTTCTCCAAATTATTGCCAAATGGAAAAAAAATCAAAAATATCAACTCAAAAAAATCGATCAAATTATGATCCCAAATTAATCGCTTAAATCAAAACTAAATCGTCAAAAACTAAAAAAAAAATCGCTAAAATAAAAATAAAAATTAAACGCTTAAATCTAGTGGTTAGCGCGTTGCACTGTTACACAGAAGGTTGCGGGTTCGATTCCTTGCGACGGCAACATTTAGAAAAAAATAATATTTGTGATTTTTCTATTTCTCATACATAACGTCATCCTTTGCACTTAACCCCACCGAAGTAAAATAACATAACGGCACTCACAATATATTTTCCGTTACCGACTGCAGTTTATTTAAAAAGTAATACGTAGAGTTTGTTTTTAAATGAAGAATCAATTGAAATTCATGGAAATATATTTTTTAATTATTTAAATCAGTCTTTAAAAAAAAAACAAACTATAAAAATTTACAGACATTCAGTAGGAGTTGATATTTTCATGTTAAATGTAAAACTTTATGTTTTCTGTTTCTAAAAATAGAAATTCATATAATTCTTTTTGTTTTTTTTTTTTACCAAAATCGGTTTTTTTATATACAAAATTATTTCAATAAAAGTTACAAGAAATTATTCAAATCTACATACACACATAGAAAATCAAAGTATATACATCTATGTGTGTTGTGTTTTGTAAAATAACATACAAATAAAAAAAATTCAATTTGAAAAACAAATCACAAAAGTAGTTTTTTCTAACTTTTGGCAGTTAAAAATTGATAGTTTTTTTAAACGTTTTTCTATTGTTTTTACTACTTTTGTCGTTTATTAAACAATGATTGCAAATAAATAACAAAATGTATTGAATATAATGAAAAATCAGTAGTTCTCTTTTTGATTGTATTTTCGATTAATTTAATAATTTAATAATTAATTTAATATTGTGAGTGAGGGTTTAAAAATAAAAAGCTTTAAGAATTTTCGTCAACTCCCTATTAGATGGCGAGCAACAACTGTTTTAATATTTATCATCTCGCGCAATTATAGTGTTGCCATATATCAAGTCTTTTGTCTTTTATCTTTCACCAAAGAAAGCAACACATTATGAGTAATATGTAGGAAGAATGTTGCTTCTCTTAAAAAAAAAAACTAAATCGTCAAAAATTAATGCAAAACAAAATCGCCAAAATTAAAAAAAAAAAATTAACTATATTTGAAAAAATCGCTTAAACGGGAAAATATTGCCAAAAACAAAAAACCGCCAAAAAATTTAAAATAAAATCGCCAAAACTAGAAAAAATCGCCATCATTTAAAAAGTGAAAAAATCGCCTAAATTTAAAACAAAATTGAAAAATAACAAAATTAAAAAAAAAAATTACAAATCAAAAAATTGGAAACATTAAAAAATTGCAAAATTTTAAAATTCGAAAAAAAATGTAAAACAGGTGAAGTTTACAAAAATTTTCGAGTTAAAAATAAGCTAACATTGAAAAATTGTAGCAATTTGATAAAGAATTGACAAAGGCGAGAAAATTACAAACACGCTAGAATTTCAAAATTGCTTAACTGCACTCAAAATATTATGTAGTTTACCGTTTGTAGTTTAATAAAAAAGATTTCCGTTCCATTTAAAAATAAAGGAATATACATTTATTTTTCAAAGAAATATCTATATTAACTTTTTTATACATTTATTCAAAATAATTTACTATTATTTACCATTCTTTTCAGTTTCATTTATTTTTTTCATTTGTTTGAAATTTAATAAAAATTTACCCACAAAACGGAAACTTGTGGTTTATTTGTGTCCGTAACAGTTATTACAAATTTAAATTTTGTTTGCTGTTTGTTTCAAAAAAAAATATTCAAAAAATTTCAATTTGTTTTTTTATTTAAATTGGTTGTATATATACAAAATTTTTCAATACAAATTACAAGAACTTAATAAACACACATACATACACAAATATATTCACACAAAAACTGTTTATAGCTTCATATCCATACATACATTTTGTATTGTACGAGTATACTAAAAAAAAACAAAAAATACAAAAAACGGAAATAATTTCAAATAAATGAAAAAACATTTATTTTTTAAGGATTGGTAGGTAAAATTTTGACATTTATTTTAACTGATTATATCATTTGTTTCTTACGGATGTGTCAGTTGATTAATCAACATTTAAAAATAAATAACAAATGGCATTTAATTTAAATGAAAATTAAGTAGGCCGGTTTTTAAATGAAATATCATTTCTTTTAAATTATATTTTCAGTTATTTTAACTTACAAACTTTTTTAAGTGTGGAAAAATCACAAAAATACAAAACATTTTATCTAACCGTTGCCCGTTTTAAATTTTCTCATTTAGGTTTTGAGGTACGGGTAATATATAAAATACTTCTGTGATGCTTACTTTTCAATTTCGAGAAGTTTCAATTTTGTTGTGGAAGATGAATGTGTTAGAATCGCCTCTGTGTCGGCTATGTCTTGAGGGGGCGAAACAACCATCCACATTTTTTGTGAGTGTGTTGTATTGCATATGAACAGAAGAAAAGTTTTCAATAGAGAATTTTTAGGTCCTGAAGACATACGAACCTTTTCTCCATCTTCTCTATTAAAGTTTATAGGGAATATTATACAGAATTTGATTTAGTTTTATGATCCTTGGTACAAAAAATACATATGGGTCGCAGTAACGGCCGTGGGGCCAAATATTGACTTAATAATAATTTTGTTTTTTTTTTTTTTTGAATTTGAGCGGTGTTTTACTTTTAAATTTTTTTTTAAAAAATCGACTTTTATTTTTTTACATTTCTTTTTTAATTAAAGCTACTGTTACAATACCCAGCAAAACCACACATTACCAAATAATGGGTAAAGTAATGTATAGCCATAGGGGCCGATGGATTACTTTACACCTTACTTCATTGATGAATTTTACAGGCGATGAGCCTCAAAGTAATGTATATACCCATTACTTTAGAGGTGATAATGTAAGGGGTTAATTATATGGTTACGAGAATGGAAAAAGTAATGTGTCTAAAAATAGATTTAAAAAAAAGGAGAATTTTTATTAAAAAAAATTATTACAAATATATTAATTAAAATATTTGTAATTAAAATTAATGTGGTCAAGATGGGAATCGAACCAGGGAAATCTGGTTGCCAGCCAAGAACTCTACCCACTGAGCTATCGACGCATGTAGTATTTGATTGCTTTAAACTTAAATGAATTGTTGAGCTTCGTTTTTTCGCTAGTGTTATCAAAACAAATATACATTACCCCTTTGCTTTAAAAAAAAAAAACACAAAGTAATGTATCTAAAAATAGATTTTCAAATATATTTCAATTATTACTTTACATTTAAAAATCATATATTAAGTAATGAATAATGATTGACTTATTACTTTACACTTGCAAATAATGAAAAAGGTAACGAGCTATCATTACAAGATAACGCATGAAAATATTGCCCCCATTACCAAAGTTTTGCTGGGTAGTAATTTTTTTTTTTTTTTTGTAATTTAAGCGGTTTTTTAATATTTTTGAGATTGTTTTAAATTTTAGCGATTTTTACAATTTTGATAATTTTTCCCTTTTTTTGTAATAATTTTAAATTTTTTGGGGATTTTTTAATTTTAGCGTTTTTCAGTGGTAGCATTATTTTTTTTAATTAGCGTTTTCTTCTTTTTTTTTTAAATATTTTCGATTTTTTCTAATTTTGAAAATAAACTTCAGCTTTAAATAAAATTATATTAAAATTTTGTAGATTTATTAATTTTATATAAAAAAAATAATATTATTCATTCTACTAATTGATTTTATTCTTGTTAAATTACAGACAAGCAATTTGTTTGATAACTAAATTTATAAAGACCTTAGAATATTCATTTAAATAAATATGATTTATCACCAAATTTTTGTTTACTTTATGTTTTCACTAGCTTCCTTTTTTTACGCCAAAAAAATTAGTTGTGCCATAATTGATATAACAAATCCTTTCATCTTTTAATTTCCCAAATTTCATAAACCAAAAAGAAGAAAAAATACAGGCGCTTGAAAATTGTCGAATTTCCCCAAATACTGCTTAATCCTTAAGAAATTGCTAGTATCTGGTATGTATCAAAAACAACATACCAGTCAAATGTATTTGAAAGCAATGGCACAATCACTTTAACTTTTTCTTGCTTTTATATACTGTAATATGTGTCTTGTTGTATTTTGGAGTGAAACGCAAAAAAAATAAATAAAAAATTGTCATGTTTCAATTCATACTACATGTTATCCTTTCTATATGTGCTATTCCTTTTTTTTTAGAAATATATAACATCAAGCAGTAAAGCATAGAAAATCGTTGTTGACAACAATTGAATTTATTAACTGTCAGTTTTTTTCTGGAATTTGTCATGCACTCAATATTTAAAGAGCGAGCTAGGAAGGAAATGTGCACAAATATGGTATTGTTTTGTGTTTGAATATATTTCTTCTTTTTCTAACAAAAAAAATACTTAAGAATTAATACAAGACAAAATCAGAAATATATATTGTAAGATATTTTTAATAAAATTGAAATAAGATATATTTATTATTACATTAATGTTCAAAGTGAAGATTTCCATATCAACTGTAGACCACCTTTATTGTTGCAATGTCAAACATATAGAATTTATTGTTCTATATGATACGACAAAAATATGAAACAACTTTTTCATCTTATTTGAAAAGTGGGAAAATTACAGGTTGGTTGAAAAGTTCCTGCGCTCGAAATGAAAGAATACTGTTTTTGTTACGAAATATGTTTTTTTATTCAATATAATCTCCTAGAAGCCCAATACACTTGTTCCAATGATCTTCCAATAATTTTATCCCATCCTTATAGTGGTTTTCCGGAAGCTCTGCAAAATAACCGTCTACGGCTGCTATGGCCTCTTCATTCGACGAAAAATGCTTTCCACGAAGGAATTGTTTGAGATTTCTGAAGAGATAGTAGTCGCTGGGAGCCAAATTCTGGTGAATACGGTGGATGTTCAAGCAATTCGTACTTTAATTCTTTGAATTTAGCCATCGTCAAAACACTTTTGTGAGCAGGTGCATTGTCTTGATGAAAAATGATTTTTCTTCTTTAAACTAGGTCTTTTCTCACGAATTTTTTCATCCAGCTGATCCAAAAGGCTGCAATAATATTCAGAGTTGATTGTTTTACCTTTCTGAAGATAATCAATCAACAAAATTCCTTTTGCATCCCAAAAAACTGATGCCATAACCTTCTTTGCTGATCGTTGTGACTTCACCTGCTTTGGAGCTGAACAACCAGCTTCAGTCCACTGTAAACGTTCTTGTTTCAATTTAGGATCATGGTGGTACATCCAAGTCTCATCCATAGTTATAAAACGACGCAAGAAGTCGATTTTATTCGGCTTAAAACGCTCCAAATTACGCTGAGAAATTTGTTTTCGATCCAGTTTTTGTTGAATTGTTAATGTGTGCGGCACTAACTTTCCAAACAGTTTTTTCATACGTAATTCTTCATGTAAAATATGGAGTACTCGTTCGTCTGACATGCCTATGGAATAAGCAATTTCACGCTTAGCCAAACTTGGATCTTCACTAACCATATTATGTACCTGCTTAATGATTTCTGCTGTGGTTGCATTTTTTGGTCGTCCTTCGCGTCGATTGTCTTTAAGGGGCAGGTACGACCACGTTTAAATTCACCAGCCCAAAATTCAACGGTGTGTTTTGAAGGTGAGGACTCCTTATACACTTCTAACAATTGTTCATAAATTTCCTTTGCTTTTAAACCCTTCAAAACAAAGAATCTAATAACTGCACGATATTCAATTTTTTCCATATTAAAAAAATCAATGACACGTCAACTTCAAATGGCTTGTAAACAAAGAAAGAATTGACAGAATGACTTGCAACTTTGCATGTGTTCTCAGGACAGTCATATCAACTTGAGAGAAAAAAAAGTTTGGAGCTAGCAGTGCCATCTCTTGGTGAGCGCAGGAACTTTTCAACCAACCTATAGATGCGGTTAAATTTTTTAAAATTTACTGTTTATTTTTATTAGATTCTCTATTTCTATAATGAGCTTAATATGAACTTAGAAATGCTGTATTTATACTATTGTGCTATGTATTTTAATATACATACACGGAAAAAAATTACAAAATTCTGTTTGTAATATTAAACATTTCTCAAAGAACATTTTTGTAAATACAATAATTTTTATTTTTTAAAAGGCACCAGCAATGGAATTTGTAAATACATAAAACTTTTTGTTATTTTTTTTTTTTTGAAAGTTAAATTTTTATTTTCAAGGATTTTTAATTTAAAAATAACAATTTACAAATATTTCAAAGAAAAAATGAATTTTAAAAAATATTTTTAATTACTTGAAATTTTGTGAGAACACACATTTAAAAACCTTAACGCAAGGCCCCGTCTCTCTGATAAGGTATATTTTATAATTTCACTAGGAGCTCAAAAGAGAAAAATCTATCCCATATCAGATTGATCAAACTGTTTTAGCTATTTGAAATAATATTGAAACGATACATTTTGGAATTTTCGCCAGAAAAGTCATCAAAAAGTGAATAAAGAGAGAAAAAGTGCTGGCTTTATTGGCATGCTCAAACCGCTTTAGTGAGAAACCCGAAATTTAAGGAACGAGCGAAATTTAAACATTAAAATTGCATAACTAAATGATGTGTAACGAGGAACTAGTGGAATTGAAACGCTAGAAAAGAGGTCCGTTATAGAATGAAACGGGGAACAAGTGGAATTGAAACACTAGTCAAGAGGAACGGTCTGCATAACTAAATGAAATGTAACGAGGAACTAGTGGAATTGAAACGCTAGAAAAGAGGTCCGTTATTGAATGAAACGGGGAACAAGTGGAATTGAAACACTAGTCAAGAGGAACGGTCTGGAACGGGGAACAAGTGGAATTAAAACTTTAAACAAAAGAAACGAAATGAAGTGAAACGATTAGAATTGAAACAGTGGAAAAGGGGAACAAGTGATATTGGAACAGAAGACAAGGGGAACGATTGGAATAAAAAATATAAGCAAATCAAACCGATACCTAAATTTTGTAGAATAGTCCAATTTGTTTGTTTTTATTTTATTTATTTTTTTTTTTTGATGACCTTCCAAAAATTTTACAACAAGTTGGTTTGCTTTAAAAATGAAGGCAGTTTGCAAATAGCTTAATTATAAACTTTAACTACAAAATTAAAAAACTTCTAGAAAATAAATGTTCTGAATTAAAATCAAAATAAAAGTTTTTATACGCGATTTATATAAAAATAATTCGCACAAATTATCTTTATTTTAGATTCGCGGATTTTAAATTCTTTTTTGAATGTTTGAAAATAAATCTTTTTGAATCAATTTTTAAAGCTCTGTCTGAAACATACCTACACTTAAAAAAGTTTGTAAGTTAAAATAACTGAAAATATCATTTAAAAGAAATGATATATCATTTAAAAACCGGTCTACTTAATTTTTATTTAAATTAAATGCCTTTTGTTATTTATTTTTAAATGTTGATTAATCAACTGACACATTCGATATAATGAAACAAATGATATAATCAGTTAAAATAAATGTCAAAATTTTACCTACCAATCCTTAAAAAATAAATGTTTTTTCATTTATTTGAAATTATTTCCGTATTGTATTTTTTGTGTTTTTTTTTAATATACTCGTACAATACAAAATGTATGTATGCATGGCTATAGACACTTTTAGTGTGAATGTGTTTGTGCATGTATGTGTGTTTATGAAGTTCTTGTAATTTGTATTGAAAAATTTTGTATATATACAACCAATTTAAATAAAAAAACAAATTAAAATTTTTTTAATATTTTTTTTTTTTTTTTTTTGAAACAGACAGCAAACAAAATTTAAATTCGTAATAACTGTTACGGACACAAATAAACCACAAGTTTCCGTTTTGGGGGTAAATTTTTATTAAATTTCAAACAAATGAAAAAAATAAATGAAACTGAAAAAAAATGGTAAATAATAGTAAATTATTTCGAATAAATGTATAAAAAAAGTTAATATGGATATTTCATTGAAAAAAAAGTTATGTTCCTTTATTTTTAAATGGAACGGAAAACAAGCAGTTAACTACATAATATCCTGAGTGTATTAATTGAAACGAATTAAGGCAATGACTGATTTTTATGACGTCGATTTATTTTTATAAGTCAAAAAACTTAAACTTATATTACACAACGCACGACCAACCTAACATCGCAAAACAATACCATTTTAATATTTTTATTTGCTTAAAATCCTTCAATTTCCACAGAGATTGTCAAACAATTTTAAACTTTTTTTATCGTCATAAAAATCAATGCTTCCTAAAAGGTGGTTAAATTGTAAGGGCCGATGTTGATTTTGAATAAAACACAAATTATTTAGGAAATTATTGTCATTTATTTTTATTATGATAATATGGTATGGTTCAATTATGTATGGAACAAAATATCGACCAAATGGCCGCCGCGACCTCGGCGACACACCTCCATCCGATAGTCCAAATTTTCGATGACGCTGAGGCATAATTGAGGTTCTATGCCGTTAATGTGCTGAATTATCTCATCCTTCAGCTCTTGAATTGTTGCTGGCTTATCGATGTACACCTTTTCTTTCAAATAACCCCAAAAAAAAGAAGTCAAACGGTGTCAAATCACATGATCTTGGCGGCCAATAGACATCGCCACCACGTGAAATGAAATTTGTCGCGCAAAAGAGCCATTGCTTCGTTAGCTGTGTGGCAAGTGGCACCGTCCTGTTGAAACCACATATTGTGCACATCCATATATAATTTTGGCTTCAAGAATTCCATTATAATCTCGCGATAGCGAACACCGACGGCGAGTCGAGGTTGACGGCTATTCTGCCACACTATCGCGAACAGCAGCAATGTTTTCCACAGAACGAACTTGGCAAGCATGCACAGATGTTTTCTCATTTCCTACAGACCCGACTTGCAGAAATATGTACACAATTATCCTGATTGTGGACACATTTGGTCGATTATGCTGACGAAATAAATCACAAAGTGCATTTTGATTTGAACGCCCATTTTCATAATAAGCCTGAATAACTTTAACGCTTTGCTCGATTGTGTATCTTTCCATGGTTCAAATTAAGTTAGTCTGAAATTGAGAAATGTCAAATGAAATGCAGAAAAAAACGACGTTTAGGTGTGGTTCACATTCAACATCGGCCCTTAAAATTTAACCACCCTTTATATTGCATATTTATTATTTTCAAAAAATATTTTAGACAAAAAGAAGATCAAAGGAATAAAAATTGTAAAAACATAAACGAATTTATCATTGTTTTAATTTGGTAATTTATGTTTTGAAAAATATTTTAGTAAATTTTTTTTTTTTTACTTTTAGGTCAAATTTTAATTGTTTCTAGGGCTGATTTTTAGATATATAAAACTTTTTAGTGTTATTTTAAGTATATGTACTATTTTTAGACATGAGTCGGTATATTCACTTTCTATTCCTTTTTTTTTAATCTATGTTACATTTTAAGGCAATTAAAGTTTGTAGGTGTAAGTTTTAATTAGAAATAACATTTCCTTTAATATCCACTATTTTAAAATGTCAATTTTTTTTGCTAATTTTGATAAATCAATTTTTAAAAATTTGTAAAATGATTTCCGAAATTTGCAACAAAAATTTGTAAATATTCCGTGAAAATTCTGTTATTTGTAAAATGTAAATAGCAAAAAGATTTGTTAAATAATAATTTTTTTACTAAACATTTTATATATTTATATAAAATTATATATAACCATTTTTTTGGATATAATTATAACTAAATATATCTAATCATATTTAAATGCATATAATTTTATATAATTATATATAATTATATCCACCCATTTCCGCATAAAATTCCATATAATTATATATAATTTAATATGGGGCCATATATAATTATATTAGGCCCCATAGTTATATAATTTTATCTGGCACCATATCAATTTTTTTAATCCGGTTATCTATTACACTAAAAATTCAAAACTTGTACTGACTTTTTTCAAAATTTTTTAATTTTTTTTCAAGTTGTCAGTATAAAACTGTATTGGCGAAGACAAAACTTCCAAAATATCAAATTTATCAACATTTCACATCGCTTACTTAGCCAATTTTATAAAGTTTCATGTTTTATTCGTATCATAGAAGTACAATAAATTGTGTTTGGCATTTTTTTTAGTAGCGGTGCAACTGGTATGGAAGGCCACATATATATAAAACTTAAATTGATGTATCTTAAAAATATGCTATGGTTTTTGCGAAAAGTATTCTATAGTTTTTTGCTATTGCATACAATTAAAAGTATACTACATGGTTTTTGTTTTAGTATTTGTCTTAGCAAACTTTAAAATTTATTGATTTATTTGTGTTGTTATATTGCATTGCAAAATATAAAATGATTTATTTAATTTGTAAATTTATTTTTGTTAGTAACATTGTATTTTTTCGCCATCATAACAATATAATGTAAAATTATTTTGAGTGATTCTTTTCTGTGCATCGTCTTTGAATAATATTTTATTACTTACACAGAGAAAAAAAATCATAGTTAAATTAATTATTATATCATATATGTATTAACATCTTATTTTTCTATGAACTTTTTTTAATAAGCATAAATCTTATTAAAGCCAATATTTTTCTTGTTAAAATAAATTATTTTTATATTAATATTTTAACATTTTATATTTTGTTTTTGCATTTTTAAGATTAGTACATATTTAAATTATAACGAAATCAAATCTAGTTTGATTTAAAAGCTGTTTCTATTAACTTTAATATTGTTTTTGCTTGATTTTATTTTATTTATTTTTTTGAGTGTATACATTAAGTTTATGCTATTGTTTAATGCAACAGCAATAGAATTATTATTATAAAGTCCCGTTAAAAAACTAAACTTGAAGTTATAGAACTCAAACATAAATACATGTAAACATAATTCTCTCATAATAAAATTTTTATTACAAAACTGCAGCACTCAGCAGAAATGTCATAATGATTCTTCCTTCGAACACACACTAAAACACATACATTTGCATGTATAATACATCATTATATTTCTTAGTTATGTACTTACTATGAGTACTATGTTGCAATTCCAAAACTTTTTATACAAAATTAATTACATCCAAGAAAATCGAACATGTTTATCATCATTAAATGCTTTACATTGCTTTTGGCAGTCGAGTACTTTAAATGTGTGCAATTTTTATTACTTAAAATAATAAATCCCCTAATATAATGCAAACTTTATTATATTTTTAAATTGTGTCCTTGGGGTATATTTTAATTTAAAAATGTTTTTTTTTTCTTCAAGTATAACACTAATCTACAAGATTAGTTTTATATAAATTTAACAATTTTTTCTTAAACTCTGGAAATTCTTCTTACTAATTAATGTGTTGTTTATAGAAAAGAGAAGAGATGGCAACACTGCAACTGCAGGAGATGATAAATCTTAGAACAGTTGTTACCCGCCATATTATGGAGAGTTGATGAAATTGTTGAAGCTTTTGAGGTCATATCCCTGCTATGTTATTTTACTTCGGTTAGGTTTAGTGCTATGGCAAGACCGAAGAAGTACGTTGCGATGTATATAAGAGCTATAAAACTTATACATCTTGTTTTTTTCTAAATTGATGTTGCCGTCGCCAGGGATCAAACCCGCAACCTTCTGTGTTATAGTCCAAAGTGGTACCCATTACACCACAACGCCCTAAAATGTTCTATTTAAATCGAAAACACTTTTTGTTTAAAAAAGCACCTTTTTTTTAAAAAAAAGTACCATTTTTTTTAAAAGTACCTTTTATTTAAAAAATAATCTTTTGTTTAAAAATGTACCTTTTGTTAAAAAAGTACCTTTTGTTTAAAAATGTACTTTTGTTAAAAAAGTACCTTTTGTTAAAAAGTACCTTTTGTTAAAAAGTACCTTTTGTTAAAAAGTACCTTTTGTCTAAAAATGTACCTTCTGTTTAAAAAAGTACCATATGTTTAAAAAAGTACCATTTGTTTAAAAAAGTACCATTTGTTAAAAAAAGTACCTTTTGTTAAAAAGTATCTTTTGCTTAAAAAAGTACACGTTCGATTAAAGAAGATGTGCCTTTTGTTTTAAAAATACCTTTTGTTTAAAAAAAAGTGACTTTTGTTTAAAAAGTACCTTTTGTTTAAAAAGTACCTTTTGTTTAAAAAAAGTACCTTTTGTTTAAAAAAAGTGGTTTTTGTTCAAAAAAGTACATTTTGTTTAAAAAAACCTACCTTTTGTTTAAAAGAGTACTTGTGTTTTACAAAGTACCTTTTGTTTTACAAAGTACCTCTTGCTTAAAAAAGTACATTTTTGTTTTACAAAGTACCTTTTGTTTAAAAAAAAAAGTACCTTTTGATAGTGAAGTTATATTTTATAGTTGATCTTTTAAATACTTATAAAAATGTATTTTTAGTCTGGTTCAGCGTCATATAATAATGATCTCGAACCAGAGTAAAAATACATTTTCATACAAAGTACCTTTTGTTTAAAAGAGTCCCTTTTATATTAAAAAGAACCTTTTGTTTAAAAGAGTCCCTTTTTTATTAAAAAGAACCTTTTGTTTGAAAGAGTCTCTTTTATATTAAATAGAACCTTTTGTTTTAAAAAGTACCTTTTGTTTAAGAAAATACCTTTTGTTTAATAAAGTCCCTTTTGTTTAAAAAAATACCTTTTGTTTAAAAGAGTACCTTTTGTTTAAAAAGTACCTTTTGTTTAATAAAAAGTACCTTTTGCTTAACAAAGTACATTTCTGTTAAAAAAAAGTACTTTTTGTTTAATAAAATACCTTTTGTTTAAAAAAGTACCTTTTCTTTAAAAACAAGTACCTTTTGTTTACAAATGTACCATTTGTTGCAAAAAGTACCTTTTGTTTACAAAAAGTGGCTTTTGTTTAAAAAATGTACCTTTTGTTAAAAAAATGTACCTTTTGCTTAAAAAAATACTTTTTGTTTAAGAAAATACCTTTTGTTTAATAAAGTGCCTTTTGTTTAGAAAAGTACCTTTTGTTTAGAAAAGTACCTTTGTTTATAAAAGTACCTTTTGTTTAAAAAAGTATCTTTTGTTTAAAAAAGTTCATATTATTTTAAAAGTACCTTTTATTTAGAACAGTACCTTTTTTTAAAATTACCTTTTTTAAAAAAGTACCTTTAGCTTAAAAAAGTAAATTTTATTAAAAAAAAGTACCTTTTATTGGAAAAACTAGCTTTTATTGAAAAATCTAGCTTTTTACTAAAAAACGGTACTTTTTATTAAAAAAAAACAATTTTTGTTTAAAAAAGAAAATTTTATTGGAAAAATACCTTTTGTTTAAAAAAAAACCTTGAAAACAATTTACAGTAAAATCAATTATAATTTAAGCATTGTATTACATTTTCAAGCTTTAAATTGCATTTTATGTACATTATATTTTAACATACTTTAGTACAAAATTAGGCCAAGTTTTATGGTGAAAACTTAAGTTTTTTTTAACAATGTGTACTAGTTAAACCACTCAGGTCAACTTTTTAAACAATTTTCTTTAACTCAATGCTTTTAAAATAAGTATGTATATCAATCGTAAGTTAATTTTAATTTTACTTAAGTGTTAACTATAATACAGGCTATTAATTTTTGATTTTTTTTTAATAAATAATTGCAAGAATTTGAAATTCACTTCATGGTAAATTTAAAGCACTTGGGTGCCTTTTACTTTAAAAATGGAGCGCACTTCCCAGCAAAATCTCAACAATAGGTGCACGTTGCCAATATCTAAATAATAAGTAGTGGAACTAGAGTCTACTCATGACCAACCTCATTATTTTTATCAGACAATTTTTGTAAATTTTTCAAAATTTGCTCATATAAAAAATATAAAAAATAAATACATAAAAAATTAGTAATTACCGGAAGGAATAGTTCGTATGCTGATAAGCAGTTGAAAAAAAATAATGTTTACAAGTTTGTAAATAATAAAGAACTTATTAGTAAAAAAGTATTTTTATAACTACTACTAAGTAGTCTTGCACAAGCTTAACTACTTTTAAATCCCGATTCGTCTAATAAAAATAACTCATACTGAAGTCAAATTATAAGTAGTTGGTAAAACATTTTATTTTCATTATATAACCACTTATTGGGTAATATAAGTTTTTGCTGGGTTTAAATTTCTATTTGGCGAATTTCGAAGTACTCACAGAAATTTCAAGAACTTGTTAAAAAAAAAATCAACGCAAACGAACTTCGTAATTTTTCAGAAGTACTAGTATGTTTGGATTTATACGTAATTTTGAGAATATCTATTTTATACAATGTTTCCATAGAAATTTCGTATTTAACTTAAACTTCATGTGGAAATAATATTTAATTTTTCTCTTATATTAAATTTACTATAATTTCTTAGAAAAATGTTAAATTCATTTGAAAGTTTCCATTTAATATGTGTTTTGAGAAGCCACATTACATTTTAAAAATATATACAAAAAGAAATATTTGCCACTTGCCTTAAATTGTAAAATTCCTAGAAGTCGACAAAACCTACATGTGTTGGCCAATTTAATGTTGATGATTTTTTTTTTTTTTAATTTTGGTAATTTAATAATAATAGTTCACGTTATGGATAGGAAAGAAAGACTTTTTGATAAACTAAACTAATATCTAATGTTTGGCAGTACATTTCCTCTTATAAATATTATCACACAAATGGACAAAGTTTTCTTGTAAATAGAAAATTACACTTTTAATCATTTTTTAATAGTCATTATTATGCAGGCGATTCCCTGTATATTTACAAATATAATTTTTGCTATACTTTATTTGTATTTTCTTTAGTTATTTTGCATATCTTTTAACAAACATATCAAGCAATCGTAATAAAGAATTCTTTTAACTTAATGTTATCCGAAAAATAACGTAAATATAAGCACACACCCAAACAAACACTTATATATATGAGGCTTTCCATAGCAAATGTACAGCTAAAAATAAAATTTTTCAATAACAGTGGTAAACTTACAGCATAAATCATATAATATTTTGGTAAAGAAAAATAAAGCACTGGCAAAACATAGATTGCCATTGGTACAACAAATATGATGCTGGCAGAGCATTTCTAAAGAACGCTCTGGCAACATTAGTAAAATGTGCTTTGTCAGTACTTGAATTGAAAATTTTACAATTATTAAGAGGAAGAATTTCCTAAAGGCCCAACTGCAATTGGCTTCAATGACTTAAGCTGGATATTGTTATAAAACAAAAATTCAAGATATTTTTTATATTAAGAAAAAAAACTAAAATTTCATTTTATACCAAAATGGCTCACGTGCCCATCTCTAATCTTATCAGTCTTTAATATTGAACTTAAAATAGCTTAAAATATTGTTAGCAAAAGCTAAAAAATTTTGAATTTACGTTTTTATGTAATAATTTTGTTTGCTGACTGCAATACAAAATTTCGCAAGCACATTTTATACATTACGGTATAATGGCTTTAATATGTCAATTATGCGCCTATTTAACTTTATATTTATCAAAGGCACTAAAAAAGTGTTTTTTCCACTTAATAAAGTTAAAATTTTTATATGACAATTATATTTTAACCTAAAAATGTCATAAAATAACTGACATTTTTCCGTTTTCCAGTAATAACAAGAAATGTAACTGTGACATATTGTATTTTTGCAACAACTTCCTTAAATTAGTTAATTTAAGAAGACAAAGGACCCCCAGTGGTTCTTAGCCAAAGATGCCGTGTGTCACTCAGGGCGTCCTTTTTTGAAGTTAATTAACTACGAAAAGGATCTGACTTTGTCACAATTTATTACGTTTCAGGATAAGTGTCTTTGACGACTTTTTCATTTCAATTTTTTCTCCAAATAAGTTAATTTTTCTAAATTCTAGTTCATTTTTTTTAGTGTAAAAGCAAAGAAATTACCTAAATGGGCATAACCTTGCTAATTTAATGGGTTACCGGGTAATAAAAAAATTTGAGCTTATACAAGGTGGTGCAAAAACTATCACCCTATTGGAAAGTGCTGCCATTTCTGCAAATGGCATCTTATATCAGCTTGGTTTTGAAATTCGTGAAGTAGACACGTGCGAAATTTATCCTGAAGAACAGTGAGACGCTATATGCTTAAGACCTAAGATTTTAGAACTCAACGGGGAAGTCAAAGATTTTTCATCATCATTTATTATGAGCATCGACGCTCATTTTCGGTTCTGGGGGACGGAAAATGCTCGCATAATTTATGAAGCACCATTACACCCTCTCAAAGTCAGCGTGTGGTGTGCAGTTACGTTGAAAAATGTGATTGGACCTTATTGTTTCTTACCGGAAGTTGACGATCTGCATTTAGAGGACATGTGTTTCCAACAGGAGGGTCCACTAGTCATAATCCATGCAACACAAAACGCGTTTTGAAAGATGATTCGGTGATTTGGCTTAATCAGGCAGATTTCCCGACTTGACTGTCCCGGACTTCTACCTCTGGGGATATTTGAAATCTTTGGTGTACACGAACAAGCTCCGCATTTTGGAGAACAACATTCGAGCCGAAATTGACTGCGTGACACCACAAACTTTGGACGCATTTATGCAAAATGTAATCAAAAGAGCCCAAATAAGCATCAACGCCGACGGCTGCCATTTGCCGGTCATAAATAAAATTTATAAATGCGAATAAACATAATCAGTTAAAAACCAAATGAGTTTTCACTTTCAACAACAGTTATAGCGAAAGAAAATCAGATGACGGTTTTTGTCCCACTCTGTGTGTGAAAAGTTTTGAACGATAAACTTTTTATTAGGGCTATATACCCGTGTAAAAAAGCTTAGATATAATCATATGTGGCCTCAACTAATAATATCATATATATTTACATATGTCAGTGTGCATTACGATATGTAATTGTATATTACATTAATTTTTTTTAAATCCACTTTATATTGCGCCATATATAATCACATCTAGTTATATATTGATATATATTAGATATGATAAGTTATAGTATATATTATATCATATAAAATTATATTTAACACTATATATAATTATATATGGCTTACACAAGACCATATTTAACTATATATAACTTTTACAGAATCATGTATACTTATATCTTATACAAAAGCATATATATGTGTATATAATAATATATGATCCATTATCAAAAATATCTTTCAATATAGTATGATATAACAAATAATTATATATGGCACAATATTTACAAACAGACTTGAGATGTTATATATATTTCCATATCTAGAGTTTTTTTAATATGCTATAAGATATAATTATATGTGGTTCCATGTCATTGGTTTCGAAACCCATCCGGGGAGATACATTTTTTTTGTGTTTTTTAATTTATTTTTTATTTTCTTATAATTTCTTCAAAAATTTTCAAAGTTTAACCCATTTTGGGACAATAGGGCCTAGAAAGTTTTGATAGGATGTAGTTAATAATAATCTGGGTACGTATAATTATATATGATATTTGTTTCCAAAAGGCCTATATGTGGTGAAATTTGAAATATTTCTGTTTAAAACAGGGACTTAAACCGAACCTGAACCCGAACCCAAACGGGTTCAAGTTCGCTGTTTATAAAAACTTTAAACCCGAACCCGCTGAACCCAAAAATTTAAAATATAAAAAAATATTCTTGCTGTTCATGGCGTTAGAAATGTTTGATAGAAAAATCATAAAAAACATTACATTTCTTGCATTCCAGTTTGCATTGCTCAATACTATATATAGTTCTTTTGCAAAAAAATCGCGAACACCAAAAATTTATTCTTTAGCTAAAAAGCTAAACTTTAAAAAAACCGTACTAGACTGTCAAACTGGATGGAATTCCAATTATAACATGGTTCAAGCCTTATTGGAATACAGAAGTTTTTGTTTGGAATTACTGGATGCTGCATTTATTTTGAATAATAATATTTGGAATATATATAAAGAATTCATAGAAGTTTTTGCACCTGTTTAAAAATTAACGCTGAAACTACAAGAGGAACAGATGACTTTAGGCGATTTTTTATAGAATCTGGCTTAATTTTAAATTAGAGCTAATAAAAAATGTCAAAACAAAAACATGTTCACAAGTGTTATATTAAAATATTATAAAAAGAGAACATTACTTTATTAATAGTACACTATTGATTGCAGGAGATTTAAGTTAATGCTAACTTTCGAAAATTTTGAAAGTGACAAAAAAACTATTTTAAAAACAACTAAAATTTTCAAAAATTTGCAAATGGAAAGAGAAGAAGATAATTTTATGAGAGAATCAATATCTTGTTCTTTAGGAGATGATGAAGATATGCTCGAACATGATCTAAAAGAGAAAGAACGATTTTCTAAATTAAATTATTTAAATCAGTTACGTCCAACTCATATGCACAATGTGCAAGCTTTTACAAAAGAGCTTTTTCACCTACAGCGAGCTTTTACATATATGAGAGCACAATACAAGGATGGAAATTTTGAATTTCGAAATTGTATAAGTTGTATAATTTAAGCCAAAACACTTTAATACTTCTTTTGAAAGATCTTTAAAAAAAATGACATCTTCAAAAGGCTTGCAGTGCTTTGCTAAGGATAGAGCAACAACAAAAGGAATCTTTTCTCTGATATTTTTTTCATATTGAAATTGGTCGATTGGCAAATTTTTCTTTTGAAATTTCAGTTCATCTACTAATTTGACTCTATCTAAATTTTTATTCAAAAATTTCATTTGGCATGCATTATAATGCCTTTCAATGGTATGTTTGCGATTGCGTTTAGCATTATAACCGCAAACCAAAAATATGAGATCGCCGTGGTTGTTTTCAATAAACAAAAACAACTGTTCCCACGCTTTATTAAATATATTTTTTTTTAGTCAACATAGACTGATCCTTGTATGTTTGAAAAGTTATTTTTAAGTTGATGGAAAAGTACTAACGTACTGAATTTTCCGTCCCTGAAAAAAAATCACTTTACTACAAACGCAAATATCATAGTATAAGTGTTTGGACGGCACTGCTTTAAATGAAAGGGTATTTTCAGCCTTGAAATTCATTTTGTCGCCACAAAGAACAAATTTAAAAGAAGAAAACTAAAATAAAAAATATTGATTAAAAACGAAAATTTCTATGAAAAATGAATAAATTTCCTATTTTTAATGTTGAACCTGAACCGAACCCGAACTTTTAATTTCGATTAACCTGAACCTATTTTTTTCAGGGTTTCAGTCCCTGGTTTTAAATATGATTATTTGTTCACGTTTTTTCTTACTCCAAAAGATATGATTTTATATAATTATATATAATATTATATAGTTATATGAAATCAGATAAGTACAGAACCAATTTAGTCTTATTAATTCAGTCATGATATGTAGAAATGTTTCCAATTTATTTAAAATTCCCAAATTATAATTATATATGTCCCGAAGATATATTTTTTTTTTATTTATTTATTAAACATATAATTACAAATTATATCTTAATTCCCTAACCGAGCACTAGCAACGAAGGCCTTCGGCTCGTTGTAGCGAAAACAGACCAGAGCCTCTGGTGGTGAATCGAACCCGCGACCCCCGCACTGATAAGCTAGCACGCTACCAACTAGCCTACCGGGGCGCTCACTTATAATTCTTAATAGAACACAATTAAACAAAAATGTAGTCTAATAAAGTCAGCCATTATGTAAAGGAGTATGTGGCTAAGTGCCTAACTCACTACAACTCTGGCAGGCTGAGTTCAAGTAATGGCATTGTTTTTTTAGAATTTTAATATATATATATTTTTTTTTTAATATATTATTATTATATTATTTTTAATATATTTTTTTATAATGGAGAAATTATAAGATTCTTGCATTGAAAAATTGGATATAAGACCAAAAATCATAACAAAATGTGTTGATGACTTATTTTGTATTATTTCGGAGAGTTCGGTTGATAATATTTTATCAACATTTAATTCGTTTCATGATAATGTAAAATTTACGATTGAAAAGGAATATGATTCTAAAATTCCTTATTTAGACACATTGGTAAAGAGAAGAGGTGATAGATTATTAATAGATTGGTATCAAAAACCCACAGCTTCTGGAAGAATTATAAACTATTATTCGAAACACCCAAGAAGAATCATAATTAATACAGCAACGAATCTAATTAAGAGGGTATTGAATATTAGCGACTTAGAATTTCACGGAAAAAATATAGAAAAATTAAAAATATTTTAAACAATAATAATTAAAAAAAAAAAATTATATAATTTCCCTGAAGAAGTCACCCAATGTGGTGACGAAATATTGGAGGAAAAGAAATAATAAATAATCATTATTATTATTTTTTATAAAAGGATCTTGAACTCGATTTTAATTAATAATATATTATAATATTGAAGATCGAACAAAGGAAGATAAATATTTTTTTTTTTAATATAAAATTTTTAATTTTTTTATACAATACGCTTTTAAATAAACTAGGTTCTCTATATATATTATATTGTTGTATCTAATCTGATACAAATCGATCTGACGCTTTTCGGGCAGATTTGGGACTTAACCCTCTGCGACTGACGTGACATATTTTTAAAATTTCACCGATGTGCTAGAACACCAGAAACCATTTCAACGGCTTATATTTTCCAAGTTTAATTTTGTTAACCTTTTGAAATTATTTTTTTTTATAGTTTAAGGGTGTTGGTTGAATAATTATATTTTTTTTTTAATTCAAAACGACGATTCATTTTAAAAAGAAGAATTTATTGGTGTCTGTTAAACTAATTAATCCCTAAATATATTGCTGGATCTAATTTGATCTGCTATTTTTCGGATCAAAAAAGATCAGCTAGATATTAGAGTAGATATTAAAGAATAACAAATGCAATATGATTAAACATTGTGCCAGATCAACTTTTTTCACTCGGATAGTTAGTATAAAAAGCCTCATATGTACATATATGATTATCACACATACTAACATATAATAACATATAGTTAAATAAAACAAGTAAAAGATAACAAAAGGAACAAAAAAAAAACAATTTTATTTTGTAATTTATATGATAATGTGTTGTTGATGTTTCATATGGTTATGTGGTACACATGTTTATGGATTACAAAATAAGTGTGTGTATGTGTGTGTGTGTGCGTGTAATTTGATGTTAGTGATAGGAATGTGTTAAAAATCAAACATTACTCTTGATATTGGAGGAAATAATAATATAATAAATGGTTAGTTAAAATAACTACATATTTATGTATGTATGGGTGGCTGTAAGGAATATAAATATTTTTAATTTTCATATTTTCAAAGTTATCAAAAATTGATACATGTACGTTTTCATAAGCCCATACTTATTTATTAACACACACACACACAAAATTCAGAGAATACCCAATATACCATATATAAATTAAACTGCAATACAACTTGAGAATAAGCTTATATAAATAGTGTGTTTTAAGCTTTTCTTAATTTCGTTTATTATAATATTAATAAAATTTGAATTTGCAAGCAGTATTCAACAATGCTTGAGAAAATATTATTATACATAACTTTTTCTCAAATATGCTTATAAACAACATACAACAACGCAATATGACGATTGAAATAGAAATATATTTCAATACATTCTAGTCTTGTTGTCTTTGTTCTACGCTTATTATGCATACAATAAGTGCCGTTACTTTTTTTTTAATTTGTCAAACGTGTTTTGCGAGTTCATTTGGTTGTAAATTTTATAAACTGAATGTGCATTTGCATATTAAATTTAATTATTTTTATAATAATTTTTATTTATGGTTAAAATTAATTATTATTATTATTAATGAATTATAATTTTTTTTATCCAAAATAAATTATAACTTTTTATATTAAAAATGAATTATTATTATTTATATTTAAAATTAAAATAAAAAACTTGAAATTAAAGAAAATAATTGTGATTTCTCTTTTTCAACACTTAATAATATATGATATGTGAAGCTTATTCTACAATTATGTAAAAAAGCTTATAAATGTATTGAGTCAAATAAGCTTTTCCATGCGCAAGTTAATACAATATTATTTTTGTAAGCTTATTCTACAATTGCAAAATAAGCTTATAGTAATCATACACACATAATATTTTCACGAGGGTTCCGTTTTGATTTTTCTACAATTGTTAAGATAGCCTTTTTCAATATATTCTCAAGTCTTTTTCAAGCTTAAGGCTTGTGTTTGTAAGCTTATAAAAATATTTTTCTCAAGTCATTTGGTATGTTGGGTACTCGTATTAACCACACATACTTAGTAATAAACTTAATATAGTACATACGTATATTTATTTATAGTGTTATAAGTATAATAAATTATATATTGTTGTTGCTACTCTTTTGAAGTTTTAACTTCAAACAGCATAACCAAAACAGACCCCTACAAACACAAACCAACAATTATGATGTGTAATATTTATGAGCACAATGTAGAAATCTGTATAAAATGCTTGCAATACGAGGGCTTTGAAAACAAAAATTTTACGTAGACTATTTCAAATTTGTTTGTGTATTTTATTAGTTATTTGAAAACTTAGAAAAAGTTAAAAATTATATAAAAAAATTCCAAATAACCTACGTACACTGTAGTAATAAAGCCATTAATTAGTAAAAATTTTGTTGTTAAAACCAACTATCAACAAACATGTTGATAATACAACTACACACTTTAAGTTAATTTAAACATATTGTGTTAGCCATTTCATGTTTTAATTGGTTATAGAATAAATTAATAAAACAAAAAAAAAACCCACCTACAAGTCATTGTTGACGTGTGTATAAAATTAATCTTTACACCATTCATAGTTGTTGTATAGAATTATTCCTTCCCCAGGCCATTAAACTCATTCATATAAAACATTCGAAGTATAATTCAGGAGCGGCAAAGAATGTGGGAAATAAAATATGATTATGTGTATTTTTATTTCTTTTTTTATAATTCGAAAGTAAACAGCCAATTTGATCTATGTAGCAAATTTCATTGACAATTTATCATTGAAAGTGTCGTAAAATGGCACTTGAAATTTAATTATAATTTATTTTAATATTTTGCTTTGAAGTACTACGTAGAAAGCCTTTTAATATTGTTAAAAGTTTTAACGTTTCAATTTCACGTAGAAAATTGTTACATATTTTAAATACATTATAAGCTCTTAACTCAAAATTGTTTAAGGATTACACAGTGCAACACATAAATTGGTTCCTCTTTCGTACCCGGTTTTTTTTGAAGTGTATATCGAAACTAAAAAAAATCCGCAACGGACTTGGCCATATTACATCGAAATTTTTTTTTATGGAAACCCTAAGTTTTTGCACCCAAACATGATTTTTTTAAAAAAGGAAAATTTTTATGGAATCCATATATCATAAACCGTTCGGAATTTTGTTTTTATGTCTTTGGCAAAGTTGTAGATCCAAACCAAAGCAAAAAAATTCTCACATGGACCGACCCAAAAAAATTGCATCCACTGCATCAAAATTGCAAAAAATTGGGAAAAAATGCTATTTTTTTATGATAATATGGAAATATATATATATTTTTAAGGTCATCGTGTGGTTCCTCCTTCATGATGATTTTTTCATGATTTTGTCCTGAAATGGCTTAAATACTGGGAATTTTAGAAACCTTTCTTCAGCTAAATTATATCTAACAACAATATAAACAACTCTCTAGTACATGTCATCTTAATACGAACATTCCTTAACCCTAGAAAGCACATCTTTTTGCTCACACTTATTTTGCATAGCCAATGTTTGTCGTTTCGACAAAGAAAGACTATATAGGTTAATGCCGTTTTTGTTGTTACTTGTTTTCAAATTTACTATTTAAACATTTTATTGTTGTAATGCTGATATGTTTTTGAAAAAATGAATATATTTATTATATTTATTATATATATATTTCCATATTATCATGAAAAAATAGCATTTTTTCCCAATTTTTTGCAATTTTGATGCAGTGGATGCAATTTTTTTGGGTCGGTCCATATGAGAATTTTTTGCTTTGGTTTGGATCTACAACTTTGCCAAAGACATAAAAACAAAATTCCGAACGGTTTATGATATATGGATTCCATAAAAATTTTCCTTTTTTAAAAAAATCGTGTTTGGGTACAAAAACTTAGGGTATCCATAAAAGAAAAATTCGATGTAATCTGGCCAAGTCCTTTGCAGGTTTTTTTTAGTTTCGATATATACTTCAAAAAAAAAAACGGGTATGAAGGAGGAACCACACGATGACCTTAAAAATATATATATATTTCCATATTATCATGAAAAAATAGCATTTTTTCCCAATTTTTTGCAATTTTGATGCAGTGGATGCAATTTTTTTGGGTCGGTCCATATGAGAATTTTTTTGCTTTGGTTTGGATCTACAACTTTGCCAAAGACATAAAAACAAAATTCCGAACGGTTTATGATATATGGATTCCATAAAAATTTTCCTTTTTTAAAAAAATCGTGTTTGGGTACAAAAACTTAGGGTGTCCATAAAAAAAAATTCGATGTAATCTGGCCAAGTCCTTTGCAGGTTTTTTTTAGTTTCGATATATACTTCAAAAAAAACGGGTATGAAGGAGGAACCACACGATGACCTTAAAAATGCTGCACTGTGTTATATAGCACTTACTTTCTAATATATTTAACGATAAAGAAAACAAAAAAAAATGTACTAGAATTTAGAAAAATTAACTTATTTAGAGGAAAAATTGAAATAAAACGGCGCCAAATACACTTTTTAGCAATATTTAATAAAATTTTCCTTGAAATTAGGAAACAAATTTTTCTTAAAATTTAGTCAAAATTTCTAAATTATAGAAAAATTTTTCTACTGAGAAGTAAATTTTTATTAGAAAACAGTAAAATTTTATCCTAATTAATTCATACATCATCTAAAATTGTACTGTTAGTTAGGAAATGTTTACTTGGTTTTAAGAAAAATTTTATTTTATTTAAGTTCATTACATGATTTTTTTTACTAAAAACTAGGACTTACCTCCCTAAAAATAAGAAAATATTTTCTAACAAAAAGTTAAATAGCACTTCTTTTAAGTGGAAATTGACCTGCTTTTATGGTGAAGGTAATATATTTTAAAGTACTTTACACTCATTGAATAAGTATTTTCCCACTTGCTGAGGACTTCCGCTTTGTGAGGACACAGCTCTTAACAAGCTGTTTGTTATACAATTTTGTCTTAAAACTAAATTGAATCATACTAAATTCATGTATATAAAATTTAAATTAAATTTTATTGCAGGATATCCTGAAACGTAATCAATTGTGACAAAGTCAAATCCTTTTCGTAGTTAACGGTTCTGCTTGAGAGAACTACAAAAAGGGACGCCCTAGTGACACACTGCATCTATGGCTAAGGAACACTGGGGGTCCTTTGTATTCTTAAATTAAATAATTTAAGGAAATTGTTGCAAAAATACAAAATATCACAGTTACATTTCTTGTTATTATTGGAAAATGGAAAAATGTCATAAGTTTATTTTATGGCATTTTTAGCTTAAACTTTATTTGACATATACAAATTTAAAATTTTTTATTATTAAGTGAAAAAAATAGTTCAATAAATATAAAGTTTAATAAGCGCTATGTCAATTATAGGAAATCCATTATGCCGTAATGTATAAAATATGCCTGCGATATTTTGTATTGTAGTCAACAAACAAATTTATTACATAAAAGCGCAAATTCGAAATTTTTTACCCTTTGCTAACAAAATTTTAAAATACATTTTAAGCTACCTTAAGTTCAATATTTAAGACTGTTAAGATTAGAGATGGGCACGTGAGAGATTTTTGGCTCACGCTCACTCACGATCACGAACCAAAAATTTCAATCATGCATGATAGTGTTTTTAAATGGTTACTTTAATTTGTTTTATTTAATAATATTTTTTCTTGAAAATTAGGAAAACTTAAAAGTTTGTGAAAAAATCCTATACCAAATTTTATTATATTTTAAAAATTAGAAAACTTTTACTTGAAAAAAAGAATATTTTATTAAAATTTTTAAAATTTATCTGAACTAAGTTGCATGAAAATTTTCCTTAGAAATAGTTCATCAATTTCTAAAATCAAGTAAATTTTTATTATTACATAGCAAAAAAATTATTCCTTTTTGTTTTAATTGTCTGATTTCATTTTTAGAAAACAATTCTTCAAAATTAGAAAGTGGTAAACTTAAAAATTGAATTTGGAAATGACTTTCTAAAATTTAGTTAATTTTACTACTCGCGAACAAAAAATGCACACACATTAAGTTCAAGTATTTTCTCGGTTTAAGTTAGACACATTTTTTGAACTAAATGGGAGTAAATTATGTTCTAAATTTTTTTTTTTTTTAACTAATTTTAATTTTATTACATTTGAGTATGCAATTTTATTAAAACTTAGATGTTTTTTCTTTAAAATTAATAAATTTTTATTTAATTGACTTGTTTTTCCTAAAATCAAGATATATTTCTTAGGAAAAATATAAACTATGCCTAAGTATATAAACTATTTCGTTTTTCCTCAAACTTAGGAATTTTTATTTTTTTTAAGAAAATTTTTTTAAGTTTTAATAAAATTTTACTTAATTTGAGGATAATTTATAAACTATTTTCAAGGAAATTTTCGATTACATTTTAGTGCATGTCTTTTTTTTTTTTTTGAGTGAAGAAAAATTTATTTTTAAATTTTGTTTTTATAAATATACCCAGTAGCAAATGGCCGAACTAGTTTTAAAATGTACTAGTTTTTATACAAGTAATTACAAAACTAGTTCTCAAAGTGATCATCCTGATCAAGTTGTGTACCAGTTTAATAGTATCGATGTAGGGCATGTTAAAAAAAAATTGCCTAAAATGAAATACAAGTTTTGAAATTCTCATTTTTTGTTACATTTGCTTTTAATAACAAAATCTGATTTTGCAAATATTTTGTAAATGGAAGTGCAAATTGGTACATAACTGGTGGCAAAGAGTCAATTCTGAACATACTCCGAAAATATTTTATTAGTACCAGTTTGGTCGTCTGATTAAAAAATGCATAATCCCTGTTGCATGGTGTCTACTAACATATTAATTTTACTTAATTTTCACATGATATTTTTTTGTTTCTTAATTTGTTTTAATTTATACTTATATCAAAATATAAAAACTACTTTGTTTTATAATATTTTAGAACCGGACTAGTGTGATTTTCTCACTAGTCCAATAAAATGTCCTTAATTTCTAGTAAAAACTATTGATATAGTACCATTAATTCTCACTCTCTTAGTAAATAGTACCGAACTAGTTCAAAACTGTCAGTTAAGTACCATATCCTTTGTCCCACCGAATTTTTTGTCCTGCTACTAATAATGTTAAACTAATACTGCAACTAGTAATGTTAAACTAGTTCTTTAACTATTCCAAAGTGGTAGTTTAGAGACAATTGCCCCCAACCCTATGACATCTCCATGTTTAACTCTACAGTTGTTTGTATGAAGAAGCGGTAGAACTCGTAATAGTTGTCTAGTACATAACTAGTAGTAGTGTATGTACAACTAGCTTGAAACATCAGTATTTCGTTATCAGTAGTAATAAATATCAGAATACAGGGTAGTCCAAATACAGGTATCTTTTTAAGTCATATTTTATTTAGGCACTGATAGATGTTTTCTGTTCGAAATATCGACTATCAGCCCGTATCATCCCTCCGCGGAATAAAATGAGTCGTTTTACGGTTTCATCGTTTATCGTGTTCGTGGGAAATATTTGTGATTTCTAATAAAGATATACCAAAATAAATTAATTCGTTCCCAGAAATGGAAACATTAACATTTGGAATGGCAACCCTGTCAATTTGTGCTTCGAAAATCGAAGATGGTTGCCAAAGGGTATTTCTAAAAATAGATGGAAAAAGCTTATTTGTACGGGTAACTATTCACTAACTGAAAAATGTAATTTCACATAGTCATTTTCCTTAGAGTGTTTGATATAAATGCCTGTTCAAAACCATGAGTTATTTGTGTTGGGTGGTTCAGAAGGAGACTGACCTGGTCGCTCGGGTCGAAAGTGTGCACTCCCTCTAGCGCTGACCCTTACAATTTTTTCCATCTAATAAAAAATTAGTGTTTACTATTCGTTAGTATCATTAGGAAATTATGATCTTGAGCCTGATAAAATTAAAAATATATAAATAAAAGATGCATTGGACCACCCTTTATGTTTGAATTGAATTCTTTTATGTAGGGATTTTTCTCTATCCAAGTAAAAATAATTTATCAGACACGATATTTAATCATATCCAATTTGATATTCTTGAATATCTGCGGCAATATCAAGCTGATCTTATTTGATGCGAAAAATGCCAGATCATATTAGATCCAGCAATATATTTTGGGGATTGAGTTAGCTCGTAATTCATCCGAAAAATGGCAGATAAAATTAAATCCAGCAATATATTTAGGGATAAAGTAGGATCCATATCTATCCGATAGAATTGCATCAGATTATATTCAACAATATATACGGAATCAAGTTTATTAAAAAACGTATAAAAAGAAAATAAAATTCTTAAAAATCAATGCCCTTGCCAGGATTTGAACTCGGTCTGCCAGAGTTGTATTGAGTTAAGCACACAGCAGCTTGAGGTTTACTTTTTTAGACAATGTAAATTTTTCATATAATTGTGTTATATATAATTATATCTTTGGACCTTAAATATAATTATATATTCGAATATTTGGGAAAAATGGGAAAAATTTCTACATATCATGGCTGAATTAATCACCCAAAAAACAGTATCAGTTGTGGCCACCGAATATGTTGCCAATCGAATTCTGGCGATTACGACAAATATCGTCATATTAAATGGTCTAATTTAATATTTATATTCACATAAATATTATTACGTTCCACAAAATTGTATTTTAAAAACAAATTATTTTTAGCTTTTTTCCGGTATCGAACCTGGGAATTCCGATTCATAGTTCACCCCTTGCTTACTGCACCACAATTTAACTTAATTTTTTTTAATATATTTGTTATTTAAACATTTGAATATGTTATTTTAATTAAAAAAAATATATATTATTTTAAATGTTTGCCTTTACCGGGACTTGAACTCGAAAATTAGGAGTACTAGGCTAGCTCCTTACCCCCCATAATCAATACAATCCACAATTCGGTAGGGTCAACTGAAATCCTTATTTTATGATATAGTTGATCAGAATAACCGTATTTGTAGTTACCACTTTCGACTATCGATAATTTTTTAATAAATTTCACTAATTAATGGTTACTTCTACTGTACAAAATTTCTAAACGAATTTTTTTCATAAAGTTGATTGAAAATACCAATAATTGGATAATAGTATTCTTTTTTTTTTGTTCTTTTTTCCTTTTTTCAATTCCCTATGCCATATTTTTGCTATAATAATGGATCATAGGTTATTCCAAATAAAATAAAGTTCTTACAAATAAATGTTAATGGTTTTGATTGAATTGCAACCAATCTTTTCTCTGGGTAATGAGACTAAATTGGTTCTGTACTTATGTGATTTTATATATTTATATATAACTATATGTAATATTACATATACTTATATATAATCACATCTAATGAAATTATGGAAAAATAATTATAATATTTAAAACAAACAAAAAAATATATATATAAATCTTCACCACTTATAGGACTTTTGTAAACAAAGATCATATATATGTACTACATATATGCGTCGATAGCTCAGTGGGTAGAATTCTTGGCTGGCAACCAGATTTCCCTGGTTCGATTCCCATCTTGACCACATTATTTTTAATTACAAATATTTTAAATAAAATATTTGTAATAATTTTTTTTTTAATAAAAATTTCTCTTTTTTAAAAATCTATTTTTAGACATTACTTTTTTCATTCTCGTAATCATATGAGTAACCCCTTACATTATCACCTCTAAAGTAATAGGTATATACATTACTTTGAAGCTCATCGCCTGTAAAATTCATCAATGAAGTAAGTTGTAAAATAATCTATCGGCCCCTATGACTATACATTACTTTACTCATTATTTGGTAATGTATGGTTTTGCTAGGATACTATAACTTATGCTTTAGAAGTAATGAAGAGTGATTTTTTAAAATATGCATCGGGTTTATATCCAGATCACTGCATTTGAAATATGAACACATGAATTCTTTTGGAAGTGCCTTAGAATAACATAAAAAAATCAAAAAATCATAAAATCGTCATTATTGGAGCAAAAATCGTCAAATAGTCATTTGTAATTTTTAGAACAAAAAATCGTCAAAATGACGGTAAATCGTCCAATCTGGCAGCTATGGCTATTAACTAAAAAGCCTCAAACAAGTTCGTCAACTCTCTATCAAACGGCGCGCAACAACTGTTCTAGAATTAAATATCTCACGCAACTACAGTGTTGCCATATTTAAGGCCCTTCATCTTTCACCACCTTTTATCTCTCTTACAAAGAAAGCATCATATTAATTAGTAGAAGAATTTCCTGAGTTAGTCATCTCCAATTTTAAGAAACTTTTTGTTTGTCATTAAATAAAGAAAAAAGTATAGACATGTTTTTAAGACGTCACACGTGTCTTCAAATTGTCTTGTCCCCCAAAAAGACGCTGCTTTCATAGTCTTTCAGACACTTTTTCCAGCTGGGGTTATATTTAAAATAATTATAAAAAAAAATTGTGTATTTATTTTTGTATATTTTTTTAAGTTTTTATTTCCACTAACAAATTATAATTAGTCAGATGTCAAAGGTTTTTTCTTTTTTGTAAAGTTTTTAACATCAACATCTTATTGTGCCAAATTTAAAACTTTTCTCATCTCTTATCTTCAGTATTTATTTATTTTTTTATTTTGGCAACAACAACTGTAAACTTTTCTTTCCAAAGACTAAAGAAAACTTCTGGGTAAATTATAATGAATGTTAAATAAAATATTGTTTCGTTATTTTTATGCACTAAAAAAATTTAATAAGGATTTGATATGACCTTTGAAAAAGAACATAATGAAAATATTATATTAAAGCCAAAAAAAAAGAATTAAAAAGTATTTAAATAACACAATCGAATAAAAACATAAATATTATAAAAAAAGAAACAAATATGTTTTTTTTTTTTTTTTTTTTATTTTATGATTGTTTATAAAACTAATGTATTAAAAAAAATAACCATAAAGGTTAGTTGGAAAAAGAGGAATCGTTTGTGAAAAGTACCTTCACTTCCGATTCTTTTTATACCCTCCACCATATATGGTGAGGGTATATATCAGTTTGTAATTCCGTTTGTAACATGCCGAAATATAGGTTTAAGACCCCATAAAGTATATATATTCGTGATTCTTATGCAATTTTAAGTCGATTTGGCGATGTCCGTCTGTCTGTCTGTTGAAATGGCGATCACGACGCGAAGACGCAAGCGGGGGTGCCTATTTTTACCCAGATTATTGAACATCCTCCCGAGCAGTTTGAGTAAAATCGGTTAAGCGGTTCAAAAGTTATGAGTGAAAATGTGAAGGTACCTCTAAATTTTCCATACAAATTTGTACAATTTTTCTGTATCTATTTTTTTTTCTGTTAAGTAAGTAAAAATGTTATTAAGTCTTCTTATTGTTCGATTACATTTATTGTCTTACATACATACTATGAGAATAATTACATTCTTAGAGCTATATGTGTGTTACTCTGATAACTAAGTTAACGTAAAAATGAACAATGTTAAAGTCGCTAACAGAGCAGACCTCTGTAAATAACATTGCTAAAACTAAATAAATAACATTACTAAAACTAAATAACAAAAGTTCGTTACATAAATTGACAAAACATACTCATATTACAGTTCATGCAAAATTTAGTATATACGTATGTATATCATCTTCAGCCCCTATGGTGGAGGGTATTCAAAGATTCGGCACAGCCGAATTTAGCCCTTTTTTACTTGTTTTTTTTTTTCAATCTTACCTAACCTAACCTGTATGATTAATTTGTTAATTACATTAGTTTTATAAAACATTTTTAGACTAAACTATATATTCATAATTATTTAATTACTTAGTATAAAGATTTTATTACAGTCTAAACACTTTAATATCAAAAACATACATATGTACATTAGACCGTATGAGTTTTTGGGTATATTAATTTTTGACAAAAAAGCGAAGTGTTAAAGTCAAAATATCTATTTTTTATACTCGTAAAGAAACAGCTCTAAGTCAAAAAGTATTTGACCTATCAAAAACTCCTACGCGCATCCATAGATAATTTAGTTTTCCATATGCATTATAAATTTCAGAGAAATCCACCAAAAATTGCGTGCCTGTTGTAAATATACTATCATTTTGTAAAACTTTGTGTAAAACAAATATTTTTTTGTACTCCTTCAAAAATCTTGTGAAAACCAATCTTTGTTAACACATCTCCGTAAATATAGAAAATAAAAAAAGGAAGTTTTTATATATAGGCTTTTTACGTAGGTGTTACCCCTTAAGTAGTATAAAAGGGTGCTTGAGGTCAATGATTTTTGATGTAACAAATTGGTATAATTGCGACAAAAACATTGATATATAACCCTTTAAGATCCGACTGTAAATACAGACGATATGACAAAAAAATTAAAAATGCCCTACATTCGGCAACAAAAAAATTAAAAAAAAAAAAATAATAGTTCCGCTGGAATTATTGGAATACTTTCCTAGCAAAAGTTTATTGCTTTTTGCAAGCTTTCATTCTAAAATATTAGGCTAGTACATTAAGGTGGTAGCAACTGAGATCTGGTGGGTTAATACTAGAACGGGTTACTTGAGGTCAATGGCTCCTTCGAGGAAAACATCGGTCTCCGCGAGACAAAAAACATTGATATACAACACTTTAAGATCCGACGGTAAATGGCGAAGAATATAAAATGGCGACCCCTACGTTCGGCCAAAAAAAAAAAAACATTTTCGAAATTTTCTTGTTAAAATACTTTATATTTGAGGGTGTACGGTGAACTTTTTGTTTTTGCCTATAAGGTGGTACGGTCTAATGTACATATATTGATATAATATTTCACCTATTTAGACTAAATGTTAAAAGCCTAATAATTATTATTACAGTCTAAACTAATCCTCTATAATATGTGTTTGTTATATTTTCAGCGGATAGTAAATTATTAACCCCACCCAAACCTACAAAATTAGATATGTTAAAAATGAAGGTACCGCTTAAGGATGTGGTGTGTTATTTATCACTGTTAGAAGCTGGACGACCAGAGGATAAATTGGAATGTGAGTAGTAGAGTATTAAAAAATTGTTTTGGTAAACAATTAAATGTTAGCATAACTAAAATCTATAATCTATTAAAACCATAAGTAGCAAACTAGAATTCCTCCCCTTAAACAAATAAAATAATGCAAATTAATATTAACCCAGAAAAAAGTATTGCATAGTTTAAGGCAAATAACTTTGAAGTATATTTTTAAGGTGAAATCATTGGAGTAATTATATTTTCCTATTTTTTACCTGTTTACCTGGTTTTATAACTAACTTTTTTATTCAAATATTTTTTTTTAATAATATTTTTCTATTTATTTCATTAAAGATATGTTTCGTTTATATGATACCGATAAAAATGGTGTATTAGATACTACTGAAATGGATGCCATTGTTAGTCAAATGATGGCTGTGGCAGAATATATTGGATGGGATGTTAGTGAATTAAGACCGGTAAGTTTAATAATTTGTTTTGTTTTGTTTCATCTACCAGTTCTAGCATTAAAATAATTTATATAAAAATATTTCTCTTAAAATAAAATGTTTGCCTTTTTTGAATTTTCGTTTTTTTGCTAAATTTAATTTTTAGTTTTATCTTCTTTTTTTTAAGAAACTTTAATCAAGGATTATTTTTCTATTGGATTAAGTTAGCTAGAAAAAAATTAATTAGTTTTTGCTTTAACTAATTACCTTTTTATATGCTTATTTTCCTGGATTTTATTATATTATATTTTCTACTTATAACTACAGCTTTCTTTTATAGGAGTTCCTTGCTTTTTTATTGGTTTCCTTTAAGTTTTATGAAATATTTTTATAAAGAGTTTATTTTCAATTAACATTTAAGATTGCTAATTATATATTTTAATCATAAAATACACAGGAACTTATAATAAACTTTTGCAAAGATCTGGTAGCTTACACTCGAAACAATCCATTAGATCGAAAATTTTGCTTAACTGTTTTTAACATTGAATGCAATCTGTAGGCTTTACTATAAAAAATTTCTACAATATTTTTGTTTTTTTTTTTTTAAATTTTATCTCTATATCTTTTTTGTAAACAAATACGAGTATTTACGAAAATAGTTTATGAAAACTGTTCTATATTACAAACAGAATTTTGTTTACATTTAAAAGAGAAAATCCAAGAATTTCCATGACTTGGCAGCATTTTTATAAATTCCTAATTTTTAAGCAGCTATATCTTTAACTACTTAACCAGTCTATATCTACTTAAATTTGTATGGAATATTTATGAAAAATTCGACAAAAAAAATAAATCTTATATTAGGAGAATTTTTTATAAAATTTTAAATTTTATTAAATTATTTATAGAAAATTTTTTTATAATCTTTTAGATTTGTTTTAAAAACAACTTATCAGAATAAAAGTATTTCTGTATAGAAATATCGCAACGCAGCTGGAAAGGAAATAGTATTTTTTCTTTCTATGATAGACTAGAACTCGAGATCAGTAGATGCCTCCCACTACACTCAAAAAAAAAAATAATAGAAAAATCTGTAAACGGTTTTTAATTTCACTTTACTATTTTTGTACTGACTTTTAGCAAAAAAATTATTATTCAGTAAGTTTTTTTGCAATTTACAAAATATTTAAAAATTTTTTCTTGCTAACTTCAGAAATTATTTTACACATTTTTAAAAACCGATTTACTAAAATTGGCAAACAAAATTTACTAATTTTAAAAAGTGGATATTGAAGGAAATGTTATATCTAATTAAAACTTACACCTACAAACTTAAATTGCCTTAAAATGTTTCATAGACTAAAAAAGGGGATCGGAAGTGAATATACCGGCTCATGTCTTACTCCACTTAAAATAGCACTAAAATTTCTTTTTGGTTCTAAAAATTAAGAATTAAAATTTGACCTTAAAAGTAAAAAAAAAAGTGTTTTAACAATTTTTAAGCCATTGATCTTTTTAATTTTGTATAAATATTTTTTGAAAAAAATAAATAAAATAAAAGAATTTTGATGCTTGATAAAAAAAAAATAAATTTAAAATTTTGTACTAATATTAATAATATTTAGTATTTTTTTTTTTGCTGATTTTAGCAAACAGATTTTAAATTCCACTTTACAAAAAGTATACTAAAATTTAGTAGCGGCTACTAATTTTTCTACTAATTTCATTGTTCTACACGTCAGCAGACCTGTGTTGCTAAGATTAGCAAAAAAATACCGCTGGGCTCAAAATTTCCCGTAATAACAGCAAAATTTTCAGTTGCCATTACAGACTTTTTTTTGTTGAGTGTAAGTTTTAATTAATAGAAATAATATTTCCTTCAATATCCACTTTTTTTAAAATAAGTACATTTTTTTTGCTAATATAAGCAAATTGGTTAACAAAAATTTGTAAAATGATTTATAAAATTAGCAACAAAAATTTGTAAATATTCTGTAATTTGTAAAATGTAACTAGTAAAAAAATTTACTAAATAATATAATTTTTTTACTAAAAATCAGTACAAAAACCATTTACAAATTTTTCTATTAACTTTTTTTTCTGAGTGTCTGAATAAAAAAAGTCTCAAAAATTCCGCCAACTCTCCACTATGTAATCATCTCGCGTAATTACAGAGTTTTCCTATCTTGAAGCCCTTAAATCTATTTTTTACGATAGACCAACTCTCAGGGGCTACCCCTACTAATACAGTGCATTTTGTTGGTATTAGGAAAATAGGTTATGGAAAGGAGAAAAGAGGAAAGTGGGAGTAGTGTTTGTGGACATTTGACTTTTATTTCCCTATATTATATATAACAGGGAAGACCTCTGTGGGGAGTTTATTCCACATACTACTTGTACGACTAATAAATGAAATCTCCCTATAAAGCGTAGCGCGATTCATTAGACATTCGACCACAAACGGATGTGGTCTATTCCGAATATAAACCCCGGCTCTAGTGATTAGTTGACTTATCTCGGCAGAAGAATTGCCAATATTGGTAGAACAACGATATAAAGGGTGTCCCAAGAAGAACGCAATTTTTAAATCTGGCAACATTCGAAGTGTCATTGTTTGACATTTGAACAATTGTTATTGTTTGCTAGTAGAAGGTACGAGGTTAGTAAAAATGGAGCGCTACACGAATGAACAACGCATTCTCATTGTGAAATTGTTTTACCAAAATGGTGAAAGTTTTGCGGCTACAGTTCGCAAATTGCGATCAATTTGGGGTCACAATAATGCAGAGTCAACTGTAAAGAGATTAATGGATAAATTTGCCGAAACTGGGTCTGTCAGTGATGTAAAGACAACAACGCGCCATCGACCAGGTCAATCGACCGAAAATCTCGCAGCTGTACGTGATGATGTCGCTCAAACTCCATCCACCTCAATTCGACACCGAGCTCAGCAAATTGGTGTCTCCAAATCCACTTTGCAGCGAATTTTGACGAAAGATTTGCATCTTCATGCATACAAAATTCAATTGACTCAGGAACTGAAGCCAGCTGACCATGGACAGCGAAGGGAGTTCGTTAATTGGGTATTGGAGAGACAACATGAAAATGCTGATTTTGCCGATAAAATCATCTTCAGTGACGAGGCCCATTTTCATCTTGATGGCTTCGTCAATAGGCAGAATTGTCGCATTTGGGGTGAGGAAAATCCTCGAGTGATTCACGAGAAGCAAATGCATCCTCAACGTGTCACTGTGTGGTGTGGTTTTTGGGCTGGAGGAATCATTGGAATTTTTTTTATGAAAATGAGGCAGGTCAAGCGCAAACAGTCAATGGTGTTCGGTATCGTGAAATGATAACCAGTTTTTTCTTGCCTAGAATTGAATAAATGAATGTGGAGGGCATGTGGTTCCAACAAGACGGCGCCACATGTCATACAGCCAGAGAAACAATTCAATTCTTGCATCAGTCATTTCCCGGTCGTGTTATTTCGCGTTTTGGAGATCAGAATTGGCCGCCTAGATCGTGCGATTTAACACCATTAGATTTTTTTCTTTGGGGTTTTTTGAAGTCGATGGTTTACGCGAATAAGCCGACGACGACTCAAGCCTTAAAAGAGGAAATTGGACGCTGCATTAATGAAATACCGCAGCATTCATGCAAAACGGTCATTGAAAATTTCATTAAAAGATCGCGTGCATGCCAGCAAAGCCGCGGCGGCCATCTGCACGATATATTGTTCCATACATAACCTCATTCTGTCTACTTTACGATATAATAGAGTTTCACGATTTTTTTTTAAATATCTGTGTTTTATTTAAAATTTAAAAATTGGGTTCTTCTTGGGACACCCTTTACAACTCACATTCCGACGATGCTCCAATGGTATTTCGCCTTCAAATTCGTATATTTCGAACCAAATGGATCAATAAGGGACACCTTACTCTGTATTATATACGGCAGTTCTGGATAATTAAAAATTGGCAAAAAAAAATTGACACAATTTTACAATTTCCAAATATTTTGTATGTGATGTATCTGATATATAGCAAAATATAAATATAAATCAAAATATGAAAAATGTTGGTATAAACAATTATAAAAATTTTGAGTTAATTTTTAAAATTAGGCACAACCTAATTCAGATGGGCTAAGTTTACTGTACGTCGGGTACATAAATTTTGCTTAAATGCGGGAAAATAAGAACATCTACTAAGAACTAGGACTAATTAAAGCCCAGTGTTTAGAAAATGCAAATATTATTAATTTTAAAATCTTTTGTTTTTTTTCTATAAAAACTGACGACATTAAGTTATAAAGGGTTTTTCAATAAGAGCGCTACAAAAGTTTTTTTAAATAAAACAAAAACGGTTTTGGATATCAATGAAATTCTTTATTCCTGTAAAAGTACGTTCGATGCCATTATGTATGGAACTCGATTTCTTTTGCATGGCCACCACGGGCACGCTTGCAGAAGTCCAGACGCTGAACCCAATTTTCGACGGTTTTCAAGCATAAATCATCCGATACTGCTGCAATTTCACGTTCGATATTCGTATGAAGTTCATCAATCGTCGCTGGCTTGTTGGCATAGACCATAGACTTGACGTAGCCCCACAGGAAATAGTCTAACGGCAACAAATCGCACGACCGAGGCGGCAAATCGACTAGACCATTTCGTGAGATAACACGTTCTCCAAACTTGGTTTCCAATAAATTAATTGTGACATTCGCTGTGTGGCGCCGTCCTGTTGGAACCACATGTCCTTCAAGTCCATATCATCCAATTGGGGCCAAAAATATTCGGTTATCATTGAACGGTAGCGATTCCCATTTACAGTAACGTGCCGGTCTTGATCATCACGGAAGAAGTACGGCCCAATGACGCCGCCGGCCCATAAACCGCACCAAACCGTAAATTTTTCGGGATGCAATGATGACTTATGGAGTACGTGTGGATTGCTGTGTGACCAATAACGAATATTTTGTTTACTGACGAAGCCATTCAGGCAGAAATGAGCTTCATCGCTGAATATGATTTTTCGATGAAAATCCGAATCATTTTCAAGTTGTTGCTCAGCCCAATTCACGAAAATACGACGCTTCTGGCGGTCGAGCGGATTCAGTTCTTGCGTCAATTTGATCTTGTAAGGATGTAGGCCAAGATCTTTTCGCAAAATTCGCCACAACGACGTCACAGAGATGCCCAACGCTTGAGAACGACGTGTGAGAGACACATTTGGGCTTTCTTCAACTGAAGCCTCAGCGGCAGCAATATTCTCGACACTACGGGCATTTCTTTGTCTCACTGGCACGGGAACATTTTGTACTGTGCCTGTGGACTCAAATTTTTCCACTAGACGCTTAATTGTTGATCTGCTAGGTAGATTATGACGACCATAAATTGGACGTAGTGCTCTTAACGTTGAGGCCACTGACTCTGAATTTCGGTAGTAAATTTTAATAATTTCGACTCGTTGTTGGCTCGTATATCTTTCCATCATGAAATGGCAAAGCTTACTGAAGAGAAATGTCAACAGAGCGGCAAGAAATATGGCGTCGTTTGCTGTCCCTGTCGCTCTACTTTTGAAGCGTCCCTGTTGAAAAACCCTGCTTTAGATGTAATTTTTTTCATAGTAATTATTTTGACTAACAATAGATACTCAAACCACCACCAAAAAGCTTCTCAACCATTTTAATGTTTAAATTATTCAAGTAAAAATCATCCTCAAGTCATAATACTTTAAGTAGTTTACCATAAAATTAACACTCACAAATCTTCTACAGATAAAACTATAATATTTATTTGATAAATATAAAAATAATTGCAGGAATTTTAGCTTTGGGCTCACACTTTTTTAGTTATTATGTTTGAGGGGCCCATAAGTTAATTTTTTTGTATACAACTTGCATTAAGATCAGTTTAGTCAATTGATGTATATTTTAGATTGGAATATATTAGAAAAAGTGAAACTTTGGCTGCCAAATTTTCACTTTTTTTAACAAATTTCCTATTTTTTAATTATTTAAATGTGTCCAAATTTTATAGCAAATCTTCATAGAACTATTATAAACAAGTAAAAAAGTTTTAATTTCGGCTGTGCCGAATCTTTGAACACCCTTCCCCAATATCCTAAAAAAATGTTCTCTACTGTTGATACAAATAATGTAAAACACTTTAGAAGTAAAATTATGGACGTGAAAAAAATTTTGAGGTGAAAAACTTTTTTGGATGTTTAAAGAAATTTTGTGGCGGAAAAAAAATTTTGAAGTGAAAAAAATTTCTTGATGTTAAAAAAATATTATAGAATATTATAATCTATAAATAAACTGGCAAATCAACTATTACAATAAAAATTCGGAATTTGTATATAAAATTCGGTAATTACAACAATATTAAAAATTTATAAAAGCGATGGTTCAAGGGTTCAAAAAGACATTAGGCATATCTTTTTACTAAAGTTTTATCTTAAGGGTATAAACTAAAAGGATATTTAATAGGGTTGCCTTATACTACAATAACATAACTCTATGTTTATTATTATGATGATACGTTGAGTAGTTATCTTACATTGGGATGTTGTTATTCCCCATGCATTGCTATTGAGACATCAAACGAAGAAAACAATATCCTTGATGTTTTTTTTTTTTTTTTGATTTAAGTTTTAAAACATATTTCACTACTCGTTTTTATAAATGTGTACATTAGAGTGGTCTTAAAATTGAGAAAATGTTTTTAGTTTCTTTTTTTTAATGTTTTTTTTAAAAATCCATAGCAAATTTAATTATAAAATGCCATTTAGGAGAAATGAAGCATACAAGCGGAATACAGATTCCAAATAATTCAACCAAATAATTCGATTACCAACGAATTATTTGGTTGATTTAATTAAATTTTTTGGTATTAGTATTTCACCGGAATACTAATATCCTGAGGGTCAATTCTCATTTTGTGAAACGGTGAAATGAAAAGTTTTTTTACGTTTTCATAGTACTTTTGATTCGCGTTCTGTGAAAAAATTTAAAAAAATATCAAAACGTTTTCATATGAAAAAAAAGTGTAACGAAACAAGATTCTTTCACGATTGCACAGCACTGGCGATTCTTGTTTTATGTAACAGTGCAAAAAACTGTCAAAAAATTTTCATATGAAAAAATTGTTTACACAGACTATTTATAAGTGAAATAAACATGGAGAAAGAAGCTTGTAAGAGGAAAGCATGCCTGCGAAAGCCAAAAGGAGTATTAAATTAATTATTTAGAAAAGCATGTGGACATTGCAAACGATAAGTAAGTTGTTTAATTACCCTAAGCACACTTTTATAAACCCCATATTAACAGATTTGTAACTGCAGATGGTGGCAAATTTAGATACGAAAAGTGTAACGAATTAGCCGCGAGCCTTAACAGTCAAAAGGACGGTGAAAAATGGAAAAAGAATTGGAGCGACTTAAGGATTATTTATTTATAATTTATTTATATTCTTTATGAAATGTTTTTTTTTTTTTTCTTTAAGTAATATTGTTCACTTTAGCAAGCCGATATAAATCCATAAAATGCTCGTCGGTTGTCTTCTCGAATGGATTTTGGCCATCACGAAGTATGCGTCTCAGCACTCTCAAAAAATTCCTATAAATTATTAAATTATTTACTGCAATAAAATAGTTGTAACATCATTGTCTTACCTTTGTTCATCCCGAATTCTTTGAGTAATATCCAATAATACAATTAATCCAGACATTTTTATATAATTACACTGTCTAACAAATTAAGACTTTTTGAATGGAACAGAATAGCGACCACAATTAATGCCAATTAATCGTAAAGAGCTTTATTTACAACAATGGTGTCTTTGATGACCCCCACTGAAATTTTCCGGCAAACATTTTTGTAGAATATTTTAATCCTTAAATGTCCTTTTTTAAAGGATATTTTTTGATTTTCTCGAAAAAAGGGTCAAATTGACCCATAAAGAGACCAGTTAGAGGGTTAACATCTTCCACAAAAATAATCCTCATACAATTCCACAATACAACTCTCACCATAAGAATATTCTCAGACATTAACTTACAGCATTTTTTTTCATATAGTATAATGCTCCCTTCGACCGAAAAATGAAAACTTTGACCCACTGTAAAAAAATACTCAGACGTGCTGGACCATAAGTTTGTTCTACAAAAATGATCTACTCAACAAAAATGCTGTTGTACAGTGTTATTTAAAATACATCTTACGAACTTAATTCACTTTTGTTTACGTTTTTCTCTGTTTTGACATTTGCTTTAAATTTTGGATAACACAGTTACAAAAGTTTCATGGGTACAGTGCGAATTAAACATTTTTTTCATAATACATACGAGAATCGCTATTTATGTATTTGTAAAAAGTTCGAGTAAAAAGTGCTTATGAAAACAAAAATGAAAAGTTTTTTTTCACTTCACATTATCACAGAACGAGAATTGACCCTCTGGTCAAATAATCATTATATCAGTTGATAATCTGCACCCAGAAAACAGTATCAGTTGTGGCCACCGAATTTGTTGCCAATCGAATTCTGACGGTTACGACAACTATCTTCATATTAAATTATATTTTTAGTTGTGAAAGCCAATATTCAGTTAAACAATTTAATATTTATATTCCACAGAAATATTATTACGTTCCACAAAATTTTATTTAAAAAAATATTTATTTTTAATTTTTTCCGGTATCGAACCTGGGCAATCAGATTCATAGTTCACACTCTTGCTTACTGCACCATAGCAAATTTTAATTTTCTTTAATATATTTGCCATTTAAACATTTGAATGTTTTATTTTAATTAAAAAAATATATATTTTAAATGTTGACTTTTCCGGAATTTGAGCTACCTCTCTACCTACTACACCACAAACACTTATGAATTTTTATGGCTAATTTTGAATTTAAACAATTTGTTAGAAAAAAAATGTTAGTATAAAATTTTTTAATCAATACCAATCATCAGAGACGTCTATAATCAATACAATCCACAATTCGGTTGCTTCTACTTAAACCCTAATTAAATGATATATTTGATTAGAATGACAGTACTTGTAGTTACCACTTTTAAATATCGACAATTTTTTATTAAATTTGATAGATTGTAGCAAATTTCTAATATATTCACTAAATAAATGGTTGCTTCCATCGCACACAAATACTTAACGAATTTTATTTTTAAGAATTATTGGAAATACCAATAATAGGATTGATTTTTGGTTTCTTTTTCCTTTTTTTATTTTCCCAATACAATATTTTTGCTTTATAAATGGATTGTAGGTTATTCCAAATAAAATTAAATCCTTACAAATAAATGTTAACGGTTTTGATCGAATTGCAACCAATCTTTTCTCTGGGTGTGTTTTAAAAAATACAAATTATTTATTATAAATTTTATTTAATAGTAAATCTTAGAAATTTCCCAATTTCGGCCCACTCTAATCGGTTGTGGTAGTAGTTGATGATAAATATAAAGGAAATAACAAATTTAACTTTATTTACAACATTTATATACAATCTGAGCTTCTTAAATTTTTTTGGAGCAATAAAATAAATTACCTTAAGATTTTTATTATAAACAATAACTGAATGAAAAGCAAAATATCTGGGTAATTAAATTGTTAAGTGCATAAATATGTTGAAATGATACTTGAGAAGAGAATTAAATTTAAATTAAAACCTTAAGATTACTAGAATGCCTTTAAAAGTAATTTGAAAATTACACATTTCACATTTAAATAAATTCTAACACTTAAGTGAAATTTGCTTACAAGATTTTAAGAATTTAATAGTATCTTGGAAGCATTACTTACAATTGAGATACTCACTTATTCTATGACTAACCAGTTTAAAGAAATTATTTAGAAAGTTCACTTAAGTACTTTCCTAAAATGTACAACAAATGGTAATTGGATTACAAAAAAAAATTCAAGTGATTACAAATGCCCCAGGCTAACAATATGTCAAACACTACTAGGTTAGGAAATTAATGAACAAATTGTATTTGTTTTTATAATTTTTTTTTAATGCCATATTATTTACATATTATTTTAAAATCCCTAAATACTTAAATATAAAGTTTTATTTTCTCAAAAAAGCATTAACAAATTCTTGAGTGTGACTTAAAATGCAAACATTTTTTTTAAAGCATTAACAAAAATGTAATTTAAAATATTTTAAAATTTTATTCAACAAAATTCAAAAATTTAACTTTCACACAATTAAATACACCGGCGAGCGCCCCGGTAGGCTAGTTGGTAGCGTGCTAGCTTATCAGTGCGGGGGTCGTAGGTTCAATTCCCACCAGAGGCTCTGGTCTGTTTTCGCTACAACGAGCCGAAGGCCTTTGTTGCTAGTGCTCGGTTAGGGTATTAACATATAATTTGTAATTATATGATTAATAAATAAAATAAACAAATAAATAAATGAATACACCATAAAAAAATAAAAGAACCAATATGCTTTTTTTGGCACAAAATTGATCAATAGGGTAAAATTTATCTACTCTTATTTAGTTCCAAATAATGCTATTCAGAATTTTATAATCTAACCTATTCAAAGGTCAAATAAAATAAGATCAAAGGAAATTTTTTTTTGAAATTTTAAATATTTTATGAAATTAATAGCAAAATATCGTGGGGTATCTTCATATTTTGATGAAACAATTTTTTGTAATTGGTAATTTAAAAATAAAAAATCTAAATTAACCCTTAAATGGACTTGGGGGTCAAAAATTACCCAATACTTTTTTGACGTTAAAACAATATCTGCATAAAAAAGTAAAAATTTTTTATTATAAATAGAAACAAGCTCTGCCGAATCTTCTAATACCCTTCAGCAATATATTAGAAAAATGTTCTCTACTGTTTTTGTTATAAATAATGTAAAAATCTTTAGAAGTTAAATTATGGTGAAAAAAAAATTTTTTTGATGTGAAAAAAATTTTTTGAGGTGAAAATATTTGTGGTGAATATAAAATATTATTTAATTCTAAGCGCCTCGTGAAAAAACAATATTTATATTTTAGTATAATTTCATAGTATTGGTATGGAAAATTTAGAGGTACCTTCATATTTTCACTCACTCAATTCCAAACTGCTCGGGAGTATGTACATTATTCTAGGTAAAAATGAGGACTCAGACAGACAGGCAAACGGACATCGCTAAATCGTCTTAAAATTGTATAAGGATCTCGAATATATGTATATACTTTACTAGGTCTTAAACCTATATTTGAAAATCTTATAAAAGGAATGACAAAATGAAATATACCCTCACCATATATACAGGTTGGTTGAATAGTTCCTGCGCTCACCAAGAGATGGCACTGCTAGCTCCAAACTTTTTTTTTCTCAAGTTAGTAAAACTGTCCTTAGAACACATGCAAAGTTGCAAGTCATTCTGTCAATTCTTTCTTTGTTTAGAAGCCATTTAAAAATGATGTGTCATTGATTTTTTTTAATATGGCAAAAATTGAAATCGTGCAGTCATTAGATTCTTTGTTTTGAAGGGTTTAAAAGCAAAGGAAAGTAATGAACAATTGTTAGAAGTGTATAAGGAGTCCTCACCTTCAAAACGCACCGTTGAATTTCGGGCTGGTGAATTTAAACGTGGTCGTACCAGCCTTAAAGACTATCCACGCGAAGGACAACCAAAAACTGCAACCACAGCAGAAATCATTGAGCAGGTACATAATATGGTTAGTGAAGATCCAAGTTTGACTAAGCGTGAAATTGCTAATGCCATAGGCATCTCAGACGAACGAGAACTCCATATTTTACATGAAGAATTACGTATGAAAAAACTGTTTGGAAAGTTAGGCCGCACACATTAACAATTCAACAAAAAATGTAAAGAAAACAAATTTCTCAGCGTAATTTGGAGCGTTTTAAGCCGAATAAAATCGACTTCTTGCGTCGTTTTATAACTATGGATGAGACTTGGATGTACACTTAAAAAAGTTTGTAAGTTAAAATAACTGAAAATATCATTTAAAAGAAATGATATTTCATTTAAAAACCGGTCTACTTAATTTTCATTTAAATTAAATGCCATTTGTTATTTATTTTTAAATGTTGATTAATCAACTGACACATCCGTAAGAAACAACTGATATAATCAGTTAAAATAAATGTCAAAATTTTACCCACCAATCCTTAAAAAATAAATGTTTTTTTCATTTATTTGAAATTATTTCCGTTTTTGTATTTTTTTTTTTGTTTTTTTTTAATATACTCGTACAATACAAAATGTATGTATGCATATGAAGCTATAAACACTTTTTGTGTGAATGTATTTGTATATGTATGTGTGTTTATGAAGTTCTTGTAAATTGTATTGAAAAATTTTGTATATATACAACCAATTTAAATAAAAAAACAAATTGAAATTTTTTGTATATTTTTTTTTGAAACAGACAGCAAACAAAATTTAAATTTGTAATAACTGTTACGGACACAAATAAACCACAAGTTTCCGTTTTGTGGGTAAATTTTTATTAAGTTTCAAACAAATGAAAAAAATAAATAAAACTGAAAAAAATCGGTAAATGATAGTAAATTATTTCGAATAAATGTATAAAAAAGTTAATATAGATGTTTGTTTGAAAAATAAATGTATCTTCCTTTATTTTTAAATGGAACGGAAAACTTTTTTATTAAACTACAAACAGTTAACTACATAATATTCTGAGTGTACCACCATGATCCTAAATTGAAACAAGAACGTTGACAGTGGATTGAAGCTGGTTGTTCAGCTCCAAAGCAGGTGAAGTCACAACGATCAGCAAAGAAGGTTATGGCATCAGTTTTTTGGGATGCAAAAGGAATTTCGTTGATTCATTATCTTCAGGAAGGTAAAACAATCAACTCTGAATATTATTGCAGCCTTTTGGATCAGCTGGATGAAAAAATTCGTGAGAAAAGACCTGGTTTAAAGAAAAAAAAACATTTTTCATCAAGACAATGCACCTGCTCACAAAAGTGTTTTGACGATGGCAAAATTCAAAGAAAGTACGAATTGCTTAAACATCCACCGTATTCACCAGATTTGGCTCCCAGCGACTACTATCTCTTCAGAAATCTCAAACAATTCCTTCGTGGAAAGCATTTTTCGTCGAATGAAGAGGCCATAGCAGCCGTAGACGGTTATTTTGCAGAGCTTCCGGAAAACCATTATAAGGATGGGATAAAATTATTGGAAGATCATTGGAACAAGTGTATTGAGCTTCTAGGAGATTATATTGAATAAAAAAATATATTTCATAACAAAAACAGTATTCTTTTATTTCGAGCGCAGGAACTTTTCAACCAACCTGTACCATTGACGGAAAAGATTTTCGGAAAAATCTAACAAACTAACAGTTGGGGCAACACAGCCACTCACTTCGGAAATAAGCTTGCAATATTTCCAAACGTTATTCAAGCATAATGCGACTCATTTCGATCCGCGGATCGAACAGAAAAAAATCTATCAGTGTCAAAATAACATATGATTTATAATGATACCTGTATTCGACCACCCTGTACTTTAACTTTGAGCTTTCTACGCTCACCAAAAAAAAAGCTGTAGTGGCAACTGAAAATTTTGCTGTTATTATGGGAAATTTTGCTAATTTTAGCCTAGCGGCGAAATTAGCAAAAAAATACGCTAATCTTAGCAACACCTGTCTGCTGATGTGTAGTACAAAAAAATTAGTAGCCGCTACTAAATTTTAAAAAACTTTTTATAAAGTGGAATTTAAAATCGGTTTGGCAAAATACAGCAAAAAAAATTACTAAATATTATTAAGATTAGTGCAATAAAATTAGTATAAAAAATAAGTAATCGGTACTAAATTTTAGTAAATTGCTGTAAACTCAATGAGTTGTAAAATATAGAAAAATTTTAATTTATAAAAAAAACAAAAAATTAAAATGCACAAATTAACTCAATTATTTTTTTAAACACTTTTTACACTTTAAAGCTGCTAATTTCTTTTGAAATTGTAAAATCGAATGTACAAATTTTTATTCTTTTTTATCGAACATTTTCTTATTTATATTTTTTTTGCCAAAAAACAATTTAGACAAAATTAAAAAAAAAAAAAAAAAAATTAAAAAATTATCTAAGGTTTTAAAATAGTAAAAACAAAACGAATTTATAATTTTTTTAATTTACTAATTTTTGTTTTAAAAAATATTTTTAGTAAATTTTTTGGATTTTAATGTTAAGTTTTAATTGTTTTAAGGGCTGAAGGTAAAAAAAAAAATTTAGTACTTTTTTAAGTGGATGCCCTATTTTTGGACCTATGTAACATTTTATTACACTCTTAATATTATTTCGTTAACAATAATTTAAAATACATATTAATTTAATCGAAAACACAATCAAAAAGAGGACAATTGTTTTTTTTTTTTATATGCAGCTCATTTTGTTGTTTATTTTCAATCGACAAAAGAAGTAAAAGTAATCGAAAGTCGTTTAAAATAACCATAAATTTTTAACTGACAAACAGTTGAGAAAAAAAAACGATTATTGTGGTATGTTTTTCAAATTGAAATTTTTTTATTTGCATGTAATTTTACAAAACACAACACACACACACAGATGAATATCTTTTCATTTTTTATGTGTGTATCTATATTTGAATAATTTTTTGTATTTTTATTGAAATAATTTTGTATATAAACTATTTTGGTAAAAAAAAAACAATAAGGAATTGTATGAATTTCTTTTTAATGTTTGCAAATTTTTAGTTTTTTTTTTTTTTTTTTGAAAGACTAATTCAAATAGTTAAAAAATATATTTCTATGAATTTCAATTGATTCTTCATTTAAAAACAAACCCAACGTATTATTTTTTAAATAAACTACAGTCGATAACGGAAAATATATTGTGAGTGTAGAAATAACATTTCCTTTTTTTAAATTACTACATTTTTTTTGCCTAATTTTATCAAATCGGTTTTCAAAAATTTGTAAAATGATTTCTGAAATTAGCAACAAAAATTCGTAAATATTCTGTAAAAGTTCTGTAATTTGTAATATGTAAATAGCAAAAAAAAAATTACTAAAAAATATTTGTTTTACTAAAAATCAGCACAAAAATAATAAAATGGGATTGAAAGCCGTTTACAATTTTTTTTTACTAAATTTTTTTTCTGAGTGTAGACAAAAAGGGTTTTAACAAGCCTCCATTTTTACCACGTTCCTGTCGAAAATTCAAAAAAGTGCCTTTTTAGCCCATACTTCATGGAACAATTATTTTAAATTTCTAGTTAAAGGTATTTGAGCAAACCGTCAAGGGGGACTTCCCCCCTATAAGAATTGCCCAATTTTAAACGAGTTCTCGGAGTAAATGAAAGTGAGGCAGTCTAGTGTAAAACTGATGCAGTGTAGTGTAAATTTCCTTCTCAATAAAAATGTGTTTTCTTCTTCTTGCAAAAGAGCATTCTATATTTCCTTTACTTAACTTAAAACTATGTACAGGTTGGTTGAAAAGTTCCTGCGCTCGAAATGAAAGAATACTGTTTTTGTTACGAAATATATTTTTTTATTCAATATAATCTCCTAGAAGCTCAATACACTTGTTCCAATGATCTTCCAATAATTTTATCCCATCCGGAAGCTCTACGGCTGCTATGGCCTCTTCATTCGACGGAAAATGCTTTCCACGAAGGAATTGTTTGAGATTTCTGAAGAAATAGTAGTCACTGGGAGCCAAATCTGGTGAAAACGGTGGATGTTCAAGCAATTCGTACTTTAATTCTTTGAATTTAGCCATCGTCAAAACACTTTTGTGAGCAGGTGCATTGTCTTGATGAAAAATGATTTTTTTCTTCTTTAAACCAGTTCTTTTCTCACGAATTTTTTCATCCAGCTGATCCAAAAGGCTGCAATAATATTCAGAGTTGATTGTTTTACCTTTCTGAAGATAATCAATCAACAAAATTCCTTTTGCATCCCAAAAAACTGATGCCATAACCTTCTTTGCTGATCGTTGTGACTTCACCTGCTTTGGAGCTGAACAACCAGCTTCAGTCCACTGTAAACGTTCTTGTTTCAATTTAGGATCATGGTGGTACATCCAAGTCACATCCATAATTATAAAACGACGCAAGAAGTCGGCTTTATTCGGCTTAAAATGCTCCAAATTACGCTGAGAAATTTGTTTTCGATCCAGTTTTTGTTGAATTGTTAATGTGTGCGGCACTAACTTTCCAAACAGTTTTTTCATACGTAATTCTTCATGTAAAATATGGAGTACTCGTTCGTCTGAGATGCCTATGGCATTAGCAATTCCACGCTTAGTCAAACTTGGATCTTCACTTACCATATTATGTACCTGCTCAATGATTTCTGCTGTGGTTGCAGTTTTTGGTCGTCCTTCGCGTGGATCGTCTTTAAGGCTGGTACGACCACGTTTAAATTCACCAGCCCAAAATTCAACGGTGCGTTTTGAAGGGGAGGACTCCTTATACACTTCTAACAATTGTTCATAATTTTCCTTTGCTTTTAAACTCTTCAAAATAAAGAATCTAATGACTGCACGATATTCAATTTTTTCCATATTAAAAAAAAAAAATCAATGAAACGTCAACTTTGCATGTGTTCTCAGGACAGTTATACCAACTTGAGAAAAAAAAAAGTTTGGAGCTAGCAGTGCCATCTCTTGGTGAGCGCAGGAACTTTTCAATCAACCTGTATTCTTAACATCTATAATAGTGAAACTTACAATCTATTTTACCCATTTCCTTTATATTACTTGCTTTTATCATATTTATTTTTTCCAGATTCTTAAAGATATGATGGTAGAAATTGACTCTAATGGCGATGGCCTTGTTTCGTTAGCAGAATGGAAACACGGTGGCATGACAACCATACCTTTACTAGTGCTATTAGGTAAGTTACATAAAGTGCTAAGTAGATAACACTATGACAAAATTTATAGTGGATAAAATGAATAGCAAATATGTATTATCAAATAATAGCAGCTACTAAAAGTATAAAACAAGTATATTAAATCATACTCAAAGCTATCACAGTTTAGTACTTATTTATGTGTCTCTGTTGTCTAAAGAGGTGGCTTTACATATGTATAACTAACTATAAAAGCATACATATTTACTATTTGTGCAAACATATGCATATGACAAGAAAATTTAGTTTTCAAAAATGTCAATATGTAAAAGAAATGCATAGAGGGAAATATGATTTTTGTCATACATTCAGTATGACTGTTTCAGTGTACTTACAATGATATTTTCCTCTTTCTTAATTTAGTTGAAAAAAAAAGATTACTTGAATTTAGTCTTTATTTCCTTGCCTTACATTTTGTTTTTTTTTTTTTCTTTGCAATGATTTTCTTTGAAGGTGTCGATAGTCCTGATTTAAAGGAAGATGGTAAACATGTCTGGCGTTTGAAAACTTTTAATAGACCAGCATATTGTAATTATTGTCTTAATAGGTTGCTTGGTTTAGGCAAAAAAGGTCTCTGCTGTGCATGTAAGTAAAAAGAAATAAATATTTATAATTAAATCGTGTATTTAAGGGTTAAGCAAATATGTACATAACATTTTATTTTAAGTAAAGGAAGAAAGAGCTTTTCGAGAGAGAATACTTTTCTTCTTGGATTAGTCAGCGGCCATAAATTCCATGATACCTCTCATGTAGTCAAGACCCTATAGTTTGATATCAACTTATTATCCAACAGAGAAATCAGATCTTCAAAGGATTCGAAGGCATTTTTCGCACACTTATCAGCTAACTTGCTACCTTTGACCCCAATAAGCCCTGGCACCCAAATCGTCCTAACTGAATGCTGGGGGATTTGGCTAAGAAATTCAATACAGTCGCTCACAATACAATTGCAAGACATTGGCCCAATACAATCGCTGACATGTCTAGATCTTATCGTATCTGATTCCAATGCATTTAAAATGATTACCTATCAGGATTAATTATGATACAAAAATTGAAAAGGACCAAAAATTTTCTATTTACGAAAGTGCTAAAGGGTGATGGATCTATATCCCTTTCCATAATCATCCATGAATTATATATTTATTGCCTGAAAAACGCTTATATCAAGTTTTCTTGAATAAACCCGCGAAACATTTCTCATTTCCATCCTCAATTACAGAGATCCTATTGCCAGTACTCGGTATTTTCACCTCAAAAGTCTGCGAGATTTTTACGATCGGCAAAATGAAGTCCGTGTCGCGATCGAGTAGTGCACCTCCAAAACTTCCAGAAGCTTTGTTTCAGCGACTGCATCTAACCATCTCAATCTAAGAGCTGCATTGGCTGTCCTGGTATATATCCATCGGCGGGGTATCGAGCATCACTTTCAGACCTGCTTAGGTGCTGAACGAGCGGCCTATTTAATACGCAGACAGGCTAGTAATTTTTGCCTAATAATAATAGAGGGATGTGGCCTTGTGTTTGCCGCCTTCCACCATAGAAGCATCTCATAAGTCAATATACAGTATGATTCATTCACGACCCGCCGAATTTCACCAGCGTATTCCTTGGGTCATTTCCCGAAAATATGTCCATACGACCATCCCCGAAAATGCAAGTGCGCGAAATGGCAGCGGTTTGAAAATTTTCGTATTGGTGGGCGGAGGGTAGTAGGGTAATATTGCTAACTTCTGAACCAGTAATCGAATTTTTTTGGGCTAGTTGGAAAGGTCTCGCAAAGACCTTTTTAGAATCAATAGAAAACACAAATTAAAAATAGAAGTGAAATCGCCGCGATATAGAGCTTTTGAAAAAAAAAAATTGGAAAAAGGACATAAGAACCTGCACACAACCACAATTTGCTCAGCCAGATGGCAGGTAACTTATGCTTTTTTTTTCTTAAAAGATAGCCCTACCTTTTACCTAAACGTTCCAAAGTTATGAACATTTTACTGAAATGCAAACATTTTTTTTTTTCTTTTTGTAAGTGAAATAACAGCACACATTCATTTGTTTTTGTAAATTAACAATAAAAAAAATGTTTTCATTTCAGTCAAATGGTTATAACTTTGGAACGGTAAGACCTCTGGGTAAGTTAGGAGGTAGGGCTATCTTTCAAGAGAAGAAAAAGCTCTAGCTGAGGAAATTGAGGTTATGTGCACGTTCTTATGTCTCTTTTTCCAATTTTTTTTCAAAAGCTCTGTATCTCTCAACACTGCTCCCATAAATTACCACCTGTTAATAGATTACTGTCAAATTTTGTCATTTATTTTACGTTTAACAGCTGTACAAAACACACAACCTCGTGGATTTTTTTTAAATGGAAAAAAGTGAATTTCGAGTGCTCATTAAACATTATCTTTTGCGAAAAAAAAACCGTCAATCTAACCAAGGAAAAGCTTGATAAATACTATGGGGACTCTGCACCATCGATTTCAATGGTAAAAAAGTGGTTTACTGACTTTAGTTGTGGCCTTACAAGCACGGAAGATGCCAAACGTTCTGGACGCCCAGTTGAGGTCTCTAGACCCAAAAAAAATTCACGATATCGTGTTGGCCGATCGGAGATTGAATGTGCCATAGATGTGGAAGACAAAGGCATCTCACATGGCTCAGTGGTTATAATTTTGAACGATCACTTAAGTATGAGAAAGCTTTCCGCAAGATGGCTGCCGCGTTTGCTCACAATCGACCACCAACGGAAATCGAGTGACAGCTTAGTTTCCATGGCAAAAATCCATGAAGAAGACTGCGAAATGCCCCCTCACTGGCCTTATTCTCCGAATTCAGCCCCCAGTGACTAATTCCTATTTCCAAACCTAAAGAAATGGCTCGAAGGAAAGAGATTATGCTCCAACCATGAAATTATTGATCCAACAAATGCCTATTTTATGGACCTCGAAAAATCCAGCTGTTTAACGCAAAGTAAATGACGGAACTTGCTCACTAATCACTAGACACTAGTCTATTAACAGGTGGTACTTGATAGGAGCAGTGTTGCATTTCATATTACTACGAAGGAAGTTCGAAAAGTCACGGACTTATTGATCCGCCCTCGTATACCACCCTGACCTGTCTTCATTCATTCATTATAAATAAACCAGCAATAGTGCTTTGACCCAACTGGTTTTATGATGAGAGTGTATCCCAAAAGAGAGCACTAATAGTAGGCTCAGTGGTTTCCCCACTGCACTCCGAAAAGTTGCAGTCAGTCTCCATAAGAAAACGCGACGCAATTTCATCACAAGCGAAGTTAAATTTTCAAATTACATTTTTACAATAGCTGGAATTGGAGAAGCGCAAAATGAATCCACTAGGCCGAATGATATGTTTAGCATAACCAAATTACTAGTCGGACATAACCACTCGAGTATGAGACCCCTTTGCAAAGAGGGCAAATTGCGAGTTTGGGAGAAAACTAACGAAGGGAACTTTGTAGCGCAAACGAAGAAACTAAAGAGCCACCTAGTCATAAGAAAATATTTGAGGTATCGGAGACCTAGAAGCTAACGAATCTTGACTTCTTAACACTCTAAGTTTTCGTCAACAAATGCCTTCGCCAAATTCTAAAAGTATTTTGGTCACAAGCGATCGAAATTTCAGAACTATCGCTTAAAATCCAACAGCCTCCAATTGATCACAAGATGGCTGGAACATAATTTGCGAAAATCATCCAACGACAACAACAGAAAATATTTTGAATACAACCCATAGGAAGCCAAAAGAGTGGGTCGTCCTAAGAAACCGTGGAGGCAAAAAGTGTAGGGCGAATTGCAAATCGTTGGTCTAACCTAAAATGAAATCAAGGGTGTAACATAAGACATAATTCAATGGAGATGCATTATTGAGGCCCTTTGATCATTTTAGGAATTTGTCCTAAGCGAAATTAATCCGAAATTGATCGATAGAACTAAATTAGTTTTCCTTTCTGAAATTTCTGTAAGGAGTAATTTTTTCAATTGAAATGATCGCTTCTGAGTAAAATCTTATAATGCCCATGTGAAAATGGAAATATATGCATAAACGTGATCATACATGGGATTGTATATGATCATAAATGAATCTGCCTGATCATATATATTGATATATTTTTCATGTATAATCACATCTGACCATGTACAGCCATATACCTACAAATTTCGGATCCGAAGATAAATGAAAATATATGAGATTACATATTGAACTATGCATGGACGTTTATGATCATATATGTATATCATGTACACTGGCGGTCAGAAAAACCGCACCATTGGCAACTCTTCAGCAATTTCGATAAAAGTTCAAAACACCGCATACCTACTTTTCTTTTTATTATTGGTATTTGCCCCGTTACCGTTATGAAACGAATCAATCAGAGTCTGCCAATTTTTTGCCGCATAACTTTGGTTATAAATCCTTTTTTTGTAAGAATGTAAAAAATTTATACACGGTATAACCAATTACCGATGACGAAAAGGTAGAATTATTTGTTTTAAAGGAAATAGGAGTTCCTTATCGTCGCATAGCACATAAAGTGGGATGCTCACATTCAACCATTGTAAGCTACATAAGAAAAAAAAATTATTTGGCCCCGTCCGCAAGGACGAAAGGATCAGGAAGACCTCGGAAGACTAACACCCGGACAGACGGCATAATACGATAAATAAGTTTAAAGGATCGCTTCAAAAGTGCAGTGGAAGTAAGGGCGGAAATGAAGAGCTACTACAATGTGGATTTGAGCGCGGAAACTTTGCGTAGAATGCTTCGGGAGTGCGGACTATATGGAAGATGACCGGCTAAAAAGCCCTTATTGAAATCAAACCGCTTGTCTTGGGCCAAAAAGTATCAAAACTGGACCCTCGACGACTGGAGAGATGTTTTTTGGTCTGATGAAAGCAAATTCAACTTGCTGTGCGCAGATAATCTGCTGTATTTTCGTCGTTCAGATGGTTACAAGTTACAAGGCCAACTGTGTAGTTAAAAGAGTGAAGTTTCCAGAAAGTAAGATAGTGTGGGATTGTTTTTTTCTACTTTATCCGGGGTTCGTTATTCCATATTCCAGGAACCATGAGCCTAAATAATATGGACAAATTATTCTTTTTTTTTTTCTTTTCTTCAAATTTCAGTGTGGTGCGGTTTTTATGACCGCCAGTATATGTTAATTTAAAACCTTCCAGTGTTAAAGACTCACAGAGTCATCGAACTATTATATAACGTTAATATAGTACCCAGTTGGAAATGTCCTAACGACATCTTCACCTCGATTATTGATGTTAGTGCTGCTACATTACCAGCAATCACTAAATAATGAACATTTTTCAAGATTTTTTAACAAGTACAGGTTGGTTGAAAAGTTCCTGCGCTCACCAAGAGATGGCACTGAGAAAGGAAATTTATGAAAAATTGTTAGAAGTGTATAAGGAGTCCTCACCTTCAAAACGCACCGTTGAATTTTGGGCTGGTGAATTTAAACGTGGTCGTACCAGCCTTAAAGACGATCCACGCGAAGGACGACCAAAAACTGCAACCACAGCAGAAATCATTGAGCAGGTACATAATATGGTAAGTGAAGATCCAAGTTTGACTAAGCGTGGAATTGCTAATGCCATAGGCATCTCAGACGAACGAGTACTCCATATTTTACATGAAGAATTACGTATGAAAAAACTGTTTGGAAAGTTAGTGCCGCACACATTAACAATTCAACAAAAACTGGATCGAAAACAAATTTCTCAGCGTAATTTCTCAGCGTTTTAAGCCGAATAAAGCCGATTTCTTGCGTCGTTTTATAACTATGGATGAGACTTGGATATACCACCATGATCCTAAATTGAAACAAGAACGTTTACAGTGGACTGAAGCTGGTTGTTCAGCTCCAAAGCAGGTGAAGTCACAACGATCAGCAAAGAAGGTTATGGCATCAGTTTCTTGGGATGCAAAAGGAATTTTGTGGATTGATTGTCTTCAGAAAGGTAAAACAATCAGCTCTGAATATTATTGCAGCCTTTAGATCAGCTGGATGAAAAAATTCGTCAGAAAAGATCTGGTTTAAAGAAGAAAAAAATCATTTTTCATCAAGACAATGCACCTGCTCACAAAAGTGTTTTGACGATGGCTAAATTCAAAGAATTAAAGTACGAATTGCTTGAACCTCCACCGTATTCACCAGATTTGGCTTCCAGTGACTACTATCTCTTCAGAAATCTCAAACAATTCCTTCGTGGAAAGCATTTTTCGTTAAATGAAGAGGCCATAGCAGCCGTAGACGGTTATTTTGCAGAGATTCCGGAAAACCATTATAAGGATGGGATAAAATTATTGGAAGATCATTGGAACAAGTGTATTGAGCTTCTAGGAGATTATATTGAATAAAAAGTTATATTTCGTAACAAAAACAGTATTCTTTCATTTCGAGCGCAGGAACTTTTCAACCAACCTGTATCATTATTCAAATACAACGAATTTTTCTTCAAGAAAAGTTCTTTTAAATGTAAGATTTTGTCCTCAAGGACACAAAATATTACGACAATAATTTCCTCATATTCCAAAAATTATTTTATGCAAAAACTTAAAAATTAATCTTTTACCAACATATTTTTAATTCCGAATAAATATTAATTATTTGTGTGCGTGTGTGTGTGTAATTATTTTTTTCTTTCTTCCCAGTATGCAAATATACAGTACATGGGCGTTGCGTTAGACTTGCTCCAGCATCTTGCATATTCACATATGTCCAATCGAATATGGCCAGGGGCGGTGGTGTTCTATTACATCACTGGGTTGATGGTAACTGTGAAGGGCGTTGTTCGAAATGTCATAAAACTGTTAAATCATATAAAAGTCTTAAAGGACTCACGTGTCGTTGGTGTCATATGGTAGTAAGTATCGAAAAATAAAACTTAAAATATTTTCTAATTAATTCTGAATTTAAGAGCCATAAAATAAATGGCATTTATTAGGAAATATCACGTTCTATAAATGCATTGCCAATGTTATAATGTTTATTTAAAGATTTAAAAATAATTCAACAAATTCGAGAAATTACTTTAGACAAATAATTTTGCTGGAAATTCACTCACTTTTTAAAATTTTTTATTTGTTTTTTTTTTTTTTTGTTTTTTCTACAAAAATATCCTGCAGAGAATTTCAAAATTTGTTTTAACTAGATTTTTATTTTGTTGTTAAATAAACCATAACGTTTTGTTATTTCCGGCTTAAATTTGTTGCTGTTGTTGTTTCGTTTTGGCAAATATGCTGCAGAACTTGTGTTTATTTCCCTCTATTGACTCTTTGTGGGTTATTGTCAGAACTTGTTTTGTTTTGTATTTTTTTTTTTTTGTTCGCATTATTTCCGCTTAACTTAACAATTGAAAATTGTCACGTATTTTATAACAGGTCTGTGTAACTATGTGTCTGTGTCTGTAATATGTGCCTGTGTCTGTAATATGTAATACAAATATATACAACAATATGTCTTCAGTTGATTTTAGTTTCGTTTATAACTATTTAGACTTCAAACCAACTTCTAGAGTATATAAAATTTTATTTCATTTATTTGTTAGCTTTTGTTGCTGTTATGTTCCCAATGTTTTTGTTGTCTTTATAATAAATTTATTTCCTAAGAAGGTTTTCTTTTATAAAATGTTTAAACTGTTTTGGATACTTTTGTGTTTTCTATTCACCCAGACCAACACAATTTCTTTGGTGAAATTTTTGTTTATAATAGAAAAAAAAAAAGAAATGACAGTAATACTGTTTTTCACAATAACAATTTACCGAGAAACGAGATTGTTAGAAAGAATTTAAAATATGTACAGAAAATATGTACAAAATGATTTCAATTTAAATTTAATGACTTTAAAAATAAATATATGTAGTAAGAAAAAAAATGAAATTATTCTAAAAACTGTCTTTATACAGTTGAGCAGACTATACAGTTGAGCAGACTATACAATTGAGCAGACTATACTTTGGCAAAGAGTGTTAGACCAATTAGTGTGTCATCCTTTCTATTGAAAATTCTGGAACGGATGGTTGAAAAGTTCATTCCTTCAGTGAAATTGCTCCAAATCACTCCTAATTGTCAACAACGTCCCTGCGGGAAAAATGGGGTCAGTTGGGAACTGGTTCCTGTCCCGTGATAAGTGAAAACAGGATCAGAAATACATACCACGGGATAGGTGAAAAGAGGGCCAGTTCTTAAAATACCTACCACATGAACAGTTTGAAAGTCTGTATCACGTAATGGGTCTGAAAGTACCACTCCTGTGGTATGTAAAAACAGGATCGGTTTCTAAAGTACCTATCACATAATCGGTAAAAAAAAGTATCTATCATATATTGGGTTGATAGTACACCCAGAAAACAGTATCAGTTGTGGCCACCGAATTTGTTGCCAATCGAATTCTGGCAGTTACGACAACTGTTTTCATATTAAATTATATTTTTAGTTGTGAAAGCCAATATTCAGTTGTCTAATTTAATATTTATATTCCACATAAATATTATTATGTTCCACAAAATTTTATTTTAAAAACAAATTATTTTTAGCTTTTTTCCGGTATCGAACCCCTTGCTTACTGCACCACAATTAAATTTAATTTTCTTTGATATATTTGTTATTTAAACATTTGAATATTTTATTTTAATTATTCCAAATAAAATAAAATTCTTACAAATAAATGTTATTGGTTTTGATTGAATTGCAACTGATCTTTTTTCTGGGTGTAATAGTTCCGTGTTAGGTGATAACAGTACCGGTTCTCAAAAAAAACTACCACATGCTCGGTGTACAAGCCTCTATCTCGTGATGAGTTTGTTCTTTGCGGTTAGTTGTGTGACATGTTGTTTTAGAACAGTCCTGTGACATGTCACAGAGGGCAATTGACCCCCTTTTAGGACAACTCCATGTTAAAGTAACCGGTGCTTTGTATATAGAAAAACACGTCCCGTGACTGGTCACGTGACGAATCCTGGTATAGGTACTTTTCCCCTAGGGATGCGTATGAAAGTACACTCAGAAAAAAAAGTTAGTAAAAAAATTTGTAAACGGTTTTCATTCCCACTTTACTATTTTTTGTACTGATTTTTAGTAAAAAAAATTATTATTTAGCAAATCTTTTTGCTATTTACATTTTACAAATTACAGAGTTTTTACAGAATATTTACAAATTTTTGTTACAAATTTTTTACAAATTTTTAAAAACCGATTTGCTAAAATTAGCCAAAAAAAATACTAATGTTATTTCTAATTAAAACTAACACCCACAAAATTTAACAGTGATTAAAAAAGGAATCGGAAGTGAATATACCGACTCATGTCTGAAAATAGGACATCCACTTAAAATAGCGCTAAAAAGTTTTTTTAGTTCTAAAAACCAGCCCTAAAAACAATTAAAATTTTACCTTAAAAGTAAAAAAAAAAAATTGACCAAAGTATTTTTCAAAACAGAAATTACCAAATCAAAACAAAATGATTAATTCGTTTATGTTTTAACAATTTTTAAAAATGTTTAAGCCTTTGATTTTGTTTTCAATTTCTTATAAAATGTTTTTTGAAAAAAAATAAATAAAATAAAAATATTTGATGCTCGATAAAAAAAAAATAATAAATTTGAAATTTTTTAAAAAAAAATAAATAAAATAAAAAAATTTGATGCTCAATAAAAAAAATAATAAATTTGAAATCTTGTACTAATATTAATAATATTTATTAATTTTTTTTTGCTGATTTTAGCAAACACATTTTAAATTCCACTTTACAAAAAGTATACTAAAATTTAGTAGCGGCTACTAATTTTTCTACTAAATTCATTGTACTACACGTCAGCAGACATGTGTTGCTAAGATTAGCGCAAAAAAAATCGCTGGGCTCAAATTACCAAAATTTCCCGTAATAACAGCAAAATTTTCAGTTTCCATTACAGACTTTTTTTGGTGAGTGTAGTAGATTCTGTGAGTCGGCTCTTCATGATCTTGTTTTCGAGATCGAACAGGGTCTTGATAAAAAGGAATACACGCTGAATATTTTTGTTGGGATTGAGGGGATTCTTGACAATTCTTCTTTTGACTCGATGGGGCGCATAAAGTGGACTTAGTTCTTGTTCAATTTTATATTATCTAAAAGGCTGTTGATGTTTCAGACTTCGGGTGTGCACATCGAGGATTATGTGGGTGATTTTTGGCGTTTGGTGTCTGATAGGTCCCATTTTCTAGGTAAACGCAAGCTGTTATAGACCTGATGGACAGCTGGTGCAACAGGCATATAATATCTGTAAATCTTAACAATACAACGCTTATGTTGTTTACTCGTCTGACTAAATATTGGACTCTAAGAGCTCCGGTGTTAAAGAGGGTTACTCGCCAACTGTCATACATAGGTAAAATATCTAGAGGTGACTTTAAAGCATGGTCTTGTTGTTGAGGGGCTTTTGGAAACATCGTCCGATGTTAACAATCTCTTTGGATAACATGATGCTCTATTTTGGACTCGATACACAGAGAAAACACATTCATCGTGATAACCGAATTTCTTGCCAACTGAATATTTTGGTTGCAACAACCGAATTTTTTAGTTGTCCCAACCAAATTTTTTCCTGATACAATTGAAATATTTGTCTTCAGCCGAAATTTTGTTGCATTAACCGAATTTTGATTGCGACAAACAAATATATCGAAAGCTCCAACCAAACCATTCAGTTGGCAAGAAATATGGTTGTTACAATAAATCAGTTTTCTCTGTGTAGAAAGTACACACAGAGAAAACAGATTCATCAAGACAAACGGATTCCCTGCCAACTGAATATTTTGGTTGCAGCAACCGAATTATTTGGTAATCGCAACCATCTACAAGGTGGCGCAAAAGTAATCCTCCTATCAGAAAATGCTAAAATTTTGCGATTGGCCCCTAATGTCAGTTCTGTTTTGACATTTGTGTAGTAAACACATGCGAAATACATGTTAATGAACAATGTTACGCTACACTGCTCCAGAACGCGGAATATTGGTGACTATTTATTTGAGCAATAATGAAGATGATTTTTCATCAAAAATAATCATGAGTGATGAGGCCCATTTCCATCTTAGCGGGTACGTAATTAAGCAAAATTTACGCTTCTGGGGCACTGAAAATCCGCGTGTAACCCACGAAGAGCCATTACACCCGCTCAAAGTCACTGTATGGTGTGCTGTTTTCGCTGGAGGAGTCATCGGACCTTTTTTCTTCGAAGACGTCGCGGGCCAAACGGTTACTGTGAATGGTGAGCGCTACAGAGCAATGATCAACGAGTTCTTTTTGCAACTTGATGAATTGCACAGAAAAAAGTATCACAAAATTTAAAGTAATTAAAAATATTTGTTAAAATTTAAATTCGATTTCTAACAAATTTTTTGTTTGAAATATTTGTAAATTGTCACTTTCGATATAAAAATTCTTTGAAAATAAAAATTTAAGTAACAAAAAAATAACAAAAAGTTTTTTGTATTTACAAATTCCATTGTTAGTGCCTTTTTAAAAAGTGATTTTTTTGTATTTACAAAAATGTTTTATGGACGATGTTCAATATTACAAACAGAATTTTGTAATTTTATTCTGTGTGGGATTGGAAAACATGTGGTTCCAACAGGACGGTGCAACGCCACACACTGCACGTGCCACAACCGATATGCTGAAGGATGCATTTCCCGGGCGCCTAATCTTCCGTTTTGGCGATTTGCCCTTGCCAGCAAGATCGCCTGATTTGACCGCTCCTGACTTCTTTTTGTGGGGCTTTTTGAAGTCGCGGGTTTATGTCAACAAGCCTCAGACTCTTGCAGCACTTAAAGACAATATCCGTCAAGAATGTGAGGACCTATCGCCGGAAGTTTTGGCCAAAGTGATGGAAAATGCCATAAAAAGGGCTCAAATGACAATCAACTGTGGCGGCGGCCATTTACATGACATCATATTCTCGACTTGATGTAAAAAAAATTAAAAGACCAAATAAAAATAATCCACAAGAAAAATTAAAGTTTTTAATTTTTTTTTTTAAATTACAGCCAAAAAACATCGGAAGGTTATTTATGCGCCACCCTGTATATTCCTGATACAATTGAAAAATATCGTTTTAACCGATTTTCATCTGCATTAAACGAATTTCGATTGCGACAAACAAATATATCGGGGGCTCCAACCAAACCATATGGTTAGTTTTTACTCTGAAGGATCTATAACCTCCAACGGTACTAGATCCGGTTAGTATCTGGGCAATGTGAACAAGTTATGGGCGGATTGGCAACAGTCTTTTGGACTAAGATTTTTGCTGTTTTTTGGTGTGGCAAATTGAATAATTGATAATAAATGGACGGATTTTTTTTTCCATAAAAGAAAATTAATCGTGAATAAATAATTCTCTTCCAGAGCAAAACTCCATTATCTTTTAATTTTATTATTTACTTTTTTTAATAGGGAACAAAAATCTAGATTATGTCTCTTCTTTTAGTAGTAGGCCAATTACATTATAAATCTACTACTACTACTATTACTTTATCTACTACTTTTAAGTTTCACATCATATTTATTTTTTATTTTCCTCTTGCCACAGATTCACAATCGTTGTGTTTCGTCAGTAAAACGGGAATGTACATTAGGTGAATATGCCGATTTAATATTACCACCTACAGCCATAAGTCCAGCAGTCTTAGCACGTCAGCGTATGCTTGATACAGGAAATAAGGTAAGATCGCGGTTATTTTTATTTTTGGTTTTATAATATAAAATAACATTAAATAAACGCATTATCTTAATTTTCAATGTTTAAGAAAAGAATTTGCTTCACAAACAAATGATTGAATATTGATTTTTTTCTCTCTGTGTACTAACCTCTCAAAAATCTTGTTCAATTTGTTAATTTACTTTTTTTTAAAAAACGCTATATTTCAATTATGTTTTATGAAAAATTTTTTAATATTAGTATTTGTTGCATATAAAAGCATCAATAATAACACTGCACAACAATTTCAAACTTTTTCCAAAATTACGGGGTTCCGACGATTGATTCTTGTTAAGGAGACCAAAACATAAACGTGTGTCGGCGTTTTGATAGTTTACATCGGAATTTAATTTAAGAGGCGGTTTAAGTTTCCCAGCCCTGGCCTGTTCTTGCAGCATATCGGTATCAGAGAACTGCAAAATCAACATTTTTCTTGATTTAATCATACACACAAATTCTTGTTCACATTTAATAATTCAACAAAATTCACTGTATAATAAAATCAGTATCATGTTACTGAACGCGTAATTCCGATGAGTTTGAATCATTTGTAGATTATGTTTTATGCAAATGTAATCACTCAACAAAAAGTCAGCGTTGAATAAATCAGAAAAAACTTGTTTGTTGTTTGAATGAATGTAATCATAATCAAAACAAAATAGAAACACATTTCATAAATGTACATTAGGGTGGGACTTAAATCCGCTTTATTCGAATTTTTATTATATTTTTTTCCAAAAAATATATTTTTGGAAAAAAATTTAGGTTGATATCTCAGGCTTGCCTAATCCGGAAAAATTTAAATAATGTCTAAATTTTTTTTCTTTTATTTTGATTGGAAAATTAGGCAATATTTAATTTTAACCGGATTGGGAGAGCCTGAGATATCGACCTAAATTTAAAAGAAAAATAACACAAAGAACAATATTTTTGGTATTACTAATAAAAATTCTAAAAAAAAACGGATTTTAGACCCACCCTAATTTATGAAATGTGTTTCTACAAAACCATCCCCTTTTTATAGATAAGAAACTATTTTGTTTTAATTATGAATACACACATACGCTTTATTTATTGCTTTTTCTGATTTATTCTACATCAAAATAATTATTGTTGACTCAAACGAACAGAATAAAATCAGTGGTATAAAAACGACCGATGATTTTAAATCTGTGACAACAATTTGCACGTCGTTTGATTGATTTAAAATCATCAACAAATATGTGTGTTGGAGTATATTCAACGTTTGAACGCAAACACATATTTATTCTTGTGCTGATTGCGTATGAACGTTTTGCATTCAGCATTTGCAGTTCTCTGATCGGTATATAATACTATGTTTTCTTTAGATCTGAGGTGTAGGGTATGTTCAGCAACTTTGTAGATAACGGTATTACAAATATTTTTGTAGAACATATTAACCCTCTAACTCCCCCTCATAACGGCATTTTTTGGCTTTATTCTAACAAATTATAAGCCCCACCCCCACGAAAAAGGGGAAGGGCCCAAAACTTAACACAAATACCAGACAAATAATCTTGAATTTCTAGTCAAATTTTGATGACCTAAATATTGTATAGGTGATCCCAAAATCTGACTTATAATATGTTCGTCATCCCAAAATTTGACTAGAAATCTGATGAGCAATCTTGAATTTGATTGGTTTTTGGTGTTTGTGTTAAGTTGTGGGTTTTCGTGTGTTCTGACATATATAGTAGAATTTTATGGCCAACATTTTTGTAAAACATTTCATCTCCGCCCTTCCCCTTTTTCGGGGCGCTTTTTACAATTTGTTAGAATAAAGCCAAAAAATTCCGCTATGAGGGGGAATTAGAGGGTTAATATGTTCTACAAAAATATTTGTAATACCATTATCTACAAAGTTGCTGAACATACCCTACACCTAAGATCTAAAGAAAACATAGTATTATATACCGATATGCTGCAAGAACAGGTCAGGGCTGGGAAACTTAAACCGCCTCTAAAATTAAATTCCGATGTAAACTATCAAAACGCGCCGACACACGTGTATTTTTGTTGGTCTCCTTAACAAGAGTCAATCGTCGGAACCCCGTAATTTTTTTGTGTGTTGAACTGTGTAATTAGGGCAAGAAATTCCCTGCAAATGCATGTTTTTTATAGATGTTGCAAAAATGATGCTTTTGTCACTGCGAAGTGATAAAATCTGTCATTTGTTATCATTAGTTTTTATTGATTTACAGCTTCGCAAACCATTCAGAATCGGTACCGAATTTTCAACTTCAGCAAAATCAGCATCGTTTTGTACAATAGTTGCATATTTTTGTACATGTTAACAAAAAAAACATGTTTTTGCAGTTTTGATTCTTTTTCAATGCATATTTTGTGATGTCTTATGAGTATATTTTGTGCTTTTTAATTCATATTTGAGCATAATTTATAATCTTTGGAAGCATTTGTTTTAATTTTTTAAAAAATATACCTAAAAATTTATGTAAATTCTTATTTTGATTCAAACAAAATAATTTTTTTTTGGTATTTTGAGAAATAAAAATTTTTAAAAATTTAGTTGACCTAAAAAACCCGTTGAATTTTATTTTTATTGTAAAAATATACTAATTTTCAATTTTTTATGTTTTAAAGTGTATTATTTTTTGCAAAACAACCTATTTAAGTGCATATTTTTATGTTTTTAAGCATATTTTTTAGCCGCATTTTTAGGCTCATATTTTCTTTTTTTAAAGCATTAAATTTCTTGCCCTAATAATAACACTACTCAATAAAAATCTAATGTTTTTTGTACATAACTTCACTTACACTTATTTAAAGATTTTAGCCATCTAAACACAAATCAGAAGTCAAAAAAATTCACATTTAAATGCGTTTTCGAAGTATGGGTCTTTTTTTAACCCTTACCAATGCAAAACTAATTTATGCCTCAATATTGGAAATAAAAGTAGTTCAATATTTTTTATTTTTATGATTTTGAATTCCATTCTAGATAAAATTACATTTTATTTGAGTATGATCAGGTCGGAAAGCATTTGAAAAACGAGTTTTTAACTTTGTCTTTAAAACATGCATATTTTTGGATGCATTAAAATCATATCATTTACTTCAATAAATAAATAATATGGCCAATGTTGTAAATCCATTAATACTCGTAAAACCATTAATACTCGTAAATCCATTAATACTCGTAGTATTTGAAAAATAAATTGAACATTTTTTAACCAAATTTGCACATTTCCTAACAACAATTTTAACATATATACGAGAGCGGATCAATAAGTCCGTGACTTTTTGAATGAAACACATTTTTTTTTTGCAAACAAAAAAAATTATTTTTCAACACAATCCCCTTTTAGCTTAATACACTTAGTCCAACGTTTCTCCAATTTTTGTTTGTATTCTAAAAAATAGGATTTTTCGAGATCCATAAAATAGACAATTGTTTGATCAATCTTTCCACCAAGCTATTTCTTTAGGTTTGGAAATAGGAATAGGTCACTGGGGGCTAAATCCGGAGAATTAGGCGAATGAGGGGGCAATTCGTAGTCTACTTCATGGATATTTGCCATTAGAAACTAAGCTGTCACACGATTCCGTTGGTGGTCGAGTGTGAGCATACACGGCAGCCATCTTGCGGAAAGCTTTCTCATACCCAAGTGATCGTTCAAAATTAAAACCACTGAGCCATGTGAGATGCCTATGTCTTCCACAATCTATCGCACATTCAATCTCCGATCGGCCAACACCATGTCGTGAATATTTTTCTATTGTGTAGAGACCTCAACTGGGCGTCCAGAACGTTTACTGACTTTCGTAATTGTAAGGCCACAACGAAAGTCAGTAAACCACTTGTTTACCGTTGAAATCGATGGTGCAGAGTCCCCATAGTATTTAGCAAGCTTTTCCTTGGTTTAATTAACGATTTTTTTTTCACAAAAAATAATGTTTAATGAGCACTCGAAATTCACTTTTTTCCATTTTTAAAAAAAATCCACGAGGTTGTATGTTTTGTACAGCTGTTAAACGTAAAGTAAATGACGGAACTTGCTCAAAATTTGACAGTAGTCTATTAACAGGTGGATGGGAGCAGTGTTGCATTTCATATAAATACGAGGTTTGTTCGAAAAGTCACGAACTTATTGATCCGCCTGTATTTTTTTTCAAATTTCTTCTAAAACCATTAAATTTTACATTATGTATTAGATAAAGCCAAGGGCCAAAAATTGAATTTTGTGTGTAAATATGCATTTATTGGAAATGGCCAAGCTTTGGCAGCCGAACTTTTTTGTTATGATGCAGTGGGGCATCCGTACTTTTTGTTCTTAAGACTCAAAATTGATTGAAAGTTTTTGTCATCAATTTTTATTTATTTCAATTAATTACAATTTTTAATTAATATAGATTCTTAAAATATCATAAAAGGCCAACCTTTGGCCCCCGATCTACTTTGTTATGATGCAGTGGGTCCAAGGGTAATGTTTTTTTTTTTTTTTTTTTTGATTTGGCACTTGCACTTCTTTTATTGTGATTTAGGGGGGGGGGGGCAAAAATTGCTTTATTGTATACAATCTGCACTTAGTTGAATCGTCAAGCAATATAATAAATTGTATGAAAAATATCAGGACACGTCCACTTTTTCCCCCGCTCCCCTGAAACTCACCAATAAAAAGTGCGGGGGCCAAAGGTAGATTTTTCATGTATGATCTGCAGTTAGTTCAATTGGCTTACTTTATTATATAATGGATTAAAAATATCATAAAAACATTAACCTTTGGCCCCTCTGAAACTCGGCAATTAAAAAGCGCGGGGGCCAAAGGTAGGATTTTTGTGTGTGATTGGTTAACTTTATACGATAATGGATGAAAAAATATCAGAGAACACAAACCTTTGGCCCCCGAAACTCGGCAATTAAAATTTTGGGGGCCAAAGGTTGAATTTTGTGGCATTATCTACACCAAAATATAATTAAAATAATTTCGAATGCAACATTTAACGATTTTATAATATTGTAACATATGTTGCAAAAATATGCAAATTCGATTCAAAATTTTGTCTGGTTTTTCAAACATTTCTAGATGTAATCAATGTTGATCCCTCTGTTTATTTATTAAAGTGGCTAGAATATAATTTTAATATGTCCAAATTGTTAGGCAAATATAAACGTTTTAAAGAAAAAATTAGATATTCTTCCAATGTCCTTAAAATGAATGAAAGGTGATTTTATATTAAATACAAATCCATAAAAAAAAGAGTCAGAGGTCAAATATAGAAAAAGGTACATTACCCAGAAATGCGATTTGATGAACATTTTTTGACTTCAAATTCTTGTTTAAATGGCCAAAGTCTGTTGTCAGCTATTATGTTAAAAAAAACAAACTATATATTTTCCCTTTTAAACCCCTTATTCCCTAACCCACAATAAACTAACCTTACATACTAATGTGAATTATTTCATTATATATTATAATATTTAAAATTAATTTTCCAAATTCCCATTGCACATAAAATGAAAATAATATCTGTACATATTCATATGTTTGTATTTGGTCAATGTTGTTTTCTGTTTATAAAAAAAAATGTGGCAAAATTAAAACAAAATTCGAAAAAAAAGAAACTAAATAAAAGTCTTCTACTTTTAATCTTCCAACACTTTGTTCTCATCAACATCATCACCATCATCATCATCATCATCCACAGGTAACAAGTTTACAAATAACACCACCAAACGATACCAGTTGTCCTCTGTTGGTTTTTGTTAATCCCAAAAGTGGTGGCTTACAAGGTCCCAGAATTTTACGTAAATTTCAATATATGCTTAATCCACGTCAGGTCTATGATTTATCAAAAGATGGTCCCGATGAAGGTAAGTTAATTTGCAAACATAGGTAATGAAAAATAAACTATTTAGTATTCGGTAGAGTGATGATTTCAAATGAATATTAAATTAAGTATAAACAAATTTCTTTATGATTGCATTATGTACCTTCAAAATATACAAAGATTGTATTTTAATTAAAAGTTTCTTTATATGTTATATTTTTGTAGGAGTTTATTTTGCATATATAAACATTTACACATGCGACATACATATGAGTAATTAAAATTGTTCATATTTAAATGAATAGTTAGTATGTTATATAACCGGCGCAAACTTTTAACTAAATACAATTTTAATTAAATTTTTATTTTAACTTTGATTAAAAATGAATTATGTCAAACGATTTGGTAAGATTAAGTGAAAATTGAGAAAATTTTAAATCAAAAAAATCATTGGCCAAAACACGGTGTTGGCAAAAAAAAAAAAAAAACTTTAAAAGGTCATGTTTGTTCCCACACACAGCGTCAAGTCCTTCAGTGGTTTTACTTATAATAAAAACACCTTTAAAAAGTTCAAATCCCGATTTATTTGATGTTGGAATGCATGCAGGTTCTAGAGCTATTTTTTTGATTTTTGATTTTTGGCGTCTTAAAATTTTAAAATTTTGGCTTTCTAGCCGCATCAGCTGTTCTAAGGGTAGACTGTCTGTAAGTTTTAGAGTTATAGGCAAATAAATAATTTGATTGCTGCAACAAAAAAATTCTGTGAATTTATATGATGTATTCAACAACTTTTTACCAAAAAATAGAAAAACCATGAAAAAAATGTTTGCAATTTTAAAACGTTGCGCTGTAAAACAAAAACCGTTGGGAACTGAGCCAAAGGTGGACGCGAGTCTTATTATCCGGAATAAGCACTATCATCCGGTTCATGGGTGTAATTATACGGCTTCCGTGAAAGAAATTGCTCAAAATTGCTTTAGTTTGGTAATAAGCTCAATATACGAGGGCTGATCAATAATTCCGTGACTTTTCAAACTTCCCTCGTAGTTATATGAAATGCAACACTGCTTCCATCAAGTACCACCTGTTAATAGACTACTGTCAAATTTTGAGCAAGTTCCGTCATTTAATTTGCTGTTTAAAACATACAACCTCGTGGATTTGGAGAAAAGCTAATTTCGTGTGCTGATTAAACATTATTTTTTGGGAAAAAAAACCGTCAATCAAACCAAGGAAAAGCTTGATAAATACTATTTGGATTCTGCACCATCGATTTCAATGTTAAAAAAGTGGTTTACTGACTTTCGGTGTGGCCTTACAAGCACGGAAGATGCCGAACGTTCTGGACGCCCAGTTGGGGTCTCTACTCTCAAAAAAATTCACGATATGGTATTGGCCGATCGGAGATTGAATGTGCGATAGATTGTGAAAGACATAGGCATCTCACATGGCTCAGTGGTTTTAATTTTGAACGATCACTTGGGTATAAGAAAGCTTTCCGCAAGATGGCCGCCGCATTTGCTCACAATCGACCACCAACGGAATCGTGTGACAGCTTAGTTTCCATGGCAAAAAAACATAAAGTAGACTACGAATTGCCCCCTTATTTGCCTTATTCTCCGGATTTAGCCCCCAGTGACTATTTACTATTTCCAAACCTAAAGAAATGGCTCGGTGGAAAGAGATTTAGCTCCAGCGTTGAAATAATTGATCAAAAACCTACTTTTTGGAAGGAATACAAAAATTGGAGAAACGTTGGACTAAGTGTATTGAGCTAAAAGGAGATTATGTTGAAAAATAATTTTTTTTTTGCAAAAAAAAGTCCAAGTATTTTCAGAATTTTAACATGTGCATTATTCAGAGTACTTCTTTCTCCAACATAGGCGGCAACTCTTCTTCATTCTTGTTTGAGAACAGAAACTATTAACGCCATATCTATGGCTTATCGAATGTTCGAGACCGGTAATCCAGTTCCCAGTGTCAACTCTGTTCTTAAGTTTGCCGCAAATAATCCTATTGAATTTAATACAGTTAGTTCATCTTGGATTTCTGGATCACACCAGAAACATCCAGCTGACGAGGTCACTCATCAAAATTTTCTGAAAAAAACAACTTCGTTTCCTTCATAACCTTTGCTATTATTGGTTGGATTTTTATTTGAAATTGTTACAAAAGCAGCCACTTTTATAGCTTCAATGTATCATCGTACGGGTTCCCCTAAAACTAGTTCTCTAACCAGTTCTCTAACTGGTTACCTGTCAGCTTTATCCTACATCAAATTTCAGTGAAACATGTTTTGGAATTATGGCCATGGAATCGGCTCTAATAGAATCAGTTGTAGAATCGGTGTAGTTGGGAAGCGATTATAAAAGATTTTCCTTGGTATAAATGGCAGCAGTATAACACTTCCTTTGTAGTGGATTTTCTATTGTGGGCCACATATAGCAAAATAATAATAATATATTGACGTCCGGCCAACTTAACCCTCGCCACAATAAAGTCCACAGTGCTAAGCTAAGAGTAATTTTTTATACTAAATTCTGCAACCTTTTCAACTCTGAGTCATAGGTCTAAGGTTCCTGAATTATATCTAGGTCTAGGTCCTCTAATATGTTGCCATTGGAGACAACTGCCCATCGTGCTTTCTAGCCAGTGCTACCATAGGTTAGGATGATAAAGAAGAATAGGAATTGAAGATTATGTTCACAACCGACTCATGTCCAAAAATAGGATATTCAATGAAGGCCAAAAGTCGGCTTGTTGATCGCTCTTATATATATTCAAAGAATTCTTAGTCTACTTTAATCTGCCCATTCCTCTAAGGCAACCTAAAGTTGCAAAGGTCTGACAGTCAAAATTATATGTTAGTGTTCTCAGATCTCGTCATCATCAGTAAATCCACACGGCTCATTTGGAATGGTTGTTTCGTCGAAATGGCCTTAACATTAATTACTAATTATTTCTTCTAAGTTCTCCATTACTGAGTTTTAAAAGTTCCTTATTTTCTCCCCTATCCGGAGTTTCTCATAGAACTCTAGGAGTCTTACCAACACCCGCGGTGTTTCATATTTGTTTACAAGCAATAACAGTTTTGTTTGAAATGTTTTCGTGTTCTCCAAGCTGATTGCCCTCAGAAAAGAGCATTCTCTGGCCAATCTTTGTTCTTTGCTCCTGGTTGAGCTATTGATTTCGTTCTGGCATCCGAGATTAGTGAATGATCTTTCAGGGTTCGAAGATTGTGCCTGGATAGTTGCTTGGCTATGCGTCATGATCCTTATATTCTCGATAATTCCCGTTCGAAAGACGGTTTATGATTTGAGAGCCGGAAGCATTTACCTATACAGAGGTCGCAGCCATAGAAGCCATACCCATTCCTTCCATTCATATAGGAGTAAATGCCTGCCAGGATCCTCTACTCGGGATTCGTGTAATGAAACTTGCTGTTGTTGACCTCTCGCAGATCCTACAGATCGCTTCGGTATCTTATCACAATCTTCTTGAGAGAGATTTTGCTTAATACCGCCAAACTGCATATTTACCATTGTAGATGTGTTTGAGTTGGAATCCTTGAAGTTATTGGTCTGCCACAACCTGTAGTCCGCTTTATCGGTATTTATAGCACAGGAATGATATGTCTCGTTCCTGCTGATCCAGATAGAACCATAATAGTCTCCTAGAGGCTAAGTGACGGCGCAGAACAACAACGTGCCGTATTTTTCCATACAAATTGGCAATAAAAACGCGTCGAGCGTTACAGTTGTAGTAAAATAGAATATATATTATTTTCAAGACGTTTTCTCTTTTTCTCTTGTTTTTTAATTTCTTAACAGTTTTCCCGCATTTTAAAAATTTTTGTAGACAAAAAACATGAGTGAAATTAACATACGATATTATATGGCTCTCATGTTCTCTTTGTATACTAGCGAATGAACAACGTACTATAAACCAACTTAATACGTATGTTAGTTTTATAATAATTATATAAATTGTTTTTATAAAAAATTGGGTCGTTAGTGTAGGAAGGAGAAACTGGAGAGGAAATAATCTCTACTGTAGTCAGTACATTAAAATAAATATGACAGTTTTTGCAGTCACTGTCGTATATCGTTATTTTGGGCTCGTCTTCTCTCACAACAACAATCGTTTACGTCGCGTTCTTGTTCTGGGCCGTCGCTAAGAGCTCAGCCGACATATAACACAGTACGACAAAATCAATTTTTTTTTGAAAACACATGAGAAATGTTAACAGAATATGAAAATAGGCTTAAAATAAAGAAATACGTGTCTCGGCGTTTTGCTGTAGCACGTCATTTTGAGAAAATCAATTTTTAAACTTCGAAGGACCGTGGAGGTTCACTTGTAATGTAATACTATTATAAAAAGTTCTATAAAAACAGAATGGGTGAACCGATTTGAGCCAGTTTTGAAAAGGGAATTAAATTTGGTTTAAACAATTTTATTTCTCCGCTAGATGGCGCTTTAATTTTCATGTAAAGTTAAAAAATAACCATTAAAAAATACATTACATTCTGACGTGCTACAGCAAAATGCCGAGGCACGCATTTCTTTATTTTAAGCCTATTTTCATATTCCGTTAACATTTCTCATGTGTACCAACCACTGTCGTACTGTGTAAAGTTGTTTATTTATTACCTTTTTTAAATTTTTTTGCAGCTTCGATGCGCTAAGTACTTAGATTAATTTCAAACACTTTAATTTTTTTTGTCTATTTCCTTAACAGGCCTTTTATTATTTAAAGATGTACCCAATTATAAAATAATTTGCTGTGGTGGTGATGGTACTGTCGGTTGGGTTTTAGAAACCATGGGTAAGTGCTTTTTTTCTGTCTAATAACTTTTTCTATGTATTCTTTATGATAACTAAATAAAAATAAGAAAAAAAATTTAATTTTGAAAAAAAATTTTTTATGATTTCGAGCCAGACTAAAAATACATTTTCATACTTTTTTAAATAATTTTAAAAATTTTTTCAAAATATCTTTTGGTTAACCATATTTATTTGCTGTTTATAAACAAATACACAGAAAAAAATTGTATATCAGTTGTCAACTGAAATTCGGATTTCACAACAAAATTTAGTTAATAATTACAACTAAATTTTAGTTGAAACATCCAAAAATATTCTGGAATCTTATTTTATAGTGGTTGTTAGTTGTAGCAATTAAAATATACATTTAAATTTTTACTCTGTGTAGACAACACGAAAACAAGTTGTTATATTGTGGAAGCTGCTTGTTTTTTTTATTTATATTCATTTCATCTCTTTTCAATTTTCTATATTCCCTTCTTCATCAATAGACAATTTAAAAATTACCACACAACCAGCAATTGGTGTTATACCATTGGGTACCGGCAATGATTTGGCGCGTTGCTTAAACTGGGGTGGTGGTTATGAGGGCGAAAGCATAACAAAATTAATGGACAAAATAATATCTTCCGAAGTTGTAATGTTAGATAGATGGAGTATAAAAGTGACAAATAATCCCGAATATGAAGATAAATCAAAACCAAAAGTAAGTTGTGATGAATTTTATAAAAAAAAGAAAAAATATTGCTAGATTTCTATGTTTAAAACAAACAAAAAAATAAAATAACAAAGAAACCTCCGTTTAGTTAATTGTCGAAAAAATATTTCCATTTATTTAGCCTTAAGGCAAAAAAAAAAAGTTAAAATTGTTTCTGTTCAATTAAACATTTAAACATAAAACGATTGGTCGCCTTAGTAAAACAAACAATTCAAAGGAAGACAAAAAAATGTTAGTTAAATTTTAGGAAAAGGCAAAAACAAAAAAAAAGAAAACAATTTTTTATACACTTTTTGAAATCAGTTAATTGGAAAGGGCAAAAGTTTTACAAAATTATTTAACAGCTAATAAATACATTAGAAAAAAAGATATAAGATTTTTCATATTAATTGTCCAGCTTTTTATTTTATCTAAAAAAGTTTAAAAATTAACAAATTTTCAGCATTTTTAACATATTTATTTATTATAATTGCCAAAGAGTTTTATATGGGAAATTTAAAAAAAAATAAAAATTAAATTTAAAAAAATGGCCAAAATGTTTTCTTTTTATTTGTTTCTGAAAAATGTTCAATATATTACTCAGCTTCATTTTAGAGAATATTTTATCAAAATTCACACATTTGTTCTATAAATAGTGAACACCTCTAACGTATACTTATTATCATATTAATTATACGTTTAACTTTTACAAGAAAAATATCAATTCTCTAAACCAAAGCTGTTTAAAACTACAAAGCTTTTTGAATCGCTAAGACATCTAAACTTTTCTTAAGAAAAACATTTTTTAGCCGATTTTTAAAATCTATATATATGATAACTTGTTGGATTTTTTTTCAAATATTTTTTTAATTTTTCAAATTGCCCATTTAAAAATACTTAGTCAAACTTCCATTACTTTTCAAAATCGACTAAATTATAATTAAGGGGTATTTATATCGTAGGAACATTATTAAAGGTTATCAAAAATTCATAAAAGTTTATAATTAATTTTAAGCCATAATATTCTAGTGTAGTAAAAAAATATTAATTTTTAAATTCGGTAGCCACAATCGCCAGTGATGTCATTATTGTTTTTTTTTTAAGCAAAATCTGCTGCTACTTGGAACCCTTATAGGCTTTTTACACTGTACAACATCTTTGTGAAACGCATGGAAGATGTTAAAAATATGAAACAAGTGTTTACATTGGCAACATCTTTTATCTGCCATTTATTCAGCTGTCAAAAAAAAGAAAAAAGAAAAAAAGTTCTTGCTTTGCAAGAACAAACCCGAATTTTAATGCGTATTGCATTGAAATATTAAAGGTCATTCTGGAAGAAGATGAAGAAAAATTTTTGGTAGACATAAGAATGAAATTCTTACATGTGGCGCTAGATATGGGTGGAGACTTATTAACACTTAAAAAAAATCAACCTTCAAGGTTGTTGTCACTTTATTAATTAATTCTTTCTTATCAATATTACAATTATTTATACTAAAAGAAATGCAGATTAAGCTTTAAAATAATAAGTGCAAAAAAATACAGAACAAATTTGTAAAATGCTGGTTAAACTAAATTGTTATTTTTATGTTGGCTTATGCGGAAGATCATATTGCAAAATATTAATTGGGTTAACAAAAAAATATTAATAATTCAACTAAATAATTTCTTATGTCTAGAGCGTTGACTTTTGTGTTGTTGTTTTTACATTTAAGCCAACCTAGGTGGTTTTGCTGGTGGAGTTGTTGTTGTAGATGATATTATGGGGGTTTCCATAACTCCTCCCCCCTTAGAGTGGAGCGATGACCAAAAGTTTTGACGGTCAGGAGCGACTAAACTTGTTGTAGGTAGTTCTTTTACATCATATTTTGTTTTCCGTTTTATTGCAAAAATTATTATGATAATGAGAATTATTGCTGCTACTAAACCATAGTTTATATGTCTATGTAGAACTGTTCGAGTCGATAAGATTTCGATTGGCAATTTATTCTTTAGGTGGTATTCTTTGAGCTTAGGTATACTCAAACTTTCAATTGTAGAAAAAGGTTTTATATTTACTTCAGCTGTTGTGTTAATAATAAAATCATCCCAATAAATGTTTGGATTTCCTCTGTATACTATTTCATTAATAGTGACATCACAGTTATTAAAATGTATTAGTAGATTTCCTTCAATACTTAGTTCCTTCGAATCGCATGATGTCTTTATTTTGGTTGGTGGTAAGTTTGTTGCTAACACAAATCCGTGTTCTGGTTGAGATATTTTGGTAATTTGGCCAACATCGTTTAGATTACAGGTAGCTTCTTGGTTGTTTATAATTTTGCCGAAGCATGGAGATTTTTCTAAAGCTTCTTGTTGTAGGCTCTCCTTGCAGTAGAACAGGTTTTCGATTTTTTTGCATAAATTGTCAAAATATTGAATTTTTTTATTGTTATAAATTGTATATGGTTTTATAATAATTTCTTTGGTTTTATTAATTGGTATGGGAATTGTATGAGAAATTGTGAATTGTTCTGGAGGGATATGAGGAATGAGAATATTGAAAATTATATTTGTATTATTGTAGTACGCTTGTAATTCTAGTAGCTCATACAAATGTTCTATGGTTTCAACTTTAATAGACTGGTTTCCTAAATTATTCTCGATTTCTTTTAGTTCCTCTATATTTAAGATCATTTTTGGTATGATCCCGAGTGAGGATAAAGTCATTGCTTCAGAAATACTTGTGATATGATTTGTTAGTAAATCGATATGATAGTTTATTTGATTAAGGTATTGAATATCGCTTATAAGTTTGAAGTTGGAGAAGATGCCATTTTGAGAGTTTTGTAGTGATTTAACAATAATTTCTTGTTCGGTATTTATATGGTTTGTAATATTTTCTAGTCTTTCGACAATTTTAGTATTAAGTACATCTTGTTTATTTGTCCCGATCTGTACTTTAGTTGTTAAATTAAATATTGCTTCATTAATACGGGTAGCATCATTGCTATCCATGTTACCTGTAATGAATTTTACTACTGATCCTATGCCATTAAATAATCCTCTTTTATTGCGATATCTGGGTGTTATTGAATTTAATTTGTTTTTAAGATCTGTTAATTTAAAGTTTGTCATTTTTAACGATCCTTTGTTATAGTATGATGATGTGAAATGTTTTAATGGTTCTTCGATTTTCATGATATTGTTTTTATATGAATCGAGTTTAATGATATGTATGAGATTGGTGTAATCTGTTATTGTTTTAGCCGTTCCTAATTTTATTTGTAATAACCCTTGGGTATCGGATAGATTTTGTATGTTGTGTTTGTGCATGTATTGTGGTTATTAGTCTGAAAAAGATGGTATATTATTTTAAATTTCAAAATCGTTTTTTCTTTATTTTTGATTTGTGTAATTTTTTGTTTTCTGTAGTAATTAATGTGACTTTGTTATTTCTTTTTATTTTGTGTTTAGTAAATCTTGGTGTAAGTTTATTTCTTCTACATTCTTTTCTATATATATAATCATTTTCGTCGTAATTTATAGGGTCTTGCCTATTTGCATTAAGTTTCTCTATGCGCTTATCTGTATCGGATTGTAGTTTATTTCTGATACAATCATATAACTGAATTTGAAATTGATTGATTTTGGAAAGATATTCATGTTCATTGTTGAATGTGATCTCGCGATCGAATTTATTTGTTCTGCCATAAAAAAGTTCAAAGGGTGTTAGTTTTGTGGAGGAGTGAATGGCATTATTGTATGTTATTAGAGTTTCAGTCAAAATATCGTCATGATCCATTTCTAATTTTTTATTTTTTATTTTTTCTGTTATTAATCTATATATTTCAGTTAATGTTGAATGAAGTCTTTCAACGGGGGCATTACTACTTGATTGTTGAAAGGAAGTGAAGTGCAAATTAATCTGATATTGTTTACAAAAATCTTTAAATAGGTTTGAATTGAATTCGGTTCCTTGGTCACAAACAATTTTGTTAGGGATGCCATGCATACTCAGAAAATGTTTTAAAGATTTTATCACACAAATACTATTTCTAGCCGTTAAAGTGTATGCCGCAGAAAATTTAGAAAATTTATCTATAATTGTAAGAATGTTTTTAGCGTTAATTGTGTAAATGTCTATGTGAATTATGTCTAACGGTTTGGTTGGTGTTGGCGGTTTTTCAAATATAGTTTTGGGAGGGTTCCTATCGTACTTAAGCCTTTGGCATGCATCGCAATTATTTATTGTTTGCGATATTTTAGATTTCATGTAGGGAAAATAATATTCACGCTTAAGGTGATCTAAGGTTTCTGTAATGCCTCTATGGTTGTTATTTTCATGATAGTCCTGAATTAATTTATCTTGGTTATCGTTTTCTTTTACATCTTTTACCATTTCAGTGCATCTAACCAAACGAAATATCTTACTTTGTGAAAAATGTTTTGAATATACGTTTTGAATCAAGCGAAAAGTTTCGTCGTCAGTAAATATTGCGGTAGTTTTATTAGGAGCAAGGTGGTTCTTTAGAATTTCTGTTATTATTTCTTCTGTATAATGGGGGTAAGTAAAGGTTTTTCTATATCTATTTTTAAAGATAACTTCAAGTTTCATATGGTAATTGGAGTTTCCTTTCTTAAATAGAGTTTGTAAATTAAAATCATTTATTGGTTTTTCCGAAATAGGTATGCCATCATTAATATTTTCTTCTGCAGAGTGAATTGTACTTCCTGATGTGCCTTGGATAGATTCTGTATCAAATGTATTTATATTTTGATCAAATGGAGGATTAGTTTTTATACGGCTAAGTGCGTCTGCATTAGTATTTAGTTTTCCTTTTTTGTAAACTATTTCGTAGTCGTATTCTTCTAATTTTAATCGCCAACGGACAAGTTTTGAGTTTGGTTCTTTAAGACTCATAATCCACGTTAGGGGTTTATGATCCGTTATGATCCTGAAGCGGTGACCGAATAGATACGGTCGAAAATATTTGGTAGCCCAAACTATGGCCAGAAGCTCTTTCTCTATTGTTGAATAATTTATTTCTGATGATGTTAGTGTGCGGCTTGCATAACAAATTGGTTTGTCGCTTCCAATTGGACCTTGTGACAGGATGGCTCCAATTGCGTAATTACTCGCATCTGTTGTGAGATTAAACGGTTTTGAAAAATCGGGATATTGTAAAATTGGGTCATTTGTTAAAAGACTCTTGCAGATTTCAAATGTTTCTTTATATTTATCATTTATTATAACAGGTTGGTCTTTTTTAAGACAAGCTGTAAATGGTTTTGTTATTTTGGCAAAATCTTTAATAAATTTGCGGTAGTATCCCAAAAGACCTAAGAAAGATTTTATTTCTTTCTGATTGGTTGGAATTGGAAAATTTTGAATAACTTTTATTTTATCAGGATTCGGTTTTACACCTTCGGTTGATACAATATGACCTAAAAAAGCGCATTCCTTATGTAGGAATTCTGATTTTTCTAGCTGTACTTTGAGATTGGCTTCTCTAAGAGCTGCAAAAACTTTTTTCAGATTCTCAATATGTTCTTGAAGAGAAGTGGAATAGATGATTATGTCATCTAAGTATACTAGGCACACGGTTCCTATTAGATCTTTAAGAATATAGTCCATCACTCGTTGGAACGTGGATGGGGCATTTTTAAGGCCAAATGGCATTCTAACGAACTCATAGTGACCTCCTTCTACCGTGAAGGCAGTTTTGGGTATATCTTTTGGGTTCATCTCTATTTGATGAAAGCCACTTGCCAAGTCTAATGTGGTAAAATACATACATTTCCCTAGTTTATCTAAAATTTCGTTGATGTTTGGTATTGGGTACCTATCTGATATTGTTTTTTCATTTAATTTCCTATAGTCTATTACTAGACGCCATTTACGTTTCCCACTAGCATCTAATTTTTTGGGCACTATCCACACTGGTGCGCTCCAAGGTGAAAAGCTTTCTCTAATTATACCTTGATTTAGCATCTCTGAGATTTGTCTTTTGACTTCCTCTTTGTGGATGTGTGGATATCTATAGGATTTTGTGTAAATAGGAATGTCATCTTTTGTGACTAAATTATGTTTAATCTTGTTAGTAAAGGTAAGACGTTGATTTTCCTGAAAGAAAATGTCTTCGAATTCCTTACATAATTTGGTTATTACCCGTTTTTCTTCAGAATTTAAGTGATCGATTCTCAGATTTTCGATTAAATTAATGCCGTTTTCAGAAGAACATTCTAAATTAATGTTGTTAAATTCTATGCAATCTGAATTGGTTAATAATTCTACTTTTATTGGACTTTCAATTAGAATGACTTTGTTGGTGTCGGATTTGTTGTTTACCTCAACAAAGCTGTACCAGTTTTTTGCGTTATATACACCAGTAGAGATTGTTACTTCTGGTTGTATGATTACATTAGGAATAAAGAAATCACCGTTTTCGATGTCTACAGGTACTTTAATAATAGCTTTTGTTTTCGGGTTTATTAAGAATTTCCCTGAAGTTAAATTCGGTTTGAAAAGCAGTGGAATGATCGTGTTTTTTGTTAGTAATTGTTTGTTTTCAAGATCGATTTTTGCATTTAATTTAGTAAGAATATCCAATCCAATTAGACCATCAAAATAGTTGTGAAATTTGAATATAAAAAATTCTAACTTTGTGTTTTCTTGAAATTCTACGAAAGAGGGCATGTTTACTTTTGAATTTAATTGATGTTTGTTGAGAACTGTAGTTATTGTTATTGGTGCGCATTTTTCTATTTTTAATCGCTTGGTGTATTCTGGATTGATGAATGATGCGGATGCACCTGTATCTATTAAAAATCGGAGTGGACGTCCGAATGGTGATGAAATATTTATGTAAGGGAGGTAATTACCATGTTTATTAATATCTAAGTATCCCCTTGATTCCTGGAGGCACTGAATTGAAAATTTTCAGGATCTGATATTTCGTTATAGTTATCCATATTTGGTAAATAGTTTGGGATATTATAGTCTTCGGAAAAGGTGTTTTCAGTTGTGTGATCAATTTGGTGCAGTTCCCTTGGGAATCTTCGTGTTTGTTGGCTTGTATTTCTATGGTGTGTATAGCCTGAGCTAGTGTCCATTGGTTCTGGTGTCTGATAGTTGTGATTTGGTTGCGGATGTTTTATGTTATTTAATTGGGTTTGGTTATTTTGAATTGTATGATTGTTAGTTTGTCTTGGTGTTTGTGAGTAGAAATTGTGTGGAATCTGAGGCCTATTGTATGATTGATTGTTAGTTAACCGTGGATTATATGTAGGAGGATTAAAATATTGTGGTCTAAAGTTATTACCTACATGTGTTCTTGGAGTGAATGGTTTTTGATAATGAGGAAATGAATATTGTGGAGTATAATGCTTCTGAGTTTCTTGTTTTTTAATTAGGATTCTGTTTTCTTGTCTAATATAAAACATGTTTTGCTCTGTGACGCAATATGAAAAGGCTATTGGAAGTGTCTCTGGTTTCATAGCTCTTATAGAAGATCCAAGTGGTTCTCTAAGGCCAGATAAAAATGTATTGAGGCACATTTTGGCAAATAGATCGCGTTTTGCAGCGATAATGTTAGGATCGATTTCATGAATCATTAAGTGATTACTAATCGTAGCTTGAATTTCTACCACTGAACTATAAAATTCTTCTAGTGTTCTATTATTTTGTTTCAGCTGGTGAAGATCACGAATTAGTGAAGTTTCATTACGTTTGTCGGAGTAATGGAGAATTAAATTATTTTTAATGGTTTCCCATCGAAGGTCTGTGCTATACATATTTAATATTTCGTTGGCTTCTCCTTCGACTTTATTTCTTATAGCTCGTAAAATCATTTTTGCAAAAGAAGTGCCATCAATTGGTGTTAATACGGAGAGTATTTCTTCCACATTATTAATGAAATCGTAGAGTAATCTAGGATTACCATCGAATTTTGGAAGATCCTTGACGGCATCTGGGATTCTTAAGGAATCCAAGATATTTTTAACATTCGAGGGTGGATTAATATTATTTCCACTATTCTCACTTACACTCATGTCTGTTTCTGGTATTGGAACAAGAACTCTAGGAAAGATTTGATAAGGACGAAATCTAGGCATATAACAGTTGCAAAGGATTTAATTTCACAAACTTGTTAAAAATTGATTCAACTATAAAATATTCACAGATTTGTAAACGTTAATATTTTCCGTTTTCAAAAATATTCACTGACTATGTATATAAAATATTTTTTGTTATAATTAATACACAATTGTTCCCATAAATCACTTTTAAAAAAAAAATTTCCAATAATAAAATTTCTTTTTACAATATTAATAAAAACACTTCTTTCTTAATTTAAATTTTAAATTTTTATTTTTAATTTGTTTTACCATATACTTTTATTTTTTTATTATTTTATAATTCAATATTTGACTTACACAAAAATAATCAGCATCGTAGGTTCGTGTTCCTTTTTTACGATAATCCGTCGTACTGGAACTGGAAGACTGCGCCAGATATGGGTGGAGACTTATTAACACTTAAAAAAAATCAACCTTCAAGGTTGTTGTCACTTTATTAATTAATTCTTTCTTATCAATATTACAATTATTTATACTAAAAGAAATGCAGATTAAGCTTTAAAATAATAAGTGCAAAAAAATACAGAACAAATTTGTAAAATGCTGGTTAAACTAAATTGTTATTTTTATGTTGGCTTATGCGGAAGATCATATTGCAAAATATTAATTGGGTTAACAAAAAAATATTAATAATTCAACTAAATAATTTCTTATGTCTAGAGCGTTGACTTTTGTGTTGTTGTTTTTACATTTAAGCCAACCTAGGTGGTTTTGCTGGTGGAGTTGTTGTTGTAGATGATATTATGGGGGTTTCCATAACTCGCTCATTTTCCTTTGTTGAATATTTTTTTTTGTTTATTTTCTGCAATGTCGGTTTGCTAGTGATGGCACAAAGAAAATCGATTTTTTTCTCATTTTTTTAGTGATGACACTTAAAATATCGAAAAATGTAAGATCGAACAAAATGAGAAAAAGATCATCTTTTGTAGATGTAGAAAGATGTAGAATTTTTGGCCTGTATAATTCTTATGGGAAGATGTTAACATCTTTGCAAATTGATGAAAGATGTAGCTCAGTGGAAAAAGGCTATTAACTAAATATCGGCAAATAAAAAAATAAATCGATTTTTAATGTCAAATAAAATTTTTAGTCACCGTGGCCCGATTTTTATTTTTTATAACCTCCACCATATATGGTGAGGTTTCGTTCTTCCGTTTTTTATATGTCAAAATATAGGTCTAAGAACCCCTAAAGTATATATTCGTGATCCTTATCAAATTTTAAGTCGATCTAGCGATGTCCGTCTGTCTGTCGGTAGAAATGGCAAGCGGTCTGCTTATTTTTACCTAGATTACTATACATCCTCCCGAGCAGCTTGGTATTGAAAATGAGCAAAATCGGTCTAGCGTTTAAAATATTATCAGTGCAAATGTGAAGGTACCCTAAATTTTCTATACAAATGGGGTGTATTTTAGTTCAATTTCATAGTAGCGATTGGCAAGTAAAATATTTTCTCTTGTTTTTTAATCAGTCTAAGGGACTTCATTTTAAAATTTTAACTCAAAAAAAAATTTTTGTATTGAAAAAATTTTTTCATCAAAAAAAATTTTTTTTTTTCAATACAAAAAAATTTTTTCACCTCAAAAAATTTTTTTCATAGTATATTTTCCAACCACAAAATTTGTTTTCACATCCAAAACAAAAGCTTTTTATCTGAAAAAATTTTTTCCGCCTCCCTTATTTCACTTACTTGTTTTAATTCTTTTTTAAAAATCGTCAAAATTTAAAAGAAAATCTGTGAACTGGAAAAAAGCGTCTGTCTTAGCATTATTATTTTTTTTTTTTTTGCTTTAAAAATTTTTGTAAATGTGTGATTTTAATTTTGGCAATTTTTTAAATTTTAGTGATTTTTTAAATTTTTCCGTATTTTGCAAATTTTTTGCGAATTATTATTTTTAATTTAATGGATTTATTTTATTTTTAGTATTTTTTTTTTTTTCAATTTCCGCGAGTTGTTTTAAATTTAGGTTCTTTTATTTTTGGCGATCTTGTTAAATTTTTAGCAATATTATCTATATTTACCAATTTAAAATTTTACCGAAAAAAAGCAATTATTCCACTTCGGCTTATTTGTTTGATTTTGGCGATTTTTCACTTGGGCGTTTTTTTTAATATTTGGCGATTGTTGTAGATTCCAATTTTTTAAAATTGCAATAATTTTTATGAATTTTTATTTTATATGCTTTTTTTATTTTATACTCAATGTATCCTTTCTACCCATAAAATGTTTTGCCGATATTGAATTCATAATTGCTTTCACTGTTAAAAAACATTTTTAAATTTTTCAGAATTTTACAAATTTTTCGCGAATTATTTTTTTTTAATTTAATGATTTATTTTATTTTTAGTATTTTTTTTTAATTTCTGCAAGTTGTTTTCAATTTAGGCTTTTTTATTTTTGGCGATTTTATTCAATTTTGACAATTTTTAACAAAAAAAATAGCAATTATTCCGATTCGGCGATTTTGTTTAATATTGGCGATTTTTCACTTGATTTTTGCGATTCTTTTAAGTTGTAGTGAATTTTACTATTTTTGGCGATTTTACCCATTCTAGCGTTTAATATTACTTTTTGATTAACTGGCAATTTTTAGATTTTGGCGATTTTTTTCAATCTTGGCGATTTTTATTAATTTTTAAGATTTTTTTCACTTTTGCTGTTATTTTTTTACTATTTTTACGATTTTGCGATCTTTTTATATTGTGATGACAAATTTTAAAAATTTTAGCGGTTTTTTTTTCATTTATAGCGAGTTTTTTTTTTTTTATTCTGGCGATTTTAATTAATTTCGACGATTTATTTAAATTTTAACAAGTTTTTTTTTAATTTTTGTGTTATATTTTAAATTAAAGCGATTTTTAAAATTTTGGTTTTATAATTTAGCAATTCTTTTAAATTTTAAGAAAATTTTTATAAAACAGATATTAGAACTAAATTTATTGATTTTATGAAAAAAAAATGTTTTATCAGAGATTTTCTATACAAAAAGGTCTTTAGAATCTGAGAGTGTTCTATGGAAAAAAATTCTTAGAATGTGAAGGGTTTTTTATTAGGAAAAATTTCTCAAAAAGTAAGGGTTTTACTATAGAAAAAATACTTCAAAACTTAAGGCATTTTCTATAGAAAAATATCCTCAGAATCTGGTTATATTTATAGGATTTTCTATAGAAAAAAGTTCTCAGAATCTGAGGGGTATTCCATAGAAATTAATCCTTGGAATATTATGGGAAATTCTTATGAGAGTTTTTCTATATAAAAAGGTCTTTAGAATCTGAGAGTTTTCTATTGGAAAAAGTCCTTAAAATGTGCAGGGTTTTTATTAGGAAAAATTTCTCAAAAAGTAATGGTTTTACTATAGAAAAAATACTTCAAAACTTGAGGCATTTTCTATAGAAAAATATCCTCAGAATCTGGTTATATTTTTATAGGAAATTCTTAAGAATCTAAGGGTTTTCCTATAGAAAAAAGGACTCCGAATCTTAGGGTTTTCTGTAGAAAAAATTTCTCAGAATCTGAGGGGTTTTCCATAGAAATTAATCCTTGGAATATTATGGGAAATTCTTAGAAAATAGTCCTCAACATGTGAAGGTTTTTCCTCCAAAAAATAGCATTTAGACGATAATTTATTTTCAATGAGAAAAATCCTTTAACTATGAAGGGATTTCCTTAGGAAAAAAGGGGGGTTTCAATAATGAAAAGCATTTAAAATTCAATGATTTTTTCTATTTAAAAAGTTTGTAGGCTTTGAGAGTTTTAAATATATAATGACAGTTTCTTGTAAAGAATGCAATATTTTTTTTATTTAAAAAAAAGCTACTTTAAAGGAATGCCATTTTAAACAAAAATCTTTGGAGTTCATATTTCTCAGACTCTCTACACACGCTAACGACACAAAATTTACACACATTTAATTTCTAAATTTAGAAGCTTTGCGTAATATTGAATTTGCAAGCATTTTTTAAAGTGTAATATTGGTTTGAACTTCTGCAATCTGTTACAAATTATTCCTGCATTCTTTCAATGTTATCCCACTTTTAGTCCAATTCTATTCTATTGTACTTAACGAAATGTAATCATAACTAAACGTTTTCAATTTATTTCATATTTTCTTTAATGTCGGTTTTGTTGCCACAACATTTGACATTTTCCCTAATACCCACAACAACATCTGTTTTACACCAAATGTCATGAATATAATTGACAATTTGTGAACAGTATTTTGACATTCAATAATGTTGTTACAACACAATGTGCTTAAGACAATTAGGGGTATATTAAAATATGACAGCGATTTTTTAAATTAGTTTTACAAAGCAAATGAAAATTGGAAGACAAATTAAATATTTTTATACAGTTGTAAAGCGTTCGCTAATGATGTTCTACATTAAATGGAATGAATTAAAATTAGCAGTTAGAGTTTCCTTTTCTTTAGGCCTGTTCATGCAGCATATCGGTATATGAAACTTTATGTGTTCTTTACATCTGAGGTGTGGGATATGTTCAGCAACTTTGTAGAAAATATTAATGCAAATATTTTTGTCAAACATATTAACCCTCTAACTGCCCCACATAATAGTTATTTTTGATTTTATTCTAACAAATCGTAGAAACCACCCCTAACAAGGGGTAAGGGGGAATGAAATGTTCGAAAAAAATGTTGGCCATAAAATTCTACTATATATGTCAGAACACACCAAAGGCCAAAACTTAACACAAACACCAAAAACCAGTCTTAATTAAGATTGCTCATCAGATTTCTAGTCAGATTTTGGAATGACTTTCATATTATATAGGTAACCAAAAATCTGACTAGAAATAACTCATACATAGCATATCATTATATAAAAAAGTAAAGGGTGGTTAAATTTTAAGGGCCGATGTTGAGTGTGAACCACACCTAAACGTCAAGTTTTTTCTGCATTTCATTTGACATTTCTCAATTTCAGACTACCAAGTAAAACCACACATTACCAAATAATGTGTAAAGTAATGTGTACCCATAGGGGCTCATGGATTACTTTACACCTTACTTCACTGATGAATTTTTACAGACGATGAGCCTCAAAGTAATGTATATACCCATTACTTTAGAAATGATAATGTAAGGGTTACTTATATGGTTACGAGAATGGAAAAAGTAATGTGTCTTAAAATTGATTTTTAAAAAGAAGAATTTTTATTAAAAATAATGTGGTCATGATGGGAATCGCACCACGGAAATCTGTTTGCCAGCCAAGAACTCTCCCCACTAAGCTATCGGCGCATATAGTATTTGATTGCTTTAAACTAAAATGAATTGTTGCGCTCCGTTTTTCGCTAGTGTTTTCAAAACAAACATGCAATGCCCTTTTGCTTACAAAAAACATAAAATAATGTACCTTAAAATAGATTTTCAAAAAAAATTCAATTTTTACTTTACATTTATAAATCATATATTACGTAATCAATAATGAGTAACTTATAACTTGAGCAAACCGGGTCTGTAGGAGATGTAAAAACACCAGTGCATGCTCGAACAGCTCGTACTGCTGAAAATATTGCTGCTGTTCGCGATAGTGTGGCTGAAGAGCCGTCCACATCAACTCGTTGTCGTGCCCAACAATTGCACCTCTCACGCTCGTCGTTGATGAACATTGCAAGGTGCGATTGACTCAAGAACTAAAGCCTCTTGCCCATTCCAAACGTCGTCAATGGTCAAAATGGTGGCAAGAAATGGCAACAGTGGATGATCAATTTTCGAAGAAAATCATTTTCAGTGATGAGGCACATTTTCACCTCAGTGCAGAATTGCCGCATTTGGGCGAATGATAATCCAAGAGTGATTGTCGAAAAACCAATGCACCCACAAAGAGTGACTGTTTGGTGCGGTTTATGGACTGGCGGCATCATCGGGCCGTATTTTTTCCGAAAATGAGGCCGGTCAGGCAGTTACTGTGAGTGGTGTTCGCTATCGTGAGATGATAACGAACTTTTTATGCCCCGAATTGGAAGATATGGATGTGCACGATATGTGGTTTCAATAGGACGGTGCCACTTGCTACACAGCTAACAAAACAATGGCTATTTTGGGCGACAAATTCAATGGCCGTGTTAACTCACGTGGTGGCGATGTCAATTGGCCGCCAAGATCATGTGATTTGACACCGTTGGACTTCTTTCTTTGGGGTTATTTGAAAGAAAAGGTGTACGTCGATAAGTCAGCAACAATTCAAGAGCTTAGGGATAAGATAATTCGGCACATTAACAGCATAGAACCTCAATTATGCCTCAGCGTCATCGAAAATTTGAACCATCGGATGGAGATGTGCCGTCGATATTTTGTTCCATAAATAATTGAACCATACCATATTATCATAATAAAAAAAAATTACAATAATTTCCTAAATAATTTGTGTTTTATTCAAAATCAACATCGGCCCTAAAAATTTAACCACCCTTTATAAGCTAAATCACATTTGTCTCTTTAAATTCAATATTGTTGATTTTATGTGATGTTTTTTTTTCAATGTGGTGTAATTTAAACGAGATTTCTTGCTCTCAAGGGCTTTGTATTTTTTAAAAATTTCTTTTATATACTTTTTGTTTTGTTTTATACTCAATGTATTCTTTTTTACCCATAAAATGTTTTGCCGATATTGAATTTATAATTTCTTTTACTGTTAAAAAGCAATTAAAAAGAACTTTGATTTTCTGTTTTTTTTTTTAATTGTTCACATGTGTTTGGATTTTAAAACATAACTAACATAAGTTACCTCTTAATATTTATATGACAATAATTAAAATGAAAATTAACCCTCTAATGCCCAAGGCCGCTAAAAAGCGGTCTTTGGATCTTAAGTATTTTTTGTTTATATAACAATATTTAATTAAAGAAATTGTATTATATTGATAAAAAAAACAAAAAAAAAAACATTTCACCTTCAATTATTTTTTCTGCAATGAGCGACTTTAAAGCGAGAAGGACATTCAGAATATTATGTAGTAAACTGTTTGTAGTTTAATAAAAAAAGTTTTCCATACCATTTAAAAATAAAGGAACATACATTTATTTTTCAATAAATATCTATATTAACTTTTTAATATATTTATTCCAAATAATTTACTATATATATATTTTTATACTTTAAAAATAAATGAAATTGAAAAAAATCGTAAATGGATTTTTTTCAATTTCATTTATTTTTTTCATTTGTTTGAAATTTAATAAAAATTTACCTACAAAACGGAAACTTGTGGTTAATTTGTGTCCGTAACAGTTATTACAAATTTAAATTTTATTTCAAAAAAAATATATTCAAAAAATTTCAATTTGTTTTTTTATTTAAATTGGTTGTATATATACAAAATTTTTCAATACAAATTACAAGAACTTCATACCCAATAAACCATATAGCAATCAAACTGCAATACAACTTGAGAATAAGCTTATATTAATAGTGTGTTTTAAGCTTTTCTTAATTTCGCTTATTATAATATTTATAAAATGTGAATTCACAAGCAGTATTTAACAATGCTAGAGAAAAGATTATTATACATAACTTTTTCTCAAGTATGCTTATGAACAACATACAACAACAACGCAATATGACGATTGAAATAGAAATATTTTTCAATACATTCTAGTCTTGTTGTCTTTGTTCTACGCTTATAATGCATACAACAAGTGCCATTACTTTTTCTTTAAATTTGTCAAACGTGTTTTGCGTGTACATTTAGTTGTAAATTTTATATAGTGAACGTGCAGTTGCATATTAAATTTAATTATTTTTATTTTTGGTTAAAATTAATTATTATTTATATTTAAAATGAATTATTATTTTTTATATTTAAAATGAGTTATTATTATTTATTTTTAAAATAAAAATAAAAAATAAATTAAATTAAAAAAAATAATTATGATTTCTCTTTTTCAACTATTAATAATATATTATTTTTGTAAGCTTATTCTACAATTGCAAGAATAAGCTTATATTAATCATACACACATAAAATTTTCACGAGGGTTCCATTTTGATTTTTCTACAATTCTTACGATAGCCTTTTTCAATATATTCTCAAGTCTTTTTCAAGCTTAAGGCTTTTGTTTGTAAGCTTATAATAATATTTTTCTCAAGTCATTTGGTATGTTGGGTAAACACACATATACAAACACATTCATACAAAAAGTGTCTATAGCCATGCATACATACATTTTGTATTGTTACGAGTATATTAAAAAAAAAAAATACAAAAACGAAAATAATTTCAAATAAATGAAAAAAAAAACATATATTTTTTAAGGATTGGTAGGTAAAATTTGGACATTTATTTTATCTGATTATATCATTTGTTTCTTACGGATGTGTCAGTTGATTAATCAACATTTAAAAATAAATAACAAATTGCATTTAATTTAAATGAAAATTAAGTAGACCGGTTTTTAAATGAAATATCATTTCTTTTAAATGATATTTTCAGTTATTTTAACTTACAAACTTTTTTAAGTGGATGTAAAGTCAAACTTTTAGAAAAATTAACTTTTTAAAAACTTTTCAAAAATATATTTACGCTCTGCTAAATATTTTTTATAATAGCAAACCAAATCTGGGGCCCTAACTTGTAAAATGAGTTATTATTTTTGTTCCAGGACACACAGGCTACCGTTAGGACTCGTTTTACAAATATCTCTCTAACTCCAAAATTAGCTAAGAGATTTTTTTCAAATTAACCAACAGCCGATATGCTGGAAGTAAGTAGTAAGCAAATTTAAATTTGTCAAAATAAATTGATGTTTAGTGTCAATATCGCTCAATTTCGCAATATCAAAAAAGGCGACAATCACCATAACTTTTAAAATAATAAAACTAGATTACCAATTTTTGGTACATAATTTTATTTTAATTTTATTTTTAGTGAAAACTGATATTATTTGTTTATTGGATTTCTTGATACGTTTTCAGCCTTTATTGCGCTAGATCGCCTAAATAAAGCGATAAATAAAAAATTTATTATTTTTGCCATAGTTAGTGTGTTCAATTCCAAATGCAAAGTATATATATTATCGAAATCAGGAGAAAGAGCTTTAAAGAGTTAAATCTCCAATCAAGGAATTGCTTTTAAAAATTGCAATTTTTAATTGTCAGAAATAGTAAAAAGTCAAAAAGTGGCTAATAAAATTAAAAAAATTTTATTTTTTTCCACAAATTAACAATTTAACCGTAATTCTTTTTCTTACTAAATCTTGTTTACTTACAAAATTATCTCCTAAAGAAACAATTAAGAATTTGCAAAAAGTACAAAAGAGCAGATATTTTTTTTTTCAAAAATCACTAAAATTTAAGAATTTTTATATAAAAAGCAGTTTTCTATGCCTCAGTTTCACATTGTCCCGTTAGCTACCAACAGCGGCTTTAATTAAAATTTTTGGATTTAACTATTACTAAAATTTTAACTGGACATTTAGTACTCGTGCCTAAATTGAAGAAGTTTTCAAAAATAAATGTTCAAAGAACTTGATAATGATTGAATTTTCGAGCAATTAAGCCAGTTACAAATTTTTCAACAAATTAATAAAAATGTACAATGAACGAAGCTCTATTTATGCTGCTAACTGAGACTTTAACTGACACATTTGTTGTTGTTTAAGATATAAAACTTGAATTTAATTGTTGGTTAAATTTTAACGAGACATAATTTGATCGGGACTAATCATTATTAAGAATTAAAATGATAGGTAGAAATCGCTAACCAAAAATAGAAACATAGTCTAGAAATTGGACCAAAGTAACGAACGACAAAAGTAACAAACAAAATGGTCAAAAAGATTTTAAAAAAGTAGAAAAGAATTTCAACAAAATTCGTTTAAAAAATCGTCAAGAGTAGACAACAATCGACTAAATAAATTTAAAAAAAACGCCAAAAAAAATTCTATAAATTCGACAAAAGACGCTAAAATTTAAAAAATCGTCAGAATTGAAAATCAACTCTTAAAAAACCCAAAAATTTTAACAAAATTATCAAAATTCGCCAAGATTTAAAAAAAAAATAAAAAATTTACATTTAAAAAAAATCTTTAAAAGTAAACAAAAATTTCAACAAAAGGACAAAAATCGCTTAAATATTTAAAACATACAAAAAATTTCAACAAAATGGACAAAAGTGGAAAAAAATTAAAAATAATTTTAAAAAATTATTTAAATAAGCATCAGTCAAAAAAGCACTAAAATTAAAAAAAAAAAATTGTCAAAATATCTTAATATAAAATAATTCACAAAATTAGAAAAAACCGCCTACATGAAAAAACGCCAGAATTGCAACAAAATGAATGAAAATTTATAAAAAAAAATCCACAAAAAAAGTTCAAAAATGACAAAACGTGATAAAAATACTTTAAAAGGTGGAAAAGTTTCATTAAAAACCCGGTCTACTTAATTTTCATTTAAATTAAATGCCATTTGTTATTTATTTTTAAATGTTGATTAATCAACTGACACATCCGTAAGAAACAAATGATATAATCAGTTAAAATAAATGTCAAAATTTTACCTACCAATCCTTAAAAAATAAATTTTTTTTTCATTTATTTGAATTTATTTCCGTTTTTGTAGTTTTTGTTTTTTTTTAATATACTCGTATAATACAAAATGTATGTATGCATGGCTATAGACACTTTTTGTATGAATGTGTTTATATATGTATGTGTGTTTATAAAGTTCTTGTAATTTGTATTGAAAAATTTTGTATATATACAACCAATTTAAATAAAAAAACAAATTGAAATTTTTTGAATATTTTTTTTTTGAAACAGACAGCAAACAAAATTTAAGTTCGTAATAACTGTTACGGACACAAATAAACCACAAGTTTACGTTTTGTGGGTAAATTTTTATTAAATTTCAAACAAATGAAAAAAATAAATGAAACTGAAAAAAATGGTAAATAATAATAAATTATTTCGAATAAATGTATAAAAAAGTTAATATAGATATTTTTTTGAAAAATAAATGTATGTTCCTTTATTTTTAAATGGAACGGAAAACTTTTTTATTAAACTACAAACAGTTAACTACATAATATTCCGAGTGTAGTCGAAGTAGTGAAAGGACTGCTACAGGACAGAAATAATATGAAGGAAAAGTACTTATAATTTGCTTTTAATGCTATTTAAGTAAAAAAGAAAGTAATAAATAATGAAAAAAAAAAACTTTCCACACTCAAAAAACACATGAACTAAAAATTAATGCAAAATATCCTTTAAAATAGTTTTCCTCAATTTAAGTCAAATTTTTTTTATCAAATTTAAAGAAGAGCTATTTAACTTAATGCTACAAAATATTTTCTTATTTTTGAGTCAGTTAAGTTCTAGATTTAAGTACAAAAAATTATCTAATAAACTTAAATAAAATAAAGTTTTGCTTAAATTATTTCCTAACTAAAAGTAAAATTTAATATGATATATGAACTAATTAAGGGGAATTTTGCTGTTTTTTTTTAAATTTAGTTCTCAATAATAACATTTTTCTATAATTTAGAAATTTTGAGCAAATTATAAATAAAATTTGGTTCTTAATTTCAAGGAAAATTTTATTCAATTTTGGTAAAAAGTGTCTTTGGCGAGCTTTTCGTTTAAATTTTTCCTCCCAATAAGTTAATTTTTTTAAATTCTAGTTCTTTTGTTTTTTGGGTGCAGTTCAAAAAATTATCCTGTGTACTATAAAATGGTTTAATTATTCCTATATGATTTTTTTTTATAATTAAAGAAGATTCAAAATATAAAACAACCTACATTTTTATGCTAAATGTTAAAAAAAATTCAAAAGTTTAAGTTTGACCTTGAATTCCTCAATAAATACTGACCTGATTTTCATGAAACTGGTGAAATGTTGCAGGAATTATCTGTATATTAAAAAAAAATGTTCAATCGGTTCAAAAGTTACAGAGTTTTGGCTAATGAAAAACATTTCTGAGCCTTACTGTGCGGTGGCGTATACTTAATATTTATTTTGTTGAAATATTCATCATACGTACAGTATGATTTAAAACATATGAATTAGAATTATAGAAATTTTAGCATAATAATGTTGTTAGAACATAGGAAAAAATTCCATTAATGATAGTCCTGAAATTTGTTACTTATTTATCATTTTTGTTCTTCTTCTTCTTCATTTCCAGGTAGCACTGCATTCAAATGAAGAAATGAAATCTAACAGTAATTGTAATCTAAATCCCCAACAACCTGCAGATACTTTAGCAAATGAATCACCACCCCAAACATCTTTTGTCACAACCACAACAACCGCAACATTATCGTCAACGCAAGAAGAAGAAACTGAAAAACAACATCAAATTAAAAACACATCGTGTATAAAAACAATATGTGAAACTACAAAAAGCATATCAATGTCTACATTTGAAACAAAACGCTTACAAGATAATATGGGACAAGATACAATGATTAGTAAATTTAGCAGTAGTCCGACAGCATCATGCAGCAGTACTTTACAAAGTACATTAATGCGTCAACAACAACAACACCAACAATCAAAGGAGCAGCAACATAGCTCTCAACATAACCAAGAACACACAACAACGACAACAACAACATTATCAACATCATTGCCAACAGTAAAAAGCAATTTAACAAATGATGCATGTCGAGACAATAATGACAGTACTAATGTCTCTGTTGGTAGTGTTGACGCTGATGCTAATAATGAAAGGATTGGTAGTGTTGACGCTGATGCTTATAATGAAAAGGATTGTTTTAACAATGATGATGTTTGTGTAACTGACTATACTACAACAAATGTTGTTGATTATCAAGATAAAACTAAAACGCCCATACAGAAATCAGCAAAATTACCCGTATATACCACAACAACATATAAAGGTAACATCCAAGAGACTTCTTTTCAAACTAATCCACAACAACATTCAGATGGTAATAAAAACTTAGCATTTGTTACAACATCTACCCAAAGTTCAGTGACAACAACAACTACTACAACGAATCCTGCTAACGACGCTCCTTTAACCTTGCATAAACAACTTTCGCCTACACCTGAACCAACGCCAGCGCCAACGCCTTCGGAAAAAAAATCATTTAACATTCCTATACAAAAGGACAATATCGTGCCATATAATATCATCAATAACTATTTCTCTGTAGGAGTGGTATGTAGAAGTTTATATTTTATTTTTATCATTTTCAATTTGTATTGAAAAGTTTGGTTTTTCTTTGAGGGATGTTTTTAACGATAATTGAAGTTTTTTAATATTGGAATGTAAGACGTACGTAAGACATACATTTAAGAAATACACTTAAAGAAAATTAATTGGAATCAACGAATTGGAATTTGAAGAAAAATTGTTATCAAATAAATACAAAAATTTATTTAATTTTTTATTTACCAGGCACTTTTTTTCATTTAAGATACCTTTTTCATAAAAGTTACTTTTTTAATAAAAGTTACTTTTTGGATAAAAGGTTGTTTTTTAATAAAAGGTACTTTTTTAATAAAACGTACTTTTTTAATAAAAGGTACTTTTTTAATAAAAGGTACTTATTTAATAAAAGGTACTTTTTTAATAAAAGGTACTTTTTTAATAAAAGGTACTTTTTTAATAAAAGGTACTTTTTTAATAAAAGGTAATTTTTTAATCAAAGGTACTTTTTTCATAAAAGGTACTTTTTAATAAAATATACTTTTTAAATAAAAGGTACTTTTTAAATAAAAGGTACTTTTTTCATAAAAAGTACTTTTTGAATAAAAGGTACTTTTTTGATAAAAGGTACTTTTTTAATAAAAGGTACTTTTTGAAAAAAAGGTACTTGTTAATTGAAGGTACTTTTTTAATAAAAGGTACTTTTTAAATAAAAGGTACTTTGTTAATTGAAGGTACTTTTTTGATAAAAGGTACTTTTTAATAAAATGTATTTTAAAAAAGGGCACTTTTTTAATAAAAGGTACTTTTGTAATAAAAGGTACTTTTTTAATAAAAGGCCCTTTTTTAATAAATGGAACTTTTTTAATAAAAGGTACTTTTTTAATAAAATGTACTTTTTTAATAAAAGGTACTTTTTTAATAAAAGGTACTTTTTTTTCTAAAAGGTACTTTTTTAATAAAAGGTACTTTTTTAATATAAGGTACTTTTTTTGATAAAAGGTTCTTATTTAATAAAAGGTACTTTTTTAATTAAAGGTACTTTTTTGAATAAAAGGTACTTTTTAATAAAAGGTACTTTTTTAATTGAAGGTACTTTTTTAATAAAAGGTACTTTTTTAAAAAAAGGTACTTGTTAATTGAAGGTACTTTTTTAATAAAAGGTACTTTTTAAATAAAAGGTACTTTGTTAATTGAAGGTACTTTTTTGATAAAAGGTACTTTTTTAATAAAATGTATTTTAAAAAAGGGCACTTTTTTAATAAAAGGTACTTTTGTAATAAAAGGTACTTTTTTAATAAAAGGTCCTTTTTTAATAAATGGCACTTTTTTAATAAAAGGTACTTTTTTAATAAAATGTACTTTTTTAATAAAAGGTACTTTTTTAATAAAAGGTACTTTTTTAATAAAAGTTACTTTTTTAATAAAAGGTACTTTTTTAATAAAAGTTACTTTTTTAATAAAAGGTACTTTTTTAATAAAAGATACTTTCTTAATAAAAGGTACTTTTTTAATAAAAGGTACTTTTTTAATAAAAGTTACTTTTTTAATAAAAGGTACTTTTTTAATAAAAGTTACTTTTTTAATAAAAGGTACTTTTTTAATAAAAGTTACTTTTTTAATAAATGGCACTTTTTTAATAAAAGGTACTTTTTTAATAAAATGTACTTTTTTAATAAAAGGTACTTTTTTAATAAAAGGTACTTTTTTAATAAAAGTTACTTTTTTAATAAAAGGTACTTTTTTAATAAAAGGTAATTTTTTAATAAAAGTTACTTTTTTAATAAAAGGTACTTTTTTAATAAAAGATACTTTCTTAATAAAAGATACTTTTTTAATAAAAGGTACTTTTTTAATAAAAGTTACTTTTTTAATAAAAGGTACTTTTTTAATAAAAGGTACTTTTGTAATAAAATGTACTTTTTTAATAAAAGGTACTTTTTTAATAAAAGGTACTTTTTTAATAAAAGATACTTGTTTAATAAAAGGTACTTTTTTAATAAAAGGTACTTTTTTAATAAAAGGTACTTTTTAATAAAAGGTACTTTTTAATAAAAGGTACTTTTTTGGATAAAAGATTGTTTTTTAATAAAAGGTACTTTTTTAATAAAAGATACTTTTTAAATAAAAGGTGCTATTTTAATAAAAGGTTCTTTCTTAATAAAAGGTACTTTTTTAATAAAAGGTACTTTTTTAATAAAAGGTACTTTTTTTAATAAAAGGTACTTTTTTTAATAAAAGGTACTTTTTTAATAAAAGGTACTTTTTTAATAAAAGATACTTTTTTAATAAAAGGTGCTTTTTTAATAAAAGGTACTTTTTTAACAAAAGGTACTTTTTTAATAAAAGGTACTTTTTTAATAAAAGGTACTTTTTTAATAAAAGGTACTTTTTTAATAAAAGTTACTTTTTTAATAAAAGGTACTTTTTTAGTAAAAGGTGCTTTTTTAATAAAAGGTACTTTTTTAATAAAAGGTACTTTTTTAATAAAAGGTACTTTTTTTAATAAAAGTTACTTTTTTAATAAAAGTTACTTTTTTAATAAAAGGTACTTTTTTAATAAAAGTTACTTTTTTAATAAAAGGTACTTTTTTAATAAAAGATACTTTCTTAATAAAAGGTACTTTTTTAATAAAAGGTACTTTTTTAACAAAAGGTACTTTTTTAATAAAAGTTACTTTTTTAATAAAAGGTACTTTTTTAATAAAAGTTACTTTTTTAATAAAAGGTACTTTTTTAATAAAAGTTACTTTTTTAATAAAAGGTACTTTTTTAATAAAAGTTACTTTTTTAATAAAAGGTACTTTTTTAATAAAAGATACTTTCTTAATAAAAGGTACTTTTTTAATAAAAGGTACTTTTTTAAAAAAATTACTTTTTTAATAAAAGTTACTTTTTTAATAAAAGGTGCTTTTTTAATAAAAGGTACTTTCTTAATAAAAGGTACTTTTTTAATAAAAGGTACCTTTTTAAAAAAAGGTACTTTTTTAATAAAAGGTACTTTTTTAATAATAGGTACTTTTTTAATAAAAGGTACTTTTTTAATAAAAGGTACTTTTTTAATAAAAGGTACTTTTTTAATAAAAGGTACTTTTTTAATAAAAGGTACTTTTTTAATAAAAGGTACTTTTTTAATAAAAGGTAATTTTTTAATAAAAGGTACTTTTTTAATAAAAGGTACTTTTTTAATAAAAGTTACTTTTTTAATAAAAGGTACTTTTTTAATAAAAGGTACTTTTTTAATAAAAGGTACTTTTTTAATAAAAGGTACTTTTTTAATAAAAGGTACTTTTTTAATAAAAGGTACTTTTTTAATAAAAGGTACTTTTTTAATAAAAGTTACTTTTTTAATAAAAGATACTTTTTTAATAAAAGGTACTTTTTTAATAAGAGTTACTTTTTTAATAAAAGATACTTTTTAATAAAATTGTATAGGAAGGGATTGAAAAAGATTTTTTTCAAAAATTAAATTCAAAAAGAAGTTAATTTGCACGAACTATTTTTCTACACTTTGAGTCAATTATTTTGATTCTCAAATTGTTATTTTTTTTTATATGTTAAAAGCTCTCGATTTTAATTCAAGACATTGATTTATTAGGAGTAAATTTAATTTTGTAGCTTAAAGTTTTAATAAATCAAGGACTTCAATGAAAATTTATTACATATGGTAATTTAAAAGACAAAAATTTGTTAGTAAACTACTAAGTAAGACAGACCGTCGAGCTGATTTTGTCCGGTTACGGGAGATGTCCGCCTTAAAGAATAGTTCTTTCTTATTAAGTTACAAGAAGGTACCAAGAAATTTGTACGTCTATGAAAGCTATCCGTCTGCGAGAGCTGTCCACTAGTAGAGCTTTCAGTGTAATAAGTTTTTTTAAATCTTTGGTAGGCGTATGATTAATATTTATACTTACAAAATGTTAAGTATACGCCTACTTACATTATTGAAAACCTTGTAACCAATAATGTCGATTTTGTTATACCACAAATGTCTATAAATGGAATATGGCTGCCAAACCCCAAAAGTCATTTTGTAAAAAACATTTAAAATTTATAACAACTCATTTTTAAACACTTTACTTGCTTCTTATATATTTGGCAGGCAAAACCCTGAATTTGTCAATTCAATAATAAAAATTTAAAATAAATTTAGTCAGAAAGTATGTAAAACTAGTTTTTTTTTTTAACTCTTTGCCTACGTGTAATGGTTAACCAAAAACAAAAGATGAGACATGTTTTATCTACAAACGTGCCATCATTACAATATTCTACTTTTTTTGCCTCTAAAAATAAGTCTGAGTTTAAAAAAAAGAAAAGTTTATAAGCAAAAAAAAAAAAATATTTCAGCTTAATAAATTATATTTTCTATGTAGTTTTTTTTTTATCAAAAGTTGTATCATAAAATAGAAAAACGTATATTTTTAGTTTTGTACTTTTGCTGTTTATTTTTAGTATTTAATACATAAAGAGACTTGTGTTTATGAGTCACGATATAAGAAGCTTAGATTTTTTTTTTTTTTATTTTTATAGAATGGGGTTTTTGTATTATGTTGTTAACAAGTCTTAATCCATAAATACCTTGGAACACAATATCTGTATGGTTTTTACTACTGGGAAAATAGATATTTTATGGTTCACATAACTTAAACTACTAAATATTTTATAAGGTACATAAAAATATTTTGTTAACAAATTTTAAGTTGGATATTTTTAAAACTTTTTATTTACGAAATGCTTTAAGTTTTTTGTTGTAGTAGTCAGCTAAAACCCCAAAGGCTGTGCAAGAAATTTTATAAATTTTCCCATCAAAATATTAGATATTATTTAGAAAAAGTACATATTATCTGTCAGTTTTAAATTCAAACTGTCCCCACTATCCCTGTTGAGTTATAAAATCTATTCGTGTTATTTAGCATCCCCTACATGCTTACCAAATGTGTGTGTGTGTTTCTGTGCCTGTGTATGAATGTCTTTTGTACAAAAGTTAAAACCACATTGATGATAAGCTATTATACCCTAGAGAGTATTTTTTGTATATTTTAAATAAAAATGTATTTTGTGTGTAAAGTTAAAAACTTTTACGCTTTAACACTACCGTATAAATAATTGGCTAATTATAGGGCAATAATAAAAACAATGGAAGAAACAGAAAACATTTGTAACAAACTTTTTGTGTATAGCATCAACAATGTGTATTAAATGTAAAAATCACGTTAAAAATTTGTTATTCTATTTAAATAATTAGATTTAAATTAAATCGTTTTGCGAAACAACATAAAAAGCACAAATATCAATGGTCATAACTTGAGGTCTCTTAAGTATCTCCAAATGCCTTTTTGTTACCATTTTTATACACAAAAAACAGATTTGTAGTTGCAACCGAATATTTGTAGTTCCATCTACCATCACTTTTATAAACTTAAAATACTGTTGTAATTACCGAATTTTATTTACAAATTCCAATTTTTTTTTTTTTGTAATAGTTGATATCTTTTCTATTTAAAGATATACTTATGGAACCGCTATCCACAAAATATATTTTAACAAGTAAAAAACAAGTAAGAGCGGCTAAATTCGGCTATGCCGAATCTTATATACCCTTCACCAAGGTTGGGAAAAAACTGAAGTTTATATATGGACATATAGGGAATGGACATATTTATATACGGACGCCTCTACACTCACCAAAAAAAGTCTGTAATGGCAACTGAAAATTTTGCTGTTATTACGGGAAATTCTGCTAATTTGAGCCCAGCGGTATTTTTTGCTAATCTTAGCAACACATGTCTGCTGACGTGTAGTACAATGAAATTAGTAGAAAAATTAGTAGCCGCTACTAAATTTTAGTAGACTTTTTGTAAAGTGGAATTTAAAATCTGTTTGCTAAAATCAGCACAAAAATTAGTAAAAATATTAGTACAAAGTTTTAGATTTATTTTTTTTATCGAGCATCAAAAATTTTGATATTTTTTAAAAGATGTTTTATACAAAATGAAAAAAAATCAAAGGCTTAAAAAGGTTAAAAATTGTTAAAACATAAACGAATTTATCATTTTGTTTTAATATGGTAATTTCTGTTTTGAAAAATATTTTAGTCAATTTTTTTTACTTTTAAGGTTAAATTTAATTGGTTTTAGGGCTGATTTTTAGAACTAAAAAACCTTTTCAGTGCTATTTTAAGTGGATGTCCTCTTTTTAGACATGAGTCGGTATCTTCACTTCCGATCCCTTTTTTAATCCTATGTAACATTTTAGGGCAATTTAAGTTTGTATGTAAAAGTTAAAATTATAAGAAATAACATTTCCTTCAATATCGACTTTTTTAAAATTAGTAATTTTTTTTGCTAATTTTAGCAAATCGGTTTTCAAAAATTTGTAAAATGATTTCTAAAATTAGCAACGAAAGTTTGTAGATATTCTGTAAAAATTCTGTAATTTGTAAAATGTAAATAGCAAAGAGATTTGCTAAATAATAATTTTTTTACTAAAAATCAGTACAAAAATAGTAAAGTGGGATCCGTTTACAAATTTTTCTACTAACTTTTTTTTCTGAGTGTAAGAGGAAATTAACCATTTAGTTTGGTGATAAAACTTGGACTCGGGAAGATTTTTGGTTCCAGAAAATAGGTATTTAAAAAAAATGTATGTTTTGGGCATACCTTTTTTTGGATCTGAACCGATATTTCCGAGTTTTTTAGCAAATATGTTATACTAAAGACTCGATCTTTTGCTATGTAAGACGTATCCATAGGTCATAATACAGCTCTAAAATTTTAGTTTTTATAAACATTTTGATGTTTTTAGCCCATTTATGTATTATTTAATTTCGGTCTTAAGATATAAAGAAATCTATTTTGTGCCACGCCTAATTCACAGATCCCGCCCACATTTGGTCAGATGTTGTGTATTGGTAATCAAGATGCTCGAACTTTTTTTTTGGAATTTTCCCTCTTTCCGTTCTCCAAATATACAGAAAAACTGCCCGAAATCGTTAAGTCAACTGTGCTGTACGTATTTGTTATGTTAAAAAAAAATAAAAAAACAAATAAAAAGTCTAAATAAAATGTAAAAAAAAAAAAAATTGTACAAAAAAAGTTGAATAGACGGGAAACGATCGCGCGACTAAAAGAAATAAACTATTTATGGCAAAGCGCTTAGACCACTGAGCCTTTGAAGCACATATGCAATCATAGTTAATAGAAGTAAATAAACGTTATCAGAAGTAAATAACAGTTCAAAACTAATTTGTTTGGCTTTTAGGTAAATCTTTATATGTGTTTGTTGTTTGTGTATAAAAGGTGAAGAGGTGAAAGAAAAGAAGTTCAACAAATAAAATCAAAAAAAGAACAACAACCACAAACATACTGCCAATCAGTGTTGTCATATTATTTTTTCCAAAAATCTTTTTAGTTGTAAAAAAAAATTATTTTCGACCAAAAAAATATTTTTTTACAAATCGTTAAAAGAAATCACTAGAACTGCGTGTGTTTTATTTCTACAAATACGTTTAATTTAGCTGGCATATTTGCATTTGAGATTTTATTTCGCTTTTTTATTAAAAAATTTTTTTAATTTCTTTAGCTTAATTTTAAAAATTTGAAGGAAAATAGTTTATAAATTTTTTTTTTTATAAATTATTATAAGTTATGACCTCAAATAGTTGCACTCAAAGGGAAATTATGTATACAATTTTCTTAATATATGAGAAATAAAACGTTTTAAAAAATCTGTTTATAAATTCTTTTAAATCGGTGCAAAAATATAAATAAACCCGTTTGTATCAGAGGGATTTTATAAAAATTTTGATGTGTTTAGCCTATTTATGGATAATTTAATTATTAATTTAAAATTTTATTTAAATAAATTATTTAATGTTAAAAAACAAAAAATAAACAAAAAAAAAAGTCTTAAGTAAATATAAAAAAAGTATTTGTGACATAGCGCTTATACAACTGAGCCATTGAAGCTCATGTGCAATCATCGTAAATAGAAGTAAATAAACAGTTTTCGTTCAATAGAGATTTGTTTGGTTTTTATTTAAATGATAAATCTTTGTATTGGTTTGTTGTTTGTGTATAAAAGGTGAAGATGTGAAAAAAAGAATTTCAACAAATTGATGTGTTTGTTATGCGTAATATTCAACATACATATAAAACAAAGGGATTTTACGGAAAAAATTAGAGGTAGTCGTGGTTTTTTGCTTATATCAACCGATCTGGCTGATTTTCAATAGCAAACAGAAATGGATCACATGTAACAGAAATATTTAAAAATCAAGTCCTCATCATGTCTGGGGTCTTCGGAAAACCCATTTTAACACACAGACGGACAGCGTTAAATCAACTTCGCTCTTCATAAGGACCCAGAATATATATACTTTATAGGGTCTAAGATCAATATTGTAGAAATTACAAACGAAATCTCAAACTTATGTATATATACCCTTCCACCTGTGGTGAAAGGTATAATAAGACTTAAATTCGAGTGTTCCAAACCTTTGAATACCCTCCAGCAATATCCAAAAAAATGTTCTCTACTGTTTTGGATACAAATAATGTAAAAAACTTAAGAAGTAAAATTATGGCGATGAAACAAATTTGTTGAGGTAAAAAAAAAATTTTTTAGGTGAATATAAAATATTCAATTCTAAGCGACTGAAATTGTACTAAAATACACCAATTTGTATGGAAAATTTACTCATTACTTTTTACCGCTAAATCAATTTGGCTCAATTTCAATAGCAAAATGCTCTAGGTAAAAATAGGCAACCCCGCTTGTTCGTTTCTAATTAATGCCGTTGACCGTTTCGAAATCGGTTAAAAAATTACTGAGTTAGAAAAGTTTAAGTGCGCAAGTCCAAAAAAATACTCTTTCCCCTATATCTCGAAATTTTGAGGGTATCAGCTAGACCTACAACTTACACTAGATCATTTCACAAGTTCTTGCAATTTTTTTTTTTTTGTAGCACAGTGTATTTAGTAAATTTTTTGCTGATTTAAGCATACAGATTTTAAATTCCACTTTACAAAAAGTATACTAAAATATAGTAGCGGTTACTAATTTTTCTAATAATTTCATTGTACTACACGTCAGCAGACATGTGTTGTTAAGATTAGCAATAAAAACCGATGGGCTCAAATTAGCTAAATTTCCCGTAAAAACAGCAAAATTTTCAGTTGCCATTACAGACTTTTTTTGGTGAGTGTACCGTCACCATATATGGTGGAGCGTATAAAAATAAAACATTTTTATGCCGCGAACTTGACTAGAACCGGCGATCTTCTGTTTGTCAATCCACCACCTTTCTTCTAGGCTAAACTATATTAAATTTTTTCTAGTCAAATTTCAAACTTAAATATTTTTCAGGTTTGAAATTTAATGCTAATTAATATAAAAAAATATTTTAAAGCAACATTTTAAAAATTAATAAGGGTTCGATTCCAGAACCCTTCAAGACTAGCAGACTGTGTCTCCACCTACTGCACCACAGACACTTAAATTATTTTTAACTAAAGATATGTATATGAACAAAAAGCAAAAATGTGATACAAATCAAAATTTTGTTATAATAATAATAATTTCATAATATTTTATTATAATTGCCAAAATTGTGGAAATTAATGGTGATGGTTTACTAATGTTAATAAAGAATTTGACATTATACCAAAATTTACGGAAAAAACTAATATTTTAAGTAGAGCAATAGTTTTTATTGAAACAGAACTAATATTAGATTTTTGCTGCTAATATTCTGTTCTGGGTATTAAAGGTAATGTAGAAGTTAAGATTCTTTTAATTTTGATTAGACAAGCCAATATTTTGGATGATGTGACATTATTTGGGATAATTTTATATATTTTCCGTTTATAATTACATTTTACTATTCTGATGAATAACTTTAAGTACTAAGAATTAAAAAAAAAAATTAAATCACGATACAATTTAAGTAATTGTTGATAGAATTCCAACCAATTTATTTTCTGTGTTGAGGATACCATTAACTCAAGTTATTGTAAATTTCACTTTAGAGTTAGCAATTTATGATCATTATTATCTTAATGTCTTTTGTATGATGGATAAAACAAAATGTTTGTTTTCAACGACAAACAATAAAAAATTTTAGAAAATACCACATAAGCCTAAAATGACACAAATAGCTAAAGCATAACAATAGAAAAATATTTCAAAAAGGTATTTTGATATGACAAAGAAGAAGCATTTCAATGAAGAGCAAAGCGTTTTTTGTTACTACACATTTTCTTACACCATTTCAAATTGGAAAATATTTTAATTTTATAAAAAAGCCTTAAATTCAGCTTAATTTTTTTTTTAACCCACCACAGTATTTTTGTTGAATAAAATAAAAATAAATAAATTGAGAAAATACTGTCGAGGTGACAAAAAATTCTTTGGTGAACAAATTTTTTAGCCAAAAAAAATTTATGGTGAAAAAAATTTTGAGGGGAAAAAATTTTTATGATAAAAAACTATTTTTGGTAGGTGAATAAAGTTTAAGATGAATATAAAATATTATTCATCGCTAGGGGTCTGGTAAAAAAATATGACAAAATGTTTTATTCACCACACGCTAATTTGCAATTGTATACTTCATAATTTGTAAAAAATACTTGACATGGAGCAATATCAAATTATATTAATAATAACATATGGCAAGATCCATTTGAATCGAAAAATGTGCACATCAGAGAACTGCAAATGCTAATTGCAAAACGTTCATACGCAATCAACACAAGAATAAATATGTGTTTGCGTTCAAACTTCAACACACATATTTGTTGATGATTTTAAATCAATCAAACGACGTGCAAATTGTTGTCACTGATTTATAATCATCGGTCGTTTTTATACCATTGATTTTTCGTTTGAGTCAACAATAATTATTTTGATGTAGAATAAATCATAAAAAGCAATAAATAAAGCGTATGTGTGTATTCATAATTAAAAAAAAAAAATAGTTTCTTATCTATAAAAAGGGGGTGGTTTGTAGAAACACATTTCATAAATTAGGGTGGGTCTAAAATCCGGTTTTTTAGAACTTTTATAAGTAATACCAAAAATATTGTTTTTTGTGTTATTTTTTTTTTTTTTTAATTTAGGTCGATATCTCAGGCTCTCCCAATCCGGTTAAAGTTAAATATTATCTAATTTTCCAATCAAAATAGAAGAAAAAAAAATTTAGATAATATTTAAAATTTTCCGGATTAGGCAAGCCTGAGATATCGACCTAAATTTTTTTTCCAAAAATATATTTTTATTTCACAAAGAAGAATATTTCTAGTAGTGTATTACTAATAAAAATTCGAAAAAAGCGGATTTAAGTCCCACCCTAATGTACACAATATCATTTATGAAATGTGTTTCTATTTTGTTTTGATTATGATTACACTCATACGCGTTGTTTGTTGTTTTTTTCTGATTTATTCAACGCTGAGTGAGTGATTACATTTGCATAAAACATAATCGACAGATGATTCACACTGATCCCAATTACACGTTCAGTAACATGGTGCTGATTTTTTTCTACAGTAAATTTTGTTGAATTGTTAAATGTGAACAAGAATTTTTGTGTATGATTAAATCAAGAAAAATGTTGATTTTGCAGTTCTCTGGTGCACATCTCATTGTATACTATTGTATTAAAACAGATCTAATTTGTAACAATAAAAATTTTATCTGAATTTTCTTCTCATCCAATTGTATAATATTATTTATTAGTAAATATATATTTTGATCTAATTTAACATAATGTTATACAATTTTTGTCCTGACAAATTTGCTTAGAATCTCATAAATATAATAATATAAAGTTTCTATTTAAAAAATATAATAAATTTTGTAGCTATTAATAATAAAAAATTCTCATAATTTTGTATTATTTTAATTACAAATTTTATTTCTTTACAATTTTGTCAATATCACATATACTTATCTTATGGGTAACAGTGTAATGTTAAATAAATAAAATATTTAAACTACTATATGTGCTTGTGTATGTATTCACCAGCATTCGCATGAGTTTAAATATAAGCCCAGTTAAGTTAATAGTACGATAGTAGATTCATATATGTAAAATGTAATGTGAATAATAAATAATTCCATCAAAGACCATTAAGTCGTGCATGTAAAATCATGTAAAAAATAATTTAATAAATTAAGCCCCACCAAGATAAACTCTACACCACTAAACAATTTGCAAAGCGGATCAAACTCGGAAAAGCAACCTAGTACTTCTTATTTGGGCTGAAAAGCTAACAGTGCGATAAATATAGTGTAAAATCTAAATAATTGCGGAAGAGTTCACTTCAGCAAATATCGGGGAGTTGGATTTTTAGTAGGATTACACAGAGAAAACAGATTCATTGTAACAACCGAATTTTTTTCCAACCGAATGGTTTGGTTGTAACCACCGATATCTTTGTCGCAACCGAAATTCGGTTAACCATATTTCGGTTGCCTTGTTAACAGTATTTCGGTTGAAACCAAATATTTCAATTATGTCAGGAAATCATTTGGTTGGGTCAACTAAATAATTCGGTTGCTACAACCAAATTATTCAGTTGTCAAGAAATTCGGTTGTCACGATGAATTTGTTTTCTCTCTGTAGGTCCAAATGTCGCCTGATTGTATTTTTAATTTGAAGGCATGATTTCTATTTCTATATAACATTCACAACCCAAATAAGACAATAGATATTTACAGTTTTTGTATCTAAATACCATTTAAGACCAATTAAGAAAGATCCTATTTCTGCGGCTGGAAGGTCTGAATATGGATGGACCTACTCATTTTTTCTTTTTTTAAAGTACATTTTTTTTCAAAAGTACCTTTTCATCAAAAATAAGTTTTTCGCCAAAAGCATCTTTTCGCCGAAAGTAACTTTTTTAAAAACTAGCTTTTTATCAAAAGTAGCTAGTCGCCAAAAGTACTTTTTTTCAAAAGTAACTTTTTATACCCTCCACTATATATGGTGAGGGTATATATCAGTTTGTCATTCCGTTTGTAATATGTCGAAATATAGGTTTAAGACCCTTATGCAATTTTAAGACGATTTAGCGATGTCCGTCTGTCTGTCTGTTGAAATGGCGATCACGACGCGAAGACGCAAGCGGGGGTGCCTATTTTTACCCAGATTATTTAACATCCTCCCGAGCAGTTTGGTATTTAAAATGAGCAATTTGTACAATTTTTCTGTATCTATTATTTTTTTTTGTTAAGTAAGTAAAAATGTTATTAAGTCTTCTTATTGTTCGATTACATTTATTGTCTTACATACTATGAGAAGAACTATATGTGTGTTACTCTGATAACTAAGTTAACGTAAAAATCAACAATGTTTAAGTCGCTAACAGAGCAGACCTCTGTAAATAACATTGCTAAAACTAAATAAATAACATTACTAAAACTAAATAACAAAAGTTCGTTACATAAATTGACAAAACATATTCATATTACAGTTCATGCAAAATTTAGTATATACGTATGTATATCATCTTCAGCCCCTATGGTGGAGGGTATTCAAAGATTCGGCACAGCCGAATTTAGCCATTTTTTACTTGTTTAAAAACCACATTTTCTTTAAAAGAAGCCTGTCGCCAAAAGTACCTTTTATTCAAAAGCACCTTTTATTCAAAAGTAACTTTTATTAAAAAGCACCTTTTATTCAAAAGTACCTTTTATTCAAAAGTACCTTTTATTCAAAAGTACCTTTTATTCAAAAGTACCTTTTATTCAAAAGTACCTTTTATTCAAAAGTACCTTTTATTCAAAAGTACCTTTTATTCAAAAGTAACTTTTATTCAAAAGTACTTTTTATTCAAAAGTACCTTTTATTCAAAAGCACCTTTTATTCAAAAGTACCTTTTATTCAAAAGTACCTTTTATTCAAAAGTACATTTTATTCAAAAGTACCTTTTATTCAAAAGTACCTTTTATTCAAAAGTACCTTTTATTCAAAAGTACCTTTTATTCAAAAGTACCTTTTATTCAAAAGTACCTTTTATTCAAAAGTACCTTTTATTCAAAAGTACCTTTTATTCAAAAGTACCTTTTATTCAAAAGTACCTTTTATTCAAAAGTACCTTTTATTCAAAAGTACCTTTTATTAAAAAGTACCTTTTAGTCAAAAGTACCTTGTATTCAAAAGTACCTTTTATTCAAAAGTACCTTTTATTCAAAAGTACCTTTTATTCAAAAGTACCTTTTATTCAAAAGTACCTTCTATTCAAAAGTACCTTCTATTCAAAAGTATATTTTCTTAAAAAGTACTTTTTATTAAAAATTACCTTTCATCTAAAGTACATTTTATTCAAAAGTAGCTTTTATTCAATAGTAGCTTTTATTCAAAAGTAACTTTTCCTCCAAAGTACTTTTTTTCAAAAGTACCCTTTCTTCAAAAGTAACTTTTATTCAAAAGAACCTCCTCTTCAGAAATTCCTTTTCTTCAAAAGTAGCTTTTATTCAAAAGAAACTTTTCCTCAAAAATACTTTTTTTCAAAAGTACCTTTTATTCAAAAGTACCTTTTATTCAAAAGTACCTTTTATTCAAAAGTACCTTTTATTCAAAAGTACCTTTTATTCAAAAGTACCTTTTATTCAAAAGTACCTTTTATTCAAAAGTACCTTTTATTCAAAAGTACCTTTTATTCAAAAGTACCTTTTATTCAAAAGTACCTTTTATTCAAAAGTACCCTTTATTCAAAAGTACCTTTTATTAAAAAGTACCTTTTATTCAAAAGTACCTTTTATTCAAAAGTACCTTTTATTCAAAAGTACCTTTTATTCAAAAGTACCTTTTATTCAAAAGTACCTTTTATTCAAAAGTACCTTTTATTCAAAAGTACCTTTTATTAAAAAGTACCTTTTATTCAAAAGTACCTTTTATTTTTTTATTTCGATAAAATTTGGCAATATATGGAAATCGGTCCAAATTTAGACCTAGTTCGCATACAAATATCACCCAAAATGGATTTTAATGCGACTACAGCTGACAAACTTGTAAGTAATTATCTAATATTTGATAAATAATTACCGAAAACTAATTAAGCAGAACAGTATTAATTTATTTTTGGACATATTCCCGATATTTTTTTTAAAATAAACCTAACATCAGGTTAAATCAAATTTTTAATTGATTTTGTTATTATTTATCCTTTTAGGGACACACCCATTCAAATTTCAGGTACTAGTGACTTTTCGGCTGGTTTTTCTTTTTTTTTACTCGTTTTATTTAACATATTGTTACGATTTTACCCTTTATAAAATCGTTGATTTATTTTCCTTTTAAATAAATCGAATTATTTCTATATTGCAAATAATAAACACTGTTTGAAATTGTTTATAGCTCTATTTATTTATAACAGGCACTAAAAATTACAGAAAAACACTTTAATGGCACACTTTAAATACACGATGTAAATAGACTAAACGTTAGCCACACTTTAGTTCTTGATACTTAGCGTTTTATTATCAACTGAACTACTTTGCCACCTAGCTGGGGTTTTTATATATGCGGGTTTAAATACCTAAAATATGGCAGCACTGTCTGGAAGCTGCATACTCGCAACTTTGAGAATGTTGTGACTTAAATGACAGTTTTTCATTTTTGTTGTTACTGTTATTGAAAACAAAAGAAAATCCAGATTTTTCTTAACCTATTTACGACCAATCATTAATTCGATGCAATTTTTATACAACAATTTGTATAATTGTTGGGTAAACTTTTTTCTTTTTGCATGATTTTAATTTAACAATTTTATACATTTTTATAAAAAATTAAATTGCTTTTATTAATTTGCTAACAACTTTTAAAAGTCATTTTAATTAAAAAAATAGTAAAAATTATAGAAAATTCATCTAAATTTCTCCTGATCCTAATATTACGAAATTTTAGGAGAGAAACACTCTACTGATGAGTTGTAGCGCTTTATGCTTAACTTAATCTAGTAAATAATGTTACTTTTGCTTTTGTCTTTAAATAAAATTTTGTATACAATTTTCTGTGTTTACAAGTATCACCATAACAAAATAAGTTAGCGCTCTCTCAACATGTTGGGGGAAATCAAATCATACACCAGTATGTTAAGTACACATGTCCAATATTAATAATACATAACTACACTTATTTTTTGGGAATTTTTTTTTTTCTTTAATAAAGTAAAAACATAACTTGAATTAACTTTATCATTAAATTTAGAAAAACTTTTAGATATAAGTATGAAATTTCATATGGCATTAATGGTTTAATAGAAATATTAAATTACTTGCGTTATTTGCCACATGCAGGCTAAACCTTCATAGTACATACATAATTTTTGTTAGTAGAAGTACTCGTATCATACTTTATGAGAAATCTTTGCTTTTTTTACTACGCATTTTTTATATTTTATGTTATATCCCAGCAAAACCACACATTACCAAATAATGGGTAAAGTAATGTATAGCCATAGGGGCCGATGGATTACTTTACACCTTACTTCATTAATGAATTTTACAGGCGATGAGCTTCAAAGTAATATAACCAAAAAAAAGTCTGTAATGGCAACTGAAAATTTTGCTGTTATTACGGGATATTCTGCTAATTTGAGCCCAGCGGTATTTTTTGCTAATCTTAGCAACACATGTCTGCTGACCTGTAGTACAATGAAATTAGTAGAAAAATTAGTAGCCGTTCCTAAATTTTAGTAGACTTTTTGTAAAGTGGAATTTAAAATCTGTTTGCTAAAATCAGCAAAAAAATTACTAAATACTATTAATATTAGTACAAAGTTTTAGATTTATTTTTTTTATCGAGCATCAAAAATTTTGATTATATTTTTTTAAAGATGTTTTATACAAAATTAAAAAAAATCAAAGGCTTAAAAATCTTAAAAATTGTTAAAACATAAACGAATTTATCATTTTGTTTTAATTTGGTAATTTCTGTTTTGAAAAATATTTTAGTCAATTTTTTTTTTTTTACTTTTAAGGTTAAATTTAATTGTTTTTAGGGCTGATTCTAAAAACCCCTTTTTAGTGCTATTTTAAGTGGATGTCCTCTTTTTAGACATGAGTCGGTATCTTCACTTCCGATCCCTTTTTTAATCCTATGTAACACTTAAGGGCAATTTAAGTTTGTATGTACATATAAGTTTAAATTATTAGAAATAACATTTCCTTAAATATCCATTTTTTTAATTAGTAATTTTTTTTTTTGCTAATTTTAGCAAATCGGTTTTCAAAAATTTGTAAAATGATTTCTGAAATTAGCAACGAAAATTTGTAGATATTCTGTAAAAAATCTGTAATTTGTAAAATGTAAATAGCAAAAAGATTTGCTAAATAACAATTTTTTTACTAAAAATCAGTACAAAAATAGTAAAGTGGGATTGAAAACCGTTTACAAATTTTTCTACTAACTTTTTTTCTGAGTGTACCCATTACTTTAGAGGTGATAATGTAAGGGATTACTTATATAGTTACAAAAATGGAAAAAGTAATGTGTCTTAAAATAGATTTTTAAAAAAGAGGAATTTTTATTAAAAAAAAAAATTATTACAAATATTTTATTTCAAATATTTGTAATTAAAGATAATGTGGTAAAGATGGGAATCGAACCAGGGAAATCTGGTTGCCAGCCAAGAACTCTACCCACTGAGCTATCGGCGCATATAGTATTTGATTGCTTTAAACTTAAATGAATTGTTGCGCTTCGTTTTTTCGCTAGCGTTGTCAAAACAAACATACATTACCCTTTTACTTACAAAAAAACACAAAGTAATGTATCTAAAAATAGATTTTCAAAAATATTTCAATTATTACTTTACATTTATAAATCATATATTACGTAATCAATTATCAGTAACTTATTACTTTATGCTTGCAAATAATGAAAAAGGTAACGAGCTATCATTACAAGGTAACACATGAGAATATCGCACCCATTACCAAAGTTTTGCTGTGTACTTTAGTCTTTGAATTTCATTGTAGTATGTATATTTTCAAGTTAAGTGGGTGTTTGCTTTATATCTCACATTCATGGAAATACAAATTGCTAAATGCATACATGATTTTATGTTAAGTTAGTTGGTTGGGACTCGCTTAACATACACTTACATGTATACACTTACATGTATGTTTAAGTATTAAAGCCTCTTTTTTTATATTTTTCTCCCCCATTTTCTTGAAAAATAAAATCTCTATATACATTTATGCGTTAGTATCTCGTACTACTGTTATTTGGATAGTCATAGTATTTAATGCCACAACTTGACATTAAGTGCAAACATGGGATTTCCATTTGCTTTCCTAAGGGCTCAATATGTACGGTTTCAAAATATACATACATACATACAAATGATATATCAATTGATATGCATAAGTTGTATGTATGTATGTATGTAATATATTTTATTTATTTTAGAGGTCACACAGTAATAAAATTACATATAACAATTTTGTTTCTTATTCTTTGTGGTAAGAATTGTTTGTTTAAATGTACTCCCAAAAATAGTAATTAGACAAACATATATATTTTTACAGGACTTCTTTATTCTTTTGGGAGACATTTCTTAAAAAACAAATTAATTTCAATGTATCTATTTATATCATTCAAAGTAGGCATAACTAGCCACTGGATTTTCAAAGATTTATAAACAAAGCTTTACAGGTTTTTTAACAAATAAAAATTTTGAAAACATTGTCGAGGTAAAAAAAATGTTTTTAAATCTAAAAGCAATTTAAATCTAAAACAATTTTTGTAGGTGAGGTGAAAAACAAATTTTGAGGTGAAAAAAAATTTGTGGGGAAAAATTTTTTGAGATGAAACAAGTAAAAAAAGGCTTAAATTCGGCTGTGCCGAATCTTTAACTTCCCTTCACCAATATCATAAAAAATGTTCTCTGTTGTTTTTGATATAAATTATATAAAAAAAAATTTTAAGTAAAATTATGGAGGCAAAAAAAAAATTTTGAGGTGAAAACCTTTTTTTTGGTGTAAGAACAAATTTTGTGGTGGAAAAAATTTTTGTAGGCAAAAAAATTGTTTGAGGTGTAAACAAATTTTTTGGTGGAAAAATTTTTTGTGGTGGAAAAAATTTTGTGAGCTGTGTTTTTGTGGTGAAAAAAATTGTTTGAGGTGAAAAATATTTATTATTTATGTTATTCACTTCTAAGCGACTGGTTAAAAATATGAGAAAATATATTATGTAACAGTCGCAACTATGAAATTTTGCTAAAATACACAAATTTATATGGAAAATTTAAGGTACCTTCACATTTTTACTCATAACTTTTTAACCGCTAGACCGATTTTGCTCATTTTCAAGACCAAATTGTGCATTTAGGTGAACATGAGCATCCCCGCTTGCGTCTTCGCGTCGTGATCGCCATTTCAACAGACATACATCGCCAAATCAGCTTAAAATTTCATAAAGATCTCGAACATATATATACTTTATGGGGTCTTAGACCTATTACAAACATGACATGTCACAAACGGAATGGCAAACTGATTGATATGTATATGTCCTCATCAATGCATTTTGAACCCTTCTAACCTTCTTTTGATGCTTCTAACTCTGTACATCCAGTAAAGTTTCATAGTCCTTTTTTGCCGCTGGACCGAAGTTGCTCATTATAAATATCAAACTGCTTAGGAGGATAACAATCAATCTGAATAACATCGCTTGCGTTTAAGCGCCGATGTGTAATGGGTCGGTTGTGTCAACCGCATTTTCGGTTGTGATAACAGGGAACCAATTGAAAATTTTAGTTGTCTTAACTACTTCATGCCGATTGAAAACAATTTCGGTTGCCTGCACGAATCCGTTTTATCGGTGTTTAAAGAGAGGCATTAATGGTCATATATGATCATATATCTTCGGATCTGAAATTATTCGGGTATATGAGCATACATGAGTAATATATGAACATATATTATCATATATAACCATATACGGCCATATATCATCAATATTTAGATCCGAAAATATAGTCATGAGATCTTAAACCATGCATGAACTTATATGCCCATGTATGATCATATACAAGTCCATATATTTTGATATTTACACAGATGCCCGGGTAAAAAAATTGATCTGGCGCAATATTTAATATTATCCAATTTGATATATTAAATTCATCCGAATAATGGCAGATCATATTAGATCCAGCAATATATTTGGGGATTAAGTTAGATCACAATACATCCGAAAAATGGAAGATCAAATTAGATTCAGAAATATATTTAGATATTAAGTAAGATCCAATTTTATCCGAAAAATTGCAGATTGCATTGTATCAGAGAAGTTTCAACAATATAATACATATTCCGAATGTAGTTTATTAAAAAACGTACAAAATAATTTTAAATTAAAAAATATAAAAATTCCCGAAATAAGTTAATATGTGATAGTTTTGTAAAAAAAAAATCTTAATATATAAAAACGCTTGTGCCGGGTACGTGTTACAAAAAGTCAAGAACCGCTGGACCGATTGAAACCAAACTTGGACAATATATAAGTTTAGTCAGGAGCCAGGTTTCTCTTAAGTTTAACAACGATAGGTGGCGCTATTGTCGTAATATTTCAATTTTTTTTACTTATGGTACGATTTGGCTCAAATTTACAAAATATATTTATTAAACAAAAATAAGTATCCTTTTTTTTATGGGCATTCAAAAATAAAAAATTGTCAATATATTAAAAATTTTCTTAAAACAATTTGTAAAAGAATTTAAGTTTCAATAAAAAATAATAATAATTTAAAATTCCGGAAAATCTTATTTGTTTTAAAATAATGCCGACCCGATCTAGAGGAGGAAACATTGGCAGGTACACTCGACGCGCCCGAACCGAAAGAGATCAACGAGCAAATTCTACACATGATCAACACTTACAACGGAATATCGAGCTTTCAAACCGAGTACGTGTAATTCGTGCTGCTCAAACACCTGAAGAACAATCTCAACATCTTGAGACCCGAAGAGTTATTGATAGACAACGCAATACCGATAATAATAGATAAGCAAATCGCGAAAGAATGCGTATAACCCGAGCTGCTTCGATCACCTAATTTAACCGTCTGGCTTTCGCTTACGAACCAGACATAAATTACAGTGCTCATGACAAAATCGCTATTGGTGAAATGTCCAATGAATGTAATCACTGTCATGCACTCAAATTTAAATATGAATCACCCGGAATGTGCTGTTGTTCCGGAAAAGTTGTGTTGCCACCACTTAACTCACCGCCGGAACCACTAAAAACATTGTTATTGGGTGAAAGTGCGGATTCCAAAATTTTTCTAAAAAAGACCAGAAAATTTAATTCATGCTTCCAAATGACTTCTTTTGGGGCAAAAATTATTACAAACACTGATGCTCAAGGTCGCAATTTTGGTTCAACTTTTAAAATACCAGGACAAGTACACCATAAGATTGGTGGTTTATATCCATTATCAAATGACCATCCCAAATTTTTGCAAATTTATTTTTTGGGTGATGAAGAAGAACAAGAGAGTTTAAGATGCCACTACAATCATATTGAACGAATCCAAGAACGATCTATCGTAGCATCCTTGGAAACATTTCTGGTCGAAAAAAATTCACTTATTAAATTATTTAAACATGCATCTGAAAGAATGATTACTGATAATTACATGATTGTAATCAAACCGGATAAACTTCCTCTAGGAGAACACACACGCAGATTCAATGCTCCAACGGTCAATGAAGTTGCAGTAGTTATGGTAGGAGATACTTTTGAACAACGAGACATTACAGTTATGCGTAGAAGCAACACTATTCAAGTCATACATGATTCACATCGGTCATACGATGCTTTAAAATATCCATTAATTTTTTTGGAAGGAGATGATGGATACCACATTAATATCAAACAATCTAATCTACAAACAGGTTAACATTTGATTTTTTAAGCCAAATTAGAAACAAATTAATTATTTCACTATTTTTTAAGGTGAAGAATTGCAAAAGAAAGTGAGTGCCATGAATTTTTATGCATACCGTATTATGATTCGTACAAATAAAACAAACCACATTCTCCAATATCGCTATTTATATCATCAGTATATTGTAGATATGTACGCGAAGATAGAAAGCGAGCGGTTATGATTCATCCCCTTCAATCAAGCAAAACTGCGAGCCGAAGAGTATATACACTTGCGAGACGCGAATAATAACAATACCGACGGCAATTTTAATCCAAATGAAGTAGGAAGCATCTGCAGTTTACCCTCATCGTACACAGGAAGTCCACGTCATATGCAACAGTATATTCAGAATGCAATGACATACGTACGCGTACATGGCAGGCCAGATTTATTCATAACATTCACCTGTAACCCACAGTGGGATGAAATAAAGAAATTCTTATTACCAGCTCAATGTTCATCTGATCGCCATGACATAACCGCTCGAGTATTCAAACAAAAGTTAAAATCAAAAAAGTTAAATTTAATCAACAAATAATGCCTTTCAATACTTTTTAATATCTATCTTTTTCAGTATTAATAATTTAATGTTTCAGATATTTCTTAAACACCCTTTTAAGGTCATGTCTTTTTTATTTAAATAAACGATATTTAAAATATAACAGAAAGAGTTTCACTTCATCTTGATTATGTTGCACTGCTACTTATCGTACTTAAGATTAATTTATAAAAAAAGAAATAATTGGAGACAAAATCAAAATATTTCAGGGCAAAACAACGTTTGCCGGGTCAGCTAGTATTAATATAAAAAAAGATAGAAAAAACAAAAAAAAAATTGATCTCCATGGCTGGGATTGCAAACCACTGACATGAAACCACATATAATCATATCTTATTTTATCTTATATTAGTTGTTTGTTTTGTAGATTTTATATACTTTTAGGTTTTTCGTTTATTATTTTTAGTTTATAGCGAGCTTTCAACCTCCGTATATTTACAAAAACAAAGCAAATTAACGATTTTTAGCTAGGTTGATACATGTATTTCGATCCAGCAAAAGATATCTTTAAAACATATGTAAACATTTATGATAATATATATATAATTAGATGAGGCCACATATGATTATATCTTAACTTTTTTACTCGGGTGATAAAATTTTTATTAAAAATTTTGTATTAAAAAAATTCTAAAATTTTTTGACTTTTTGATATTTTGGTTTTAGATCTTCTAAAAAACCTAATTAGTAAATTAGTTGTATAATCTATTTGATAATTAAAATATGTCTTTATAAGGGCAAGGAATTCCATGCAAAGACGAAAATATGCGCCTACAAAATGCAGCTAAAAAAAGAAGAAAAACAATAAATATGCACTTTAAAAAAATCGCACACTTTAAATAATAGAAAATACAAAATAAACATAAATTAAGCAGCATTTTGTCGAATAATGACAGAATCTAGAACTTTTCAACCATTTTACAGTAAAAAATTAAAAATGTATATTTTTGTACAAAATATGCAATGAAATTGTATCAAATATGCATTTCAAATTATGCAAAATTCTAGAACTTACGTTATTGTCAAGAATATGCGAAAACATGCAAATCGATGCCATTTTATTGTAAAATTGTTGAATGGAATAAATACAGATTTGGATAATCAAGAAAAAAATATGTATTTGTTTTAAATTCCTTGCCCTAGTCATTATATTAAAAAACAAACATTATTTATTTTTTTAATTTAAAGCCTATACTGAGAAATTTGTTTTATTAATACCTTATCCAGTACATATTTTAGCAATTATTTATTACTTTCCTTTCATTATTATTCAACACTGTATTAACACTCAATATTTATGGTGAACATCAAGCAAAAAAAGAAAAAACAGTCATTTCTGGTTATAAAATTTCATTAAGTTTCATTTATCTTCAACTAACTTGTTATCTTTTTTTCTCTTTTGGTTTTTTTTATTTCACATTCTCATTTATAGGATGCCGCAATTTGTAATAAATTTCACATGGAACGTGAAAAGAATCCACATAAATTTAATAGTCGCATGAAAAATAAACTTTCATATTTTGAATATGCAACAACGGAAACATTTGCCGCATCTTGCAAAAATCTACACAAACATACTGAAATTATTGTAAGTATAAAAACGTGTCAAAGCATTCAAATATTTTAATAAATTCTTACAAAACAAAAAGTATAAAGATTTTTCTGTTAATAAATTCAATTATACGATGATGATGAGTATGAACTGAATATGTTGGGGTTTGCATGATTTTGCATAATTGTAAATAATTTGCAAGATAATACTTATCAATTTGTGTTTGTACTTTACTTGAAGTAATAAGAATACACTCGTGATATTATGTTGGTGGATATCAACTGCTAACGGCTGGTAAAACAACGATGGTGTATTTTGTACGTGCGTTTAAATCAAATGCAATATGCAGTTTTTTTTTATCTGCTAAAAACCAGCTGATAAATGTAGTAAAATTTACTGTAAGAATTTGTTAAAACTTTTTTTTTATAAAATAACTGTAAGTTTAGATAAAAACAACTACATAAATATTTTATAACAAATATAGATATTGTTAAAAACAACTGTAAATGCAGTTGAATTTTCTTACATTTTTGTTACGAATTAGCATTTTTCACATTCTCAACTTTACACAGAAAAAAATTACCAAATTTTGTTTGTAATATTTTGTAAATACAAATAAAATTTTTTTTTTATTTTTTAGAAATTTTTACTGGCAAAAATTTGTCCAGTTAAAACCAGTTAGTTCTCTTGCATCGAACTGTCTCTTTACTCTCTATTTTTGCTCTCTCCTTTCTGAGTATTTGTGTTAACAAACACCTTCCAGTAAAAACTTTTACAAATTTGTACGAAATTTGGAGTTCGCAAGCACACTTAAACAAAAAATTGTTAGCAATCTAATTTGAATTTTAAAAAATATTTTTAATTACTTGTGTAATTTTTTCTGTGTATTACATTTTGGAGAATATATATAAAAAAGAAAACGAAAATTGTAAATTAATAAAATTTAAAAAATATATAAAAATATAGAATTATTTAAAATTGTTGCTCTTATATTTTAAATAATATCCAAATGTAATAGATTTTGTGGGGGTTCCCATCCAGAAATTGTCGATACTGGCAGAGCACTCATTGCCAGTGGTGGTACAATAAATAAAGTGCTGACAAAGCACTTATTTATAATGCTCTGTTAACGTTAGTAAATCACTTGATTAATTGTTTCGCTAGTTTTTTGCCAATGTTTTATAAAAGAAACGGCCAAGTCAGTTTGGGGTTCACCAAAAAAAAATCTACAACTTCTCCAATTGTATTTCAGAAATAGTCAATTGTATTTCAGAAATAGTCAATTGTATTTCAGAAATAGTCAATTGTGTTTTAGAAATAGTCAATTGTATTTCGGAAATAGTCAATTGTATTTCAGAAATTGTCAATTGTATTTCAGAAATTGTAAATTGTATTTCAGAAATAGACAATTGTATTTCAGAAATAGTCAATTGTATTTCAAAAATAGTCAATTGTATTTCAGAAATAGTCAATTGTATGTCAGAATAGTCAATTGTATTTCAGAAATAGTCAATTGTATTTCAGAAAAAGTCACTTGTATTTCAGAAATAGTCAATTATATTTTAGAAATGTCAATTGTATTTCAGAAATAGTCAATTGTATTTCAGAAATAGTTAATTGTATTTCAGAAATAGACAATTTTATTTCAGAAATAGTCAATTATATTTTAGAAATGTCAATTGTATTTCAGAAATAGTCAATTGTATTTAAGAAATAGTCAATTGTATTTCAGAAATAGACAATTGTATTTCAGAAATAGTCAATTATATTTCAGAAATAGTCCATTATATTTCAGAAATAGTCAATTATATTTTAGAAATGTCAATTGTATTTCAGAAATAGTCAATTGTATTTCAGAAAAAGTCAATTGTATTTCAGAAATAGTCAATTGTATTTCAGAAATTGTCAATTGTATTTCAGAAATAGTCAATTGTATTTCAGAAACAGTCAATTTAATTTCAGAAATTGTCAATTGTATTTCAGAAAAGGTGTAGAATTTAGAAAAATTAACATATCTGGAGGAAAAATCTACCAATATTTAATAAAATTTTCCTTGAAATTAAGAACATAAATTTTACTTAAAATCAAAATTTCTAAATTATAGATAAATTTTACTATTGAGAACTAAATTTTTATTACTAAGTAGTTTATATATCATCTTTAATTTAACTTTTAGTTAAAAAATGTTTCCTTGGTTTTAAGAAAATATTTTATTTTGTTTAAGTTCATTTAATCATTTTTTTTACTAAAAATTAGGACTTAACTCCCTAAAAATAAGAAAATATTTTCTAACATTAAGTTAAATAGCATTTCTTTTAACTGAAAATTATTCTTAAATTTCATCAAAAAAATTTCTAATAAATATGAAACTATAAAGCTAATATATTTGACCATATGTTTTAAAGTACTTTACACTGATTGTATAAGTATTTTCCCACTTTTGGAAGAATTCCGCTTTGTGAGGACACTGCTTTTAACAAACTTTTTTCTATACATTTTTGTATTTAAATTAAATTGAATTATACTAAATGAATGTATTTAAAATATAAATAAAATTTCATTAGCAAAAAGGTAAACATATTAAAAAAATATACTGCAGGATATCCTGAAACGTAATAAATTGTGACAAAGTCAGATCCTATTCGTAGTTAATTAAAGGTTCTCCTCGAGAGAACAACAAAAGGGACGCCCTAAGTGACACATGGCATCTATGGCTAAGGAACACTGGGGGTCCTTTGTCTTCTTAAATGAACTAATTTAAGGAAATTGTTGCAATAATACAAAATATCACAATTACGTTTCTTGTTATTATTGGAATATGGAAAATGCCATAATTTTATTTTATGGTATTTTTAGCTTTAACTTTATAATCAGCATATACAAATTTAAAACTTTTTTATTATTAAGTGAAAAAAAAATTATTTAAGTGCCTCCGATAATTATAAATTTTAATAGGCGCAACGTCAATTATAGTTAAGCCATTTTAACGTAATATATAAAATGTGCTTGCGATATTTTGTATTGTAGTCAGCAAACAAAATTATTACATAAAAGCGCAAATTCGAACCTTTTTAGCTTTTGCTAAAAAACTTTTAAAATATATTTTAAGCTACTTTAAGTTCAATATTTAAGACTGTTAAGATTAGAGATGGGCACGTCTCACGTGACTCACTCTGACGCACGAACTAAAAAATTTTTTTAATTGTTACTTTTTAAAATTAGGAAAACTGAATAGTTTGTTTTCAATTTATTGTTTTTTTTTAAGAATTTTGAAAATAAGTTAAACCTTTTCCATTGAAAAAAATTCTATTATTTCTCAAAAATTAGAAAACTTTTACTTGAAAAAAAACTAATATTTTATTAAAATTTTTAAAATTTATCTGAACTAAGTTGCTTGAAAATTTTCTCTAAAAATAGTTCATAAATTTCTAAAATCAAATAAATTTTTATTAATACAGAGGAAAAAGCTTATTACGTTTTGATTTTAATTAACTGAACTAATTTTTAGAAAACAATTCTTAAAAGTTAGAAATGGTTTTCTAAAATTTAGTTACTTTTACTACTCGCAAAAAAAATAAACACACATTAAATTCAAGTACTTTCTGATTTTAAGTTACACATTTTTGAATTAAATGGTCTAATTATTATTATTTTTTTTAACTATACTTAGTTGTATTAAATTTTAGTATGTAATTTTCTTAAAACTGAGATGTTTTTCGTAAAAATTTTTAAATTAATTTTTTCCTAAAATCAAGAAATATCACTTAGTAAACATATGAACTATTTCTGAATATAGAAACTATTTCGTGTTTATCCAAAAATAGAAATATTTATTTATTTTAAGAAAATTTTTCTAAGTTTTAATACAGTCCTCGCCACTTGAATAGGACCCCCTAATAGTTTTCCTAAAAAGTTGCTTAAGAATAAAAGCGTTTAATTTTTTCTAAGTTTTTTTTTTGTTCTCTCATTCGGTAAATTACACTTGTTCTCTCTGAGAGCCTTTTTTCAAGTTTTTTTGAAGTACCGTTGCTTTTTTTAGGTTTTCTTTTATAGATGATCGAAATTCTTGCAATTTTTCGCGCCACTTGAATAGAACAGTCTCAGTTGATAAGAGTTTTTTAAGAGTTCACTTGTTGTGGTTTCAACATTTTTGTTTCTTTATACAATTTAAGATTTTTAAATTAAAAAAAAATAAAAATCGGTGGAGAAAAGTGTCTGACCGAAACGGAAAAATGAAAAATAAAAATTTTTACTGATTCCGGGAAATCTGTTAATCAAATCGCCAAAGAAATTGATAGAAGTCGCCATGTCGTGTCTAATTTTATAAAAAATAATTCACCTGCTGATAAGCGAGCAATTTTAAGATTAGCCTCTAATTCCCACGATACTGTATCCCAAATAAGAGCTAAATCGGGTGTTTCCGCCAGTGTGAGAACTGTACAGTGTGTTATTTTCAAAGCTAGACATTTGGAGCGACTAAAATTAAAGAAAAAACCACCTCTAACAGGGGTCCGCAAGGAAATAAGCTTGTCATACTGTCGCAGTCATATGACATAGAATAATGAGTGGTACCGTGTCGTCTTTTTTGGCGAAAAAAAGTTTAACCTGAAGGGTCTAGATGGATTTAATTATTATTTTCACGATTTGCAGAAAGAAGAACATAATTTAAATCGCCTACATAGTCGAGAAGGGGGTGCTATGGTCTGGGGCAGTATCTCTTATTATGGTACCTGTGAGTTGCAATTTTTGACCACTAAAATGAATGCGAATTGCTACAAGGGTGTGCTCCAGCGGGCTTTTCCATTCTTCAGCGTGCTTTTTGGAAACCTGCAGTGGACGTTTCAACATGGCAACGCTCCTATTCACACCGCCAAAGCAGTGAAGTCATGGATTTCTGACCAGAATGTAAGAACGCTTGACTGGCCACCATACTCCCCAGACCTGAATATTATAGAAAATGTTTGGGGTTGGCTCGCTCGAAAGTTTTACGCTTCCGGTAAGCAGTACGATACCAAGGAGAAACTTATTGAAGCGATTAAAGCTGCTTGGTCTTCAATTTCCCTCGACTTTTTGAAATCCTTATACGACTCCATTCCAAATCGTATTTACGAAGTAATCCTTAAAAAAAGTGGCTCAAACCGTTATTAGTATAGCTTTAGAACATTTAGAATTTAATAAAATGTAAATAAAAATATTTAAATTTGTTCAAAATTGTGAAAAAATCTTTTTTTCTGGGGGGTGTCCTATTCAAGTGGCGCAATATCTTAAGAACTTTTTCTTCATATTCAATAACAAAAATAATTTTTGGCTCGGTACGAGGCAAGGAAATAATTATGATTGATACATTTTTCAGGGTATCAAATTAGCTTTCAATAATTAAAAAAATAAGGTTCTATCTTTTTTAGTTTAGAAGTTATTAACGCATAAATTAATAGAAAAAGAGATGTCCTATTCATGTGGCGAGGAGTGTAAGACTTGACTTAAATTGAGGAAAATATTTAAACTATTTTAAAGGAAATTTTGAATAAATTTTTAGTTCATGTCTTTTTTTTTTGAGTGTTGACAAAGCACTGTAAAAAACACACCATTAAAAATACTAGGCCAACGCTTTGCCGTTCGTATTTTTCTGGCTGGGTTGTTAAAAAAAAAAAAAAACAACTTAAAAATAATTTAAATATTTTTTCCCAGAAATGTCATGCCGTATTTGCAAAACTTTTTTGAGTGTAATAATTTGCTTATAATGGCTTGTTTTTTCATTTTTTTTCAAATATAGTGCGATGGTGTTCACCTAAATTTAGCCACTGGTCCTGCTTTACAAGGTGTGGCTCTTCTTAACATTCCCTATACACATGGTGGCTCCAATTTATGGGGTGCACGTTTATCTCAAAAGGGTAACAGTAAACTACTTCGACCATTACTTAAATTCTGGAAGTCTTCCGATAGTGAAACATCAAACATAAGTTCTAATTCCGTAGATATATCAGTAGCCACACAAGGTAATTAATAATATCTCATACATATTTTGAAACACTTCAATTTTGTTTGTTATATATTTTTAGATTTTGGTGATCGTTTAATCGAAGTGATTGGCTTAGATGATTGTTTACATATGGGTCAGGTGCGTACCGGCCTAAGAGAGTCTGGCCGTCGACTGGCTCAGTGTTCTGAAGTAATTATAAAGACACGTAAAACATATCCTATGCAAATTGATGGTGAGCCATGGATGCAGCCACCCTGTACAGTAAGTGCTAAGTACTATTTTTTTATATTTTTTGGTTATACACCTCTTTTGAGATCCCACTGTTAGCCTAAACCGTAATAAAAACTAAACTAAATTTTAAAAACTTCTTAAACACAAGTCACCTGCTTACACTAAACACACACAATGATAAAAGTTTGTGTAAAATTGAACAATTTTAATTTTTTTACACAAACTTGTGCCAGTCACTTGCGAAGTGTATTTGTTTTATAACTTGAAATGTTTACGAAATTGTTTCTTAGTCGCCCACAAAGCGTATGATGAATAATTATTGTAGTTAATGTTACTCATACGTTAAGTGACCTGTGATTTAAGATTAAAATGTGAGATTCATACTTTCAGTACATATTCTTTAAATTTATAAAAAAAAAATTATGTTCAATTAAACTAGCGGTATGTACAGTGGATTTCCGATTTAATGAACAATTGATTGTCAGCCCTGTTCGTTAAATCCAGTACTAGTCAAAAATATAATTATTGCACAATTCCGAAACAAATGCGGTTATCGGTAAGGGTAACGCTATTTTCTATTATTTCGGTAACGTTATTTTAAGGATAACGATTTTTTCAGTTATTTAGGTAACGGTATTTTAGGAATAACGATATTTTCAGTTATTTCGATATCGGTATTTTAGCGATAACGCTATTTTCTATTATTTCGGTAACGGTATTTTAGGGATAACGATTTTTTCAGTTATTTCGGTAACGGTATTTTAGGGGTAACGATATTCATTTAAAAGGGTATTGAATCGATAACGGTATTTTAGCGGTACTGCCTGCCAACCCTGGACAATTCATATCTTATTATAGATTTGACTAAACTATATTTAATTGATAATCCAGTAACACTCTCATCCATTTTTTAAATGTTCACAAGTTTACAAGTTCACAACGTAATTACCAAATTAAGACATCGGCTTAAAAAGTCCGTAGGATAATCAATAAAACAAGCGAAACTCGACTTTATTCATCGACATAGTCTCCTTCAAGAGCGACGCAATCACTCCAACGCCTTTCTAACATTTCGATACCTTTTTTATAGAATGATTTATCTCTGTCCTCAAAATAGGCCTCTGTTTCGGCAACCACCTCTTCATTCAAACTAAATTTCTTGAAGGTCTAAAAATAGGTAATAATCGTTGGAAGCCAAATCTGGCGAATACGGTGGATGCGGAAGCAATGTAAAGTGTAATTCGTACAATTTGGCCATCATTTGGAATCATCGGCACGTTGTCGTAAATAGCTTTCTCATGGAGAAATGGTCATGTAAAATAAAGCAGACACGTTTCTTCGATATCTTAAAGGTATCAGCTATTTCCTGCAACTTCACTTTACGGTCTGCCAAAACGATATTGTGAACTTTATTGATGTTTTCCGGTATCACCACCTCTTTTGGACTACCAGAGCGTTCGGCGACATCGGTTTTTGTACGACTACGTTTAAAGTCATAAAACCACTTTTCTACCATTTGTCTCTATGGACTTTGTCCGAATAACACTTACCAAGCAAAACTTTGTCTTGAACGATGTTTTTCCCATTAAAAAACAATGAGAAATCAACCCACGAAATTGCCTTGCATCCATTGTTTTCAAAATCGCAAACTAGCGCCTCTAAAACAGCTGTAACTTTTTTATTAATGAACGAATTGTCATTTAATTTTGACAGGTATCATCTGATAGTTGGCAGTTCGAAAAAATTATATAGATTTTAAATTAGTGGCGTCACATATATGTCATCCTTCGGATTTTTTTAAAATATTAGATTGAAAAAAATGCAAAAGAAAATCTTAGAATGACTTGAAATACATTATTTTTTTATATATATTTTTTTATTTGTTTGTTAAATTGAGTACTAAATTGGATTTTAATTCGTTATACACAGTCAGTAATGTAAAAATTTTGCCTGTTCGTTAAATCGCGAATTCGTTAAATCGAATGTTCGTTAAATCGGGAAACCACTGTATATGTTAACCTCTTAGCTACACTCAAAAAAAAATTAGTAAAATTTGTAAACGGTTTCCAATCTCACTTTATAATTTTTGTACTGATTTTTAGTAACAAAAATTATTGTTTAGTAAATTTTTTTGCTATTTATATTTTACAAATTACAGAATACACCTAGGTCTCTTTTTATGTGGTAGATGCGTTCCAAAAAAAATCGCATAAAAAATACTCAATTTCCATACAAAATGGATGATTCGTTCCAAATATTTCAAAAACCGCATAAAAAAATAAAAAAAAAAATAAACAAAAAACAATTTATTTATTAAAAATATTACATATTACATAAAAAGAAAAGAAATAATACATTTTATCAGAATTATTATCTGGTTAAACCAGTTTCATAAAAGTAAAAAATATATTAATATAAAAAATTAAATAATTACACATTTTAAACAAAAGAATTATTAAATAAAAACAACAAAAAACAATTCAGTTATTTTAAAACATAAAAAAACGCAAAAAAGATAGAAAAACAGTAACAAGTACAAACTAGAAACCACAAACTACAAACTAGAAACCACAATTTATATTTAGCTTACATATTATCTGAATCACTACTTGATAAGGCTCTGACCCGTTGTGAAAGTGGTGCAAAATTACTCTCATCGCTTGGAAGATTTTGAATTTGATCATTTGGAAGATTTTGTATTTTGATCAAAATCGGTCAATAATTTTTGAGTTGTAGTGTTTTTTTTTAACTGATTGTGTTGCTCGCGATATCCCGACATAAAGTAACAAATTTCTCTATTGAGTTTTAAGGCTTTTTTCAGTGTCAGGTCCGTACAGTAGGATTTGATTTTGTAATAAATTAACTGTTTGCAAAATTTTTCAAACTGTTTGAACATTAAGTGGTGCTAAAGTTTCTTCGTCACAATCACTTGCTCGACTTTCATCATTTTCTTTAATTATGCTATTAATAATTTCATCGTTACTTAATGGAATATACTCGAGCAATTCTTCCAAATCACTGTAATTTAATGTATCAAACCGCTCTCCTCCGATTTAGTGTGACAAAGCTATGATATCGTCATATATTGTTACTGTTATAGTTCTTGTATTATTTATAACACACTAGGGCCAAGCTGCTTTCCAGCAAGCGTTTAAAGTGTGTGGTCTAATATCTGAGACAGCTGATGAAGAATGAATTATACAGTCAAAAATTGTGAATTTTTTCCATACCTCATTTAGCGTTAATGATTCGTTTTATACTTTATTGACTATAAATTTATACGTACGTTTAATATAATATTTTCTAAATGTATAAATAATTCATTGGTCTAATGGTTGGAGAATACTTGTGGTGTTGGGTGGAAAAAATACTACCTTTACATTAGGATGTTCGATGTGTGGATGGCCTGGAGCATTAAGCAAAACTTTAAATTGTATTTTTTTTTCTGCTTCATATAAAATTCTACTTCGGGCACAAAGCATTTATTAAACCATTCGGTATAAATTGCAGTTGTTAGCCATTCCATGTACGGGTAAATGCTTTAAATCCTTGCCTTTTAAAGCTCGTGGTCTTAAAAATTTGTTTACTACCAGTGGTTTTAACATTCGATCGCCTGAAGCATTACTGCATAGTAAAAAGGTTATTCGATCTTTGTTTGCTTTAAACCAGGGGCCGAATACAATCGGAAATTCACACGTACACTACACGAATATCAACAAATCTCACAGCTAAGAGCACAAAAAATACAATTATTTCATTCAGTAGTACACTAACTTTCAACAGAGCAAGTATATGCCGCTTTGTTGAAGAAATAAAGTACACTCTAAAAATTAGTTTTTCGTTAACATTTTAAATTAAAAATGTGTAACGTTGAGTGGGAAGAATTTTTTTTATTTTCTTTAAATATATTAAATGAGGCAGAGTGCCTTGTATGCAATCAAAAAATTATTATGAATTATTTTTATTTTTTATAATAGAGAAAACATAAACATTAACTATTTTAATTCAATGAATACAAATATTCTCTTATCGATTAATTCGTTTATTAATTTATACATTCATGTATTTATCTAGAAAGATAAAATAATTTCTTACGGTGTAAAACACCAATACATTCATATTCTCTCTTTCTGCCGACCACTGCGTTTTGTTCAGAATTTGCTTTATATGTACGATTAAGCATTTTTTCCAGTACAATCCAGTTTCATCTGCATTTAAAACCTGATATGCACAATAACCTCCATCTTCGATAATCTTTTTTAATTTTTCAGGATAGTTTCTGGCACTGTCTTCATCAGCTGATGCAGTTTCGCCTCTAATTTGAACGTTATGAAGTACATTCCTATTTAAAAATCCGCTAAACCACCCTTTGCTTGCCGAAAATTCTTTAGCTGTGGATGAATCGGATTCTTTAATTTTTTCATACAAAATAAGTGCTTTTTCTGAATTTTCTGATAGGTATTTTTTTCTTAGTCAGATCCTCAATCCATATTATAAGAGCTCGCTCCATTTTCTCCAAAACGGAATCACGAAAATAAGATGATAATTTTGAACAAAGATGTGTTCTAGAACTAAGCGATTTTCTTATTTGAGATTGATTCTTTTTTATTGCTCCTATTGAATATCCTCCAAATTTAAAATGTTTTCCAATAGCAAAATACCTTTCACCTTTTTCTATACGATTTAAAATTTCCATTTTTGTTTCCAAATAAATGACTTGTGCTTTTTTTTTTTAGTTGTGTTAATTATCTCGAAGATAAACCTACAAAATATAACAAATTTTATTTTATTAATTAAAGACACATATCGTAGCACTTACCTTTTCAAATAATAAAATAATATTAAAAAAAATAAAGACTAAATGTGTACCATACAAATGAAAAACGAAACCTCAAGTTCAAGGACAGAATTACACTCAGGTTGAATGATAAAAATACATACATATAATTTTGTAATTTAAAACGGGGAACCACCAAACTCTATGCTTTCGATGCTTACACACATCGGGTACACATTGTTTAAGGAGAAAGTTTAAATTGCTTTTAAATTTTGAAAATTACTGTGCATTAGTGATGCCAACGTTTAGAAATGTTTAAAACGAGAAAAATTTATGAAAATTCAATAAAAAAAAATGACTAACAAAAAAAAAATTTTGAATTTAAAACCGCATAACTTCAAAAACCGAATAAAAACAGACCTAAGTGTATTTACAAATTTTTGTTGCTAAATTCAGAAATCACTTTACAAATTTTTGAAAACCGATTTGCTAAAATTAGCAAAACAAATTTTACTAATTTTAAAAAAGTGGATATTGAAGGAAATGTTATTTCTAATACTTAAATTGCCTTGAAATGTTACATAGATTGAAAAAGGGATCGCAAGGGAAGATACCGACTAATGTCTAAAAATAGGACATCCACTTAAAATAGCACTAAAAGGTTTTTTTAGTTTAAAAAATCAGCCCTAAAAACAATTAAAAAAATTTACTAAAAAATTTTTCAAAACAAAAATTAGCAAATTAAAACAAAATGATAAATTCGTTTGTTTTTACAATTTTTAAGCCTTGGATTTTTTTTTTTTTTAATTTTGTCTAAAATATTTTTTGAAAGAATAAAAAAAATTAATTAAAATAACTTGAAATTTTGTACTAATATTAATAATGTTTAGTAAATTTTTTTTGCTGATTTTAGCAAACCGATTTTAACTTCCACTTTACAAAAAATTTACTAAAATTTAGTAGCGGCTACTACTAATTTTTTCTACTAATTTCATTGTAGTTTATGTCAGCAGATATGTGTTGCTTAGATTAGCAAAAAATTACCGCTGGGCTCAAATTAGCAAATTTTCCCGTAATAACCGTAAAATTTTCAGTTGCCATTACCGACTTTTTGTTTGGTTAGTATATGTGTAAAGAAAAATTTCAAATATTTTTATGACAAACATTTTTGTTTACATTTATAAGAGAAAAGCCAAAAATTTCCAAGACTTGGCAGCATTTTTAAAAACTTTATTTTTAAGCAGCTTTAACTATAACTATATAGAGCGAGTCTATATCTACTTAAATTTATATGGATTATTATATAAAATTCGGAAAAAATAAACCTTATATTAAAATATTTATTTTATTTTAGAACCTATCAAATTACTAAGAAATAGTAAACACTAATTGATAAATGTAAGAGAACATGGAAAAATTTGTGAGAATGATTTTCTCTTACATTTATAAATTAAGTGGGTTTACTAATCCTTTTTAACATATAATTATCATCTCCAACCTGATAAATTCTAAAATATAAAATTAAAACATAAAAATCAAAATTTATATATTTATTTAATTTATTTTCAGATTAAAATCACACATAAAAATCAAGTTCCTATGTTAATGGCCACACGTTCCCAAAAGAAAAATAGTAAATATATGTGCGGTTGCTTTTTATGCTGAATACCCCCCACAAGCGCCTGTAATGCGCCGTGAACATTTTAACACAACATACGCCAAAACAACCACTCCAACACATACATACTACAGAAACCACCGTCCAAAACACAGAATAGCTTTATAACCACAAAAACAATAACAACAACAACAACAACAAAAATAACACAAAAACCATCAACATACAAAAAATATTTAAGATGCATAAAAATGAATTAAGCATCTAAAGTATATTGTTAATGTTTTACAACAACAACAACAACAAAAACATTTACATACAAAAGAAACAAGAATTTTTTTATCTAGACTTTAATATTAAAAAAGAAAATATTTAGAAAATTTATTTATACAAAAATATTACAATTTGAAGAGTGGATGCGAATAAGGGCACACCATTTAAAAAAAAATCAAAAAGTCAATAATGTTAGCAAAAAAAGTTTGCTGAGTCTGTGAATTTTTAGCTGGGAGAACCCTAACAAAAAAAATTGCTAATATCACGAAAAGCGGTTTAAAAAAAATTCGTAAATATTAGCAAAAGTTTTGCTGAATTTAAGTTAAATGCAAATTAAAGATGACGTAGTAAAATTAACAAAACTTTTTTACTGAATACTAATAGACTAAAAAAATTGACAACAAAAATTGTAGACAAATTTAACTTTATTTTGTAAAATTTTAAACTTACATTGTTTTTGTGTGGTTCTTTAAAAAAAAAATTATAGAAAAAAAACTATAAATATGACAGAACTTTCTCTTGAAAAATGCAAAGCAATTATTATTAAAAATCTTAAAATATATAAAAATATTTATATAAAAATTAAAAAAAAAAAAATAAAACAAATAATAATTTTTAAGGCACTTTTTCAAGTGAGAGAAAACTGTTAAGAGATAGAGCAAACAATGACACTAATTAGCTTAAAATCATTCACAATAGAGGTCTTAGGCAGTTTTCTCTTGCCTGTAAATGTGCTTTTAGGACAGTGCTGTTCATTTGATGGGACAATTGTCCCCTGCTCAACTCACATCTATTCTTACGCTCTTGCTTTTAGTCGTCACTGAAACCAAAAAGTATATAATTTTCTATAGAGTATGTTTCTCTCTCACGAACTTTTTAGTACTCTCTTAGAACACGAACATAGTTTGGCGGCAACAAAGGTGAGTTTTGGTCGGCAACTTTTAGTAGTGTTTAGCGGTGCTGCCATATAACCAATTTTAACTATTTTTTTGCCGTTTTTTGGGATGCTAGATATTTTTCAGATTATTTCATAAAAAAATGTTTTTTTTATTTTATTTATGTATTTTTTCAGATTTTTCATATAAAAATATAATATTTGTTCAATATACTATTTATTTTTACTAAAATTAGACATGTCTAATAAAGTACAAAAATACAACAAAAATTTGCAATTGTGTTAAAAAATAGTTACGAATTCAAACATAACATTGTGACATTAAAAGTATTAAAGTGTACACACACATTGACCAACTATGTCTATTCATATCCATTATTTCCCATTTCTATGGTAAAAATATATAATAAAGAGAATAAATATGTTTTTAATTGTTGCAACATATAACTAAAAACCTATAAAGAATGCAATAATTTAAAAAAAAAATTGTTTTCATGAAAAAACTGGTAAACAGTTAAGAATTCCAAAAACTGGGAAAAAAATTACACTGTTTATGTGGCAGCACTGCATACACTAATTTTAATGTTCTTCAACACTTTAGCAACTTTGAAAATGTTGCCCTCTCATTTAAAAATGTTGCCGCTGAACTCTGTACCATGTTAAATTTCTGGTAGAGCGGGAAAAATACTCTATAGAATATTATATACTTTTTGCTGAAACAGCGACGAGTGAAGATGTGTATCGGATGTATTCTGATTTTTTTTTAATGCACTGAAAAAAATTAATAGCAATGTACGAAAAATATTTTGTGATACTACAAGATCTATGAAAATCTTTAATAGACTTAATAAAAAAACCCATTTTTTTAAAATAAAAGTTGAAATGTTTTTAAAAATTCGAGTCCGATCGCTCATTCATTTATTCCGATAAAATGTATTTGTTTTTCCTTCCGAAAATTGCATTTTTTTAAAGAACAACACAAGAAATCCAACATATTAAGGATATTTTATTAACATATTAAATATATTTTATAATCCATCATATTAAAGATATGTTAATATTAAAGATATTTTAATATTGATTAAAAAAATCTTCAACTTTTTGTTTTTATAAAATAAAAAAGGCACCCTAATGTATATATGTATTTCTTATTTTCCTTTCAAAAATTTAATTTTTGTTTAATTTTTATTTCTTTAAAACAGTTTTACACATTAACAGTTTCATATTTTCAATAAAAAAATAAATTCATTCAGATACTAGCACTGCTAATAAACCATTGAACATTTCTTACAGTGCAATTCTCATTTTCTCACAAACACAACTACATTTTTATTTTTGAACAGCACTGTTTTAGGAAGAGAGCCTGAATTAGAACCTTTGATATTTTAAATTTTTGAGAAATCAATAGTAACTCTCAAAAATATCATACTGACCAGGGATGGAAAACATGGTACATTTGTACTTTTTTGATACATTTTTAGCATGGTTGGTACCGTGGTACTACCGCGGCTAATTTAGTACAATTTGAAATTTTTTAAAATTTTCAACTTATAACTTGATAAAACAACATAACATAAAGTCGACTTTTTTTAAAAGCAACTTTAAATTAAAAACCTGTTTATTTATTCAGCTACTATAGTAAAAAATAAAGTCAGTTTTTAGTTGAAGCGGCTCTAAATTGGTGTCACATCAAATGTATCAAATGTTTGCATACACATTGTACTAAAATATTCGGAAGTGGCAACATTGAACAGCTGATTTTAAATTACCTCTCAAAACAAAAAAATAAAAAAGTGTATTATTGTTAAAAAGCTATTAAATGCCTTGAAATTTTTTAATAGCAAATTTTGAATATGTTAAATTGCCCTCCAAAGGTGGCGGACACACAAAAAAAAAATGTGTAAAATTTATAAAAATTAGAGAAAAATTTTACAAAGTTTTGTGGTAATTGTACGACTACATAAAATTAACGATAAATTTTTAGTGTCTAAGCAAATCTGACTCAATACGATAAAATTATTAAAAAAAAAAAGCGGAAAAAAATTTTGGTACCGTGAGGATCGAAAAAGTACAATTTGTTTGTCTGGTTGGTACAATAACAGAAAACATATTTTCCATCCCTGATACTGACATTTCAGAACTGAACTAAACAAAAAAAAATATAAAAAAGTATTTTGAATTCAAACAGAAACAATATTAAATTAAATAGAACTAACTTTGAAATCAAACTAAGTTTAATTTCTTTTTACTTTAAATATGATTCTACTTATTTTTAATAAAAATTTTAACATATTAATAAAAATACGAAAAAGTTTTTTTTAACTAAAATCAGTTTACTTTAAAATTTCCCTAAAAATATAATAATTCAATTTTTTTTCTCTGTTTACGATTCAAGTTTGCTTGTTTGGCATCTGTCATGCATATTCTGTGCTACAAATATTAAATAAAACATTTTAAAAACTGGTATATATGCCCTTATACGCGTACACTCATCATTTATAGAAACTATACATACTAGTCGTTGATATTATTAAGATATTTAATTTTATTTATAATAATATATTAAATTTAATTCAAAACCATTTAGTTTCAATTTTTATAATTCCAAAAAAAAAATAGAATATTTATTTTAAAAATAAAAAGAAAACTGAATTTATTAAATGTGGCCAAAAGAAAACATACCTAAAATTTAAGATACAAAATTTTTAAATAAAATGGATTTATTTTATAAAAATATATTTAATAATAATTTCTCAATAAAATTTATATGTATTATGCTATACTATATCATATGAAAGCTTTTATTTTGTAAAAAAAAAAAAACAAAAACTTTTTCGCTTATTTGTCTTAAACAAAAAAAATTTAGTACTTATTATGTCCAATAACCAAATTGTAACGCAAAAGAGACCAAGAAAATCCTAAAAACAAAAATAAAACAAAATGAAATTTATTTTAAATAATTTTTTAAATATATTTAATTAAATATAAAATAACTTATAACACAGAATAAAAGTTAACATACATATTAAATATTTAAATTTATTTACTTATAAAGTAAGTAAAAAAAATTCAAAATGTAATCGGGGTGGAAACAAGGCAGATAGTTATTCGAATAAAATATAAATAAGTTATTTTTTTTACACAAAATACATCAGTGAATTTTATATATTTTTTTTTTCGTTAGGCCAAACCGCTATCTTATTTAGCTTTCGAGATTTGCACGATATTTCAAAAACACTTTTTTTTTCTCTGCAATGCTTAGTTTTCAAGATAATTACGATCTAAAATTTTAATTGGCTAAAAATAGAAATTTGGGACCTGTATTCAGGTAAAGGCAAATATTTTTTCTCTAGTTCATTTAGTTTTCGAGATATGAACTATTTTAATTTAAGTTACACTCAGAAAAATATAAAAATAAAACGATTCATGTTTAACAGTAATGTTTATTGGTGTCTGTTAGACTACCACGTCAGTCGCAGAGGGTTAAATTTAAGAAACTCAGTATTTTTTAGAAATGAGTTTTTGGCGATTTTTTGGAAAATTTTGTTATTTATTACACTAAGATTTTTTTTTTTTTTAATTTATATTTTTTTTAATTGCTATAAACAAAGTCAAATATCTTGCATTTCCCAAGCAAAATATTTAAAAAAACCCAAAATTTGTCAATCGATTTTTTAGAAAACATTAAAAAAAATTCTATTAAGTTTTATTTCTGTTATTTGGTAACACTGGGCGGATGATTAACAAACAAATATAAATAATATCGCTCATACTCACAGGTTACCAAGCAAAACCTAAACTTCAAATTTTCTTTAAAAAATTACTTTATCAAGTTGATTTTAATTTTCCATTATTATATTTTGCTACGCTTAAATATCGAAAAAAAAGTCTTGTATTTATTTTGATATCTGCCTTGTTTTCTATAATTGTTATTTATTTCCATATTATTAAATTATAAAATAATTATATTATATAATAATTAATAAGTTTTAAAACTATTTACGAATACATTTTTAGAACTCTAAAAAAAATTTTAGAACATACATTTAAATTTAAATATTATTATATACACACTTTAAAAATAATTGTAGTGTTTTTTTTAGAAAAATTGTAAAAATATATAAAAAAAATAACTATAAATAATTATATCACAAGACAAGGAAAATGGTGCAGCTTTAACAAACTAAATATAGATTACATAAAATAAAAAAATATATATTTACTGTAAATATGACATACAAAAATTAATATTAAATATTAAAAATAAAAATAAATATAATACATATAGAAATATAATATTAAAGCATATTTGATTTTTTTAAATCATTAATGGTATTCACAATCTTAATAGTAATAGAGTATTCTCACTCGGCCTGGTATTGTAGTATAAAAATTACTTAAAAAAAAAATAAATAAATTTAAAATATATATTTAATAAAAGTACTGCCCAACAATACCAGTGCGAGTACTGTTATACCAGATAGTTTGTGAATACTGCTTTTATTTAGATTTTTTCGTTTAAACAATTTTTCAAAATCTACTTTACGCAAAAATTTTCTTTAATTTAACAAAATATCCTACATTAATTAAAAAAAATATTACACTATTTTCGGATTTAAGCACAGTAAGTTGTTTGGCATTTACGTGAAAAATGAAATTCACGATAATGAATTTCACGTAATACAATTTGTTTTTATGCAAATTTAATATACAAAACTATTATTTTTTTATTAAAAAATGCTACATTTTGGATTTATTGTAATAAAATAATTATTATTTTTTACAATTTAAATTTACTATTTGAGGTCATTAAATTTGGAGTGAAATTTTTTCACGAGAATAACAAGGCTACGTTCGTAAATGCAGTAGTTGCGCATCACTGCAGCATAATTAAAGTAAAACGTTCAAAAATGCATCATTTGGTAGCACTGATTTGCGTAAAACGTATTTTTATGCATAAAATTGCCAGTGCTGCCGCAAATTTTTGCAACTATGGCATCATTAAAGTTTCTCATGCAGTAGTGCGAAATCAGTTTTCTTTTTCGTTTTAATTGATTTTTGATAATCAAATGTCGTTTCATCTTTCTTTTAATTATTTTATACTATAAGATTTTCAATAATATTAATTTTTTATTTTAGGAATCTGCCTTCTTTTTCGTTTTAATTGATTTTTAATAATCATAAGTCTTTTCATCTTTCTTTTAATTCTTTTTTTATTTTAATTTAACAAAAAGCTGTCATTTCTACCATCAAGGTTTTCAATAATATTTGATAATATTATTGTGAACATGTTTTTCATCCAAACGTTTTAAAAGGCAAGCATTATGCAGTTGTTGGGCAATATGAAAGCATCTGCAACAGCTGATCACGCATCAGCAACAAAACTTGGCATAACTGACGCAGTGATGCACAAATTTACTGCATTTACGAACGTACCCCAACTTACCGTGCTTTATAATAAAATCATATAATGTTAATAAAATGTCTGTTAAAAAAATATAATTTGGCAAAAAATTTAGATTTAAAATATTATGATCGCCTTGGAGAAAATACAAATCATAACTTACAGCTTTACAAATAATAAAAAATATACAAGGTGGGGTGATAAGTATCGCCATATTTTAAAATGGTGGCATTTTTGCCAATGGCATCGTATGTTAAATAATTTGGTTTTTAAATTGATGAAATAGTCACGTGTGAAATTTATAGTGAATAACCATGAATAGCTATAGGCGTCAAGAATGCGCGACAATTGTGACATTTTTTGCGCGTAATAATTCGTCAGTGATGTTAACGCTTAGTCAAGACTCATTTTTTTCCAGAGGCTACGTCAATAAGCAAATTTCTCGGTTTGGGATACAGAAAATCCACGCATAATCGGGATATAGCGTATTTATATGGGAATCTTAAAATAGGCAAGTACTGGACCAATTTGGTGACATGGCAAACCTAGAATGAACGAAGTGTTTCAAAGAATTTGACATTTAAGTAGTTTGCGAGATATAGAGTATTTGTGACAATGCTTAAAAATTCAAGTTCTGACTCAATATTAGGAAATCTGTTGAAATGGCAACACTGCCAAAATATATTTCGAATTTCCCTAACAATATAAGACTAGAATGGATGAAATCAATCAAACAATTTCTGAGATTAAGCGTTTTCAAAGAATTCCATATTGAATGCACTAAACTTAGAATTTCCTAAACTATTCTTTACCATTTACTGTGTTAAATTAGTAAAATTTATAAAATAAAATAAAGCAAATTTATGAAATTCATAATTTCTCGCTAAAAAAATTTATTTTTTTTTTTCAATTAAAAAACGCGTTGACCAATTAGATAGCGCTGTAATTATAGTTCTCCAGTGCTGACAAGTTTTTGGATTTTTTTATACTGGATATTTAATACGTCATATTTTGAAAACTACTGAAGCGATTTCGATAATTTAAACATCAAAATTTTTGTAATACGGTAGGGTTGCCATGTAACGAGATTTCGTAAAATTTGTATTTATTAGGATTTCCACAAATACACCAAGTCTCGGAAACTACTGAAGCGATTTCAATAATTTAAACGTCAACGTATTCGTAACACTCCGGTTGATCTTAAAATTATTTTGTTAGGTTTACTATGTGACCTCTTAAATAATTTCTTAAAATTTGCATTTATTAGGATTTCCACAAATACTCTATTATTCGGAAATTACTGAAACGATTTCAATATATAAAAATATTAAATTATTTGTAAAACTTTGATAATTCTAAAAATTATTAAGGAGTCAAGTGGCAAGATTTCTTAAAATTGGGCCAGAAATTGCTTTTTTTAGAATTCCCATAAATACTCTATATCTCGGAAACTACTGAAGTGATTTTAATAATTTAAATGACGAATTCTTTGTAACACAACGTGATACCACAAAAGTTGCAAACAGTTATACAAAATGTAATCAAAATAAATTGTAACAAAATTTACAAGTTCGTATAAACATAATCAGTTAAACCCAAATGAGTTTTCACTTTAAACAAGTGTTATAGCGAAAGAAAATCAGATGATTGTTTTTGCCCCACCCTGTAGGTTTTAACAAAATCCTTGAAAAAATTCTAAAGTTATGTCCAATTATGTGTAACAAACTGTATATTTCCATAAAAAAAATTGAGTTATCCTAAAGCATAATTGTTTTTATTCATACCTTCAAGGAAGTTACTTTAAGCCAAACACTCCCTATTTTGATGAAACTTGAATATGATAAAAAAAAATGCAAAATTATTATTTTTTTATTTTTAAATTGAAATTCTATTAAATTATAGTAAATAATACAGGTTGGAATTTTTCCTGCGCTCACCAAGAGATGGCACTGCTAGCTCCAACTCTTTTTTTTTTTTTTGTTTACAAGCCATTTGAAGTTGACGTGTCATTGATTTTTTTTAATATGGAACAAATTGAATATCGTGCAGTCATTAGATTCTTTGTTTTGAAGGGTTTAAAAGCAAAGAAAATTTATGAACAATTGTTAGAAGTGTATAAGGAGTCCTCACCTTCAAAACGCACCGTTGAATTTTGGGCTGGTGAATTTAAACGAGGTCGTACCAGCCTTAAAGACGATCCACGCGAAGGACGACCAAAAACTGCAACCACAGCAGAAATCATTGAGCAGGTATATAATATGGTTAGTGAAGATCCAAGTTTGGCTAAGCGTGAAATTGCTAATGCCATAGGCATCTCAGACGAACGAGTACTCCATATTTTTTATGAAGAATTATGTATGAAAAAACTGTTTGGAAAGTTTCTGCCGCACACATTAATAATTCAACAAAAACTGGATCGAAAACAAATTTCTCAGTGTAATTTGGGGCATTTTAAGCCGAACAAAACCGACTTCTTGGATCGTTTTATAACTATGGATGAGACTTGGATCTACCACCATGATCCTAAATTGAAACAAGAACGTTTACAGTGGACTGAAGCTGGTTGTTCAGCTCCAAAGCAGGTGAAGTCACAACGATCAGCAAAGAAGGTTATGGTATCAGTTTTTTGGGATGCAAAAGCAATTTTGTTGATTGATTATCTTCAGAAAGGTAAAACAATCAACTCTGAATATTATCGCAGCCTTTTGGATCAGCTGGATGAAAAAATTCGTGAGAAAAGACCTGGTTTAAAGAAGAAAAAAATCATTTTTCATCAAGACAATGCACCTGCTCACAAAAGTGTTTTGACGATGGCTAAATTCAAAGAATTAAAGTACGAATTGCTTGAACATCCACCGTATTCACCAGATTTGGCTTCCAGTGACTACTATCTCTTCAAAAATCTCAAACAATTTCTTCGTGGAAAGCATTTTTCGTCGAATGAAGAGGCCATAGCAGCCGTAGACGGTTATTTTGCAGAGCTTCCGGAAAACCATTATAAGGATGGGATAAAATTATTGGAGAATCATTGGAACAAGTGTATTGAGCTTCTAGGAGATTATATTGAATAAAAAAATATATTTCGTAACAAAAACAGTATTCTTTCATTTCGAGCGCAGGAACTTTTCAACCAACCTGTATGATAAGAATCCTAATTTTGTTAATATTTTAACACGCATACTTTGGCAAATTTTTGGAAGAAAAAATAATTGAGAAGTTGCTTGATTTTGTATTCATATTATATCTTAAGTGCAGCATAAATAAAAATTCTAAGATCAAGCTCGATCGGTTTTTGAGGTGCCTACAGAAATGAAGTGTTTATAATGACGTTAAAAAAAATCAGGAACCCAATATTTTTAACATTTTTTTAACAATTGTAAAATCAAGCAGACACAACGTTAATTTAAATAGAAACAGCCTAAAGATTGCTTATATTAATTTAAATATGTTTCTATTTATTTGTAAAATTCAAAAAGAAAATCTAACATATTAACTTAAATAAAAAAAGTTTAAAAAATCAGAATAACTTTTAAATTAATTAATTTAAAAATGTTTGTACAAAAATAAGATGTTCATTTAAAATCTTGTTTTCAGACAATTATTCGTTTAATCTCGTTACTTCGTCTCAATTTATTTTTGACACAAAACCCCTCTATTGAGAGAACCATTTTAAAGAGAAGTTTAATTATTTTTTACCCGCATATCAATGGCTTTTTATTCCATAATATTTTCAAAGATTATTTACAAATCGACTTTACTTAACTTGCAACGCCATCTTAGGAGTTCAATTCAATTGTTTACAATTAGAAAGTAATGCAAACTATTTTTTTTATCTTCATCGTAGATTTTGAAGTTATTAGCTAATCAATGTTTTTTTTTTTCCTTTTCGTTGAATACTTTTCTTTTCGAAAACAATTTGTAAAAATTATATTTCATGGCCAAATATAATAATTGCCATGAAGTAGTAAAAACCACAGTAGGAGTTAACACTAATTATAATTAAACACATAAGATAACAAAACATTAAAACAAAAAATTAGTAAAATTTAAAGTAAAAATAATCTTCACAAAATCAAATAAAAAAATCTAGTCGTATTGTAGAATATAAATATATATATAACAAATTATTATAAAAAAATAGAAAAAATAGAATAATTAGACAAATTTAGCCATATCGTAAGTTATTTGCAACCAAAAAAAAAAAATAAAAAATTATTAAACATACATACATAAATTTAAAATAATATAGAACTATTTAAAACAAATAAAAATTATAACATTAAATAAAATGTAAATAAAATAAAAAAAAAAACAAAAACATATTTTATTCTGTGGAATACTAACAAAGTGTTTTATTTTTCAATTTCAATTATTTCATTAACATTATCTTATTTACATTATTAATTCTTTTTATTACAAATCATAATTATTATTTAAATGTGAATATTGACCCATTGTGCTTATAAATGTTAATAAATATTACTCAAGTGTTTTTTTATTTTTTAATTTAAATTACTTCACTATCATTAACATCTTTACATTATTCATCTTTATATTCCAAACCATAATTATAATCCAAATTTAAATGTAAAAATGGGCCCATTGTGCTTACAAATGTTAATACACGATTACGACTTTTTGGTAAAGTCGCTAAAATCTGTGAAGTACGACAAGGATGTAAGCATAAATAGGGTTTAAAGTAGATGGGATGATCATTTTGTGTAAGTACTGATAACATGTCTTGTCGGGAATATTTTTTTTCTTTGTCAGATCGAAATATGGACCAAACATGGTCTAATGACATTAGCTTACCATCTAAATTAAAAAAAAAGGGTTTTGTATAAAGCTTTTATTAAAATGTTGGTTTTCAATTAAACTCAGGGTGCCATATTGGGGCACATTTGACACATCCACACGTGCCATGTGCCAGTAGTCTAAGCACATTTCACATTTAAATGTGCCTTGTAGTTGGCATATTTCACATGTGACGAATGTGGGGCACATGTGGTTTTATTTTTTTTTTTTTTTTTTATTTATGTCTTTTAAAAATGTACCATACAGTCAAAGCCCGGTATAACGAATGATATATTGTCAAGCCCATTCGTTATTTTGAAATATTCGTTATATCGCAACACATTTTTGTATAATTTTTACTGCATTTTTAGAATTTTGGAAATTTTTAAGATTTTTAAAAAATTAAAAAAGGACTGCAATAATGGAACACGCTTACACTAAAAGGCTTAGAAACAATAAAGTCTTAAATTATTTTCTTATTTAGATTATTTTTTAACTTTTTTCTATATTTTTTCACCAATTGTTCGTTATATCGTGTATAAATTTTCAGAAATATTCGTTATATAAGGTAGTAAATGGAAACAATTAGGTCGTATGTTATATCGCGTTTTCGTTATACTGAGTATTCGTTATAGCGGCCTTCGACTGTATTTAGAAAATATATAATAACTTTTTTTGAACAAAAAAAACATTTCGCAAAAAAAAATTATTTTGTTTTATAAATTTTCCAAAGAAAAGTCCTATATTCCATTTAAAGTAAAATTTTACAAAAAAAAAAGATTATTTTTCAAAAAAGTACATTTTTAAAAAAAAGTACCATTTTTCTAAAAAGGACTATTCATAAAAAATTCATATTTGAAAAAAGTACCATTTTTTTAAAAAAGTAATATTTTTGCAAAAAAAAAAATACAAATTTCGGAAAAAAGTACCGTTTTTTAAAAAAAAGGTACATTTTAAAAAACGTACCATTTTACAAAGAAAGTACTATTTTCGAAAAAAGTACTATTTTCCAAAAGAAAATACAATTTTTACAAAAAGTACATTTTTCAAAAACAGAATAATTTTTCAAAAAAGCACATTTTGTCAAAAAAAAATGTACAATTTTTTATAAAAGAAAAATATTTCAACAAAGTACTTTTTTCAAATAAGAGACCATTTTTCTAGAACAAAAGTACATTTTTCTAAAAAGTACTATTTTTCAAAAAAAAAAAGTAGTACTTGCCAAAAAGTTCATTTTCAAAAAAGTAAATTTTCTAAAAAAAAGGGACTCAAAAAAATTAATTAAAAAAAAAAAGCACGAAAAATTTAACAAGCTTATGGTCAATCGAGACCCGACAATACCCGTGGGGCAAATATTTCGCCCGTTTCTCTCTATCTCGCTTAGCTTCTTTGTCGTTAATTGTTTATTAGGACTTCAATAAGCCAAACCCGTTGTCCGTTTTCATTTATTTTATTCATTTTTTTAGATATGTCCAATATTCCAAATAAATATCCTTTTCGTTCTAGGAGGCTTAGTTTTCAAGAAAAACACAATTTTAAAATGCAACAAGTTTATGGTTAATCGAGACCCGTTATTTTGGTTTTGAGGGTGTATCAATACCCATAGGGCAAAAGTTCGCTCGTTTAGCTCCATCTCGCTTAGTTTTCGAGATGTTAAAAATATTAAAAAATAAAAAATTTTTTGAGAAATGTTTTTGATTAAAAATGTATATTTTTTTTTACAAAAAAAATAATTTTTTAAAAAATTCAACTGCATAAAAAAAAAAACATTAAAAAATAATCACATATAGCTTACATGTAGCCAATTTCGCCACATGTGAAATGTGCCGTTAGTATTGACACATTTCACATTTCAATGCTAAATGTGCCTACACTATCAGCACATTTTAAATTTAAATGTACCCAGCACGCACATCACATTTTTAACTTGACACATGTGATGTGCCAACTATATTTTCACATGCCACATTTTAAATGTGGATGTGCCCAACTGTTGGCACATATGTATCAATGGCACATCAGTACACATAATTATTTTCGCATGTGAATTTGGCCACATGTGTGTGCCAAAGATCACCCTACATAAACTCACCGCCTTTGTGGGCTTGAAAATACAATACTGGTACTTGATAGGATATTGAATAGACAATATGATATTCCATTTGTATCAATTCGCCATTTCCAGGATCATTGATTTTTTGACGATACTTTAGAAACGCTTGACCTTCTTCGGAATTCTGAAAGAAACCAAAAAAAAAATAGATATAAAATTTTAGTTTTGCAATAAAACATAATGGCAAATCTTAATAAACACTGCGCGATGCGATAAAAAAAAACGTAGTACTGACTGTTAGTCCTACCTTATGTCGGACAAGCTAAATTCAATGGCGATCTCCGTTATTTGTTAATTTTATAACGTTTTAAAAACATCATGCATAAAGAGATTTTACACCTAAATTAAGATTTCGTTTGATTTGAATATAAATTTGAAAACTATTCAAATCATAAATGCAGAAAAAGTTTTTTTTTTTTGAAAATTTGTAAATATTATTATTCTGATAATTGTCAAAAAAAAAAAAAAGTAAAAATGGCGACAAAGCACTTTGCGAGTATCACTCCTTAGTAATTCCTACAGGGGTGCGATTTAGTTATAATACCCAAGGCAGTGTATTACTAGTTTTACTCGGGTATTTGGTTTGAGTATAAATTTTCATATAATAATCCCTATTCAATTTAAACGAGGGGAGTGTGTAAGGTTTTTGCCGATCTTTCGGCAATAAGGTTTATTTTTCCGAAGAGCTTTTTTCATATGATTTCAAATATGGCGAGTGTAGCTCCTCGACAAAGGCAATATGGGTATCAAAATTTTTATTTCCTCGAGTACTTTAATATTTACTGTGTACCAATAAATCTGAAGGCTCCTAAGTTTCAGGCACAGTTCCACAAAAAAATTTATCAATTTTTAACCCCACTTTTTTACTTTAAAAATAAGATTGGGCTGCTAAAAAAATAAATTGTCCCTTATTTTCTTCTTCTCTTCAATCACATATCAAAATTTTATGGCAATCGCGAGGAACCCATCAATGATGGTTTTTTGTTTATACCACTTCAAAAATAAATACATTAAAACTTTTTTTTTTATTTTTTTTTTTTTTGATAAAGTTTTTTTAGAAAAAAGTTTTTTTTTTCAAAGAAAATTTTACACTTAAAATATTATTTCGTTGAAAATAATCTAAAATATATATTAAATTAATCGAGGACTACTGGTTTTTCATTATATTCAGCCCATTTTGTTGTTTATTTTCAGTCATTGTTTAATAATCGACAAAAGTAGTAAAATCAATAAATTTTTAACTGACAAAACGTAAAAAAAATCATTTTTGTGCTTTGATTTTCAAATTGAAAATTTTTTTATTTGTATGTAATTTTACAAAACACAACACACACAGGTGTATAAATTTTTTTTTCTATGTGTGTATCTATATTTAAACAATTTCTTGTAATTTTTATTGAAATAATTTTGTATATAAACAAACTATTTTCAGAAACAGAAAATATAAAATTTTAGATTTAACATTTAACAGAAAATATCAACTCTTACTGAATGTTTGTAAATTTTTATACTAGGGCGGATCAATAAGTCCGTGACTTTTGGAACTTCCTTCGTAGTTATTTGAAAAGCAAACACTGCTCCCATTAAGTACCACCTGTTAATAGACTACTGTCAAATTTTGAGTAAGTTCCGTTTAAAAGGTGTTCAAAACAGACAACATCGTGGATTTTTTTTAAATCGAAAAAATGTGAATTTCGAATGCTTATTAAACATTATTTTTTGCGAAAAAACCGTCAAGCAAGGAAAAGCTTTATAAATACTATGGGGACTCTGCACCATCGATTTCAATGGTAAACAAGTGGTTTACTGAATTTCGTTGCGGCCTTACAAGCACGGAAGATGCCGAACGTTCTGGACGCACAGTTGAGGTCTCAACACCCAAAACAATTAAAAAAATTCACGATATGGTGTTGGCCGATAGAAGATTGAATGTGCGATAGATTGTGGAAGACATAGGCATCTCACATGGCTCAGTGGCTTTAATTTCAAACGATCACTTGGGTATGAGAAAGCTTTTCGCAAGATGGCTGCCGCGTTTGCTCACAATCGACCACCAACGGAATCGTGTGACAGCTTAGTTTCCAATGGCAAATATCCATGAAGTAGACTACGAATTGCCCCCTCATTCGGCTTATTCTCCGTAGTTAGCCCCCCAGTGACTATTTCCTATTTCCAAAACTAAAGAAATGGCTCGATGGAAAGAGATTTAGCTTCAACGGTGAAATTATTGATCAAACAAATGCCTATTTTATGGACCTCGAAAAATCATATTTTTTGGAAGGGATACAAAAATTGAAGAAACGTTGGACTAAGTGTATTGATCTAAAAGGAGATTATGTTAAAAAATATTTTTTTTTTTGCAAAAAAAACTATGTTTCATTCAAAAAGTCACTGACTTATTGATCCGCCCTCGTAGTTTGTTGTTTGAATGAATGATTCAAATAGTTAAAAATATATTTCTATGAATTTTAATTGATTCTTTATTTAAAAACTAACTCTAAGTATTACTTTTTAAATAAACTACAATCGGTAACGGAAAATATATTGTGAGTGTAATAATTAATTCTACACGACTTTTTATTTGTTTAAATTTTAACAGCCGTATGCATAGACATTTAGTTGGTTCTTATAACAGTCTTATAAAGAAAATTTGTTGTTGTTTTGCATGTTAATTTGATTTATAAGTGTGTTATAAAAATCAACAAAATGTTTATGCATACGGATGCTAAAATAGAGAAGGTATGATACAAAAAATATGCAAGTGCGTATGAGAAAAGAAATAAAATCCACTCTGCAGAATTGATTATTATATTAATTATATTGCAGTATTGTGAATGAGACTTGAAATTTAAAAAAGTTTTTTTTTTAATATTTGATTTAACCTTTTTCTTTTTTATATATAAATAACTAATTTATTCCTTGAGCTTATTTTATATTTATATTTGTATAAAAAACAAACCTTAAGCTCAAAGAATAAATTAGTTATTAAGAAAAAAAAAAGGTATTTAGAATTTACGAAAACAAAAGAAATCTAAAGTGAATATAAAATGCTTCGAAATTGTATAAATTTCTTAGAAAAACATATTTACATACCTCTACTTCCCAGGTCCAGTTATCATTAAGGCGTGTTGATATATCCAAAATATCCAAAGACTCTTTTACAAACTCTGGCCAAGTTAATGTATCGGTTGATGACATTTTTTTTTTTTTTAATTACAATTTAGTTAAAATTTAAGATAAATAATATTTTATAAAATCTGCTATTTAAAAAAAACTAACAATAAACCATAAATAAAAGAGTATAAAAATGTTATTTAATATTTAGGAAAGGATTTAGGAAAAGGAAATTCACAAAACATGCCGTTCGGGCTTAAAAGTTTGATCAACCATTAAACAAAAAACACATTTTCAAATATCCTTTATTTATGGCTATTGACCTTTTAGTCGCCTTTTACGACAAGCAGATCATACTGTGAGCATATTCTTGTTTTAAAAATTAGTCCCTGCTCACTGGGACTTAAAATGATAAACGTTTACACATTTGTTTTATATTATGTTATACATATTTTATTATTAGCATATGTTTTAAAATAATAATAATAATAATAATAATAATAATAATAATAATAATAATAATAATACATATCCGGGCAGAAAAATACGAAGGCCTGAAGGTGGTACAAGCGTTGGGAGAGCATAGGCAAAAATAATTTTTTTTATTTATTTTATTTATTTATAATAAAATGCCGCAAGCCCATAGGGCCAAAGTTGGCAGTACTACAATACAATTACAACAATTCATAAAATAACTTAAAATCATGTATGAAGTCCCTGATATTTGCACAAACCATACCCTAATATTGCAAAAAAAAGAATTGAATGATACCAGCCTGCAATAGCAAATCTACAAACTCGACAAGAAAATGGCTTTAAAAGTCGATAAAGAGTGTGAAAATTTACGATCCTGGTAAGGTATCGTAGAATTCCACAATCTAGTGGTATTAACACAAAATGACCGTCTCATAATGAGTGAGAAATGTCTGGGGAAAATTAAACTATGCGTTCTAGTAGAAGCACTAAAAGGGAATTTGTCTAACAAGTATGGCGGATTACTATATTTTACAGCTTTATAGAAAAAATAAATTTGCCTTAAGTCTATATATTGACTAAATTCACATCCCAATACCTGTCTTCGATATTCAGCAACATGATCTCTAAAACGAAGTCCATATATGTAACGAATAACTCTATTGAAGCATTTTTCCAACCGATCAATATTTCTAGCAGATGTACATTATAAAGTCTACGCAGTGTCCAACAGACTCTAGATATTACCAAATTTACATGTTGATCAAAAGAAAGACTATTGTCCAACATAAGACCCAATGATTTATATTGTGAGACAATTTCCAAAGGCTCATCATCTAGCAAAATATTTAAATTTATATCAGAATATTTCGAAAAAATCATGATTTTACACTTTAATGGGTTAAGTTCTAGAAAATTTGCCTTAGACCATTCCACTATACGACCAAGATCACTATTAACACGATTCTCAAACCGATGTAAATTAGAAAACTCCGAAGTTGCTAAAAGTTGAATATCATTAGCATACGTATAAAACGCCAAAAAAGATAAATTCTGAAAAATTTCATTTATATACAATAGAAATAGCAAGAGCCCAAGTAAAGAACCTTGAGGAATGCCTCTATATACTACAACAGACTCTGACCTCAATTCGCCTACTTGCACAGACTACGACTAGAAAATATTTTGACAACGATTTGGGTCGTTAACCCAAAAGTCGTCCGTTGTTTTTAACGTTGACAAAAGGAAATGTAAAACGTTTTGAATATGTAAAACGTTTGCAAAAAAAGGGAGTACTTTTCCATTGCTTTCAGTAAAAAAAATTACAGTTAGTCCCGAGAACAACTAGAACCCAATGGAAGCCCTTCTAAAAGGTATTTACTTAAAATTATTATTATCTACAGAATTTTTTTTTTCTTGCCAAAATATATTTTTTCGCGTGAAAATGAAATAAAAAAGAATCAGTAAAGCCCTTTGTTCTACCCTATATAAAAAAATGTTTTTTTCAATTGCGTGGAATTGTTACGAAATTGCGGTTGAATTGTTGCAAAATTGCGGTGAAATTTTCTTCGCAGCAATTTAATACACAAAATCATTTGAAAATGAAGCGAATAAGTGACATTTGGCTTTGTTATGATTATGGCTAGCGAAATGCTTTTTCGCTGTTATGAAAAAAAAAAAAACACTGCTTAAGAAAAAATCTTCCATGCAATGATAATACAGACAGAAAAGCAAAGGTGTATACATTATAAATTATTTATTTCGTAATTTCAAGTTAAAGTGTCAATGTTAATATCACTCTTTAATTTTAAAAGGGCATAAATCGGAGTTCGGTTAAATTTAAAATACAAAATAACAAGGATAGGGTACTCACGATTGTGTTTTGCACACAATGCAAAAAAGCTCAGTTGGCATCATCATAACTACTCTAGGCTGAGAAAATGCAAATAACAGGCTGAGCTTTTTTGCATCGTATACAAATCGTAAATAACCTCAATGATTTTAAATTTTAAATCAATCATGTTTATTACTGAATTTTATATAAATGAAAATTCTTGCAAATTTTGCCTACCAAACAAGATTAAATTAATCATGCATGTTCGGGTATTAGTGCAAATTCAAATTCCCTTAAAATTAAAATTTATATCAATATTACACTGGGTTCCAAAGTTTTGACTCGATTTTAATTTTTTTTTGCATTAAATGACCACTGTACAATCATAATTTACTTAAATTTTTAACAAAACTAAAATAACTAAAAATACATTTGAAAATGTTTTAAATAAATTTATTAAATAAGCTGTTTTTTAATAGGTCTGTACGAGGTAATTTTGGGTAAAGTTTGGTAAAATGAGAGTAAGCAAAAAATTCTCTCACAAAACCATAAAAATGCCCAAAATACTGCGAACGCACAAAACCACATTTCATACGCAAAAACATAAACGTCAAATTTATTTATATTAAAAAACAGCGTAATTAATAAATATATTTGAAACTGCAAATATATCCTACATTTTCAAATGTATTTTTCATTATTAAGAAGGAAAAGTTGTTTATAGTAAACTTTTATTTAACTTTAATTTTTTTTTCAAAAATGCAAAAGTTAATTTATTAGCAACAGCTGATGATTTGACAATTTTACCATTTTACCCAAACAAAAAGTATAAGTTCTGGTAAAAAGAGAAACACAATAACTCTCTCATGAACGCTCTCATTTACCCAATTTTTGTTACAAGAAACGCTTTCTCGAACACACCTAATATGAATAAATTTCACGTTTATTTTTAGGTATGAAATGTTTGGTTTTGTGCGTTCGCAGTAGTATTTTGGGCATTTTTATGTTATTGTGATAGAATTTTTTGCTTACTCTCAGTTTACCAGGAGTCAAATTACAGCGTTCGTGATCGTAATTTTTCGATCGAAATTTTCTTTTTATTTCCTAAAATAATACATTAAAACAGAATTTTCTTCATCAGGGATGTTGTAGTACGGTCTAAGATTGGAAATAAAAGTTAAAGTTAGTATTTTTATTATAAGTATTATTGTAGTTATAACATATATTAAAAAAAAACAGTTTTTTTTTTTTTTTTTTTTTTTCATATAATTACCTCGTACAGACCTATTATGGAGCTCTCATTACTATTATAAATGTTTATTGGAAAAATAATGTTTATTGGAATAATATATTTTTTATTTATTATTTGTATCATAAGATTAAAATGTAAAAACCAAAAATTGGAATGTTAGAACGAAAAAATATATTACAGATTTTGCAGTCACCGTCGTTATTTTTGAACTATTTTTCCCTCACAGCGACAATCGTTATACGACACGTTGTTATTCCGCACCTACACAAAATAAGTTAATTTTTTTTAATTTTCAAAAATTAAGCAGGCGATGTTGCCTTATTAAATTTTTTAAATATTGTTTAAATATAAAAAATTCTCAAATATCGTGAAAGGCAGACAGATACAAGATTGAACATCAGTTTAATAGTATCATGGCATAACAACAATACCTGGTAGACATATTAGAAATATGCTAACTCGTTTTAAACGATAAAATTTTAAAAATTTACACACAAATTTAAACAAAAAACCGTACAATGTCAAATAAAAAACACAATTTGACCCTAATGTTATGATGAATAGAATTTTGTACAAATATTTAAATTTTGTTAAAATATTAACCTTAAACTTTTAATTATTCATACCACTACTAGAGGGCGCAATAAAATAACAAAAGCAATGAAAAAAATGCTTATTGGGAAACCAAGACATCTTTCTACCAAATCCCGTAAAAGAAATTCTAAAGGCATCGATGAATGATTTTATACCATTCATCGATGTCGTTAAAAAACTAAATTTATAAACTGCTTAAGATATTACTTTGAAATTCTTTGAAAAATTTGTTAAAACTAGGAAGTTCAAGCGTTGTCAAAGCGTTTAAAATTGTTGCATTGCGAAAATTTAATTTCAAAGGCATTTGTAATATTTGATAAAAAAAAAAACATTGGCAAATTGCTTTTTTGAAATCTGCGATAATGCTTTCATAACTGTGGTGTCTTGCAAAGTGCGTTGTATCAAAAAAAAAATATGTACAAGGAGTGTTTTTTGCTAGCGTTGTTAAATCGATCATAATTGTTCTTTGCCAATGATTTTATTTTATAAACACCCAGCAAAAGGATTAAGGAGCACCTCAACAAAAAGTTCGACTTTTCTCTACATTAAAAAAATGCAAAAATAAAATTAAACAAATACAAGAACATATAGAAGCTTGACGCACAAGCATAGTTTCCTACTAAAAATTTGTTAAATTTACAACGCAATTCCTATGACATGCACATGGCAGGCAAAACCATGACAAAACAATACCAAGTATACATATAATAAAATATGTTCTCTCGATTACAACAAAACATTTTAAAAATTCATACAAAAAGTAAACAAAACAAAAACCCTAGACTGTCAAATAAAAAACCCAATTCTTCCTAATAAAATTTCCTGGTATTGTTTTGCCATGGACATAATACCTGGAGTACAAATTAAAAATATGCTCTCTCGATTACAACAAAAAAATGTGATAAATTTATACAAAAAGTAAGCAAAAAAAAACACCCAAATTCTACTTTGTGACGTTACCTTTCACGTGATAAATTTATTGATGAAAACCCTAAATTTAAGCTACTTTTATTTCGAGTTGTGTGTTTTTTTTTAGATGTTAGTAATTTTAAATTTAACATTTCCTTTAATAAATTAAACGTGTCATAGGAACGAACTGATGCCGTTTTTAATTTAACAAATTTTCAGTAGAAAATCATGCTTGTGCAACAAGTTTCTATATGTTTTATTTTTGTCTTTTTTATTTTAAATCTAGAGAAAAAAGTGATGCTTAGGCACTGTGCAAGGTGGCTAAATAAAATCTAAACAAAAGGGTTTAAAATTTCTTTGAAAATATTTAAAAATATTTTCAAATTTATAACAGAAATTTGGAAACCTTAATTTAGTGCCAATTTATACGGTGACTTTGTTGCATGCAATTATTGCGTGCAACTTTTGTTTGTAGGCAAACGGGGTAGAGAAGCAGGCGGTACGGTTTTCGTTTTTGTGCATGTTTTTGTTATCTCTCTTTCACACTCATATGTATTCTTCTTTTGTTGCTTCATACACATTCAGTTTTCGTGCAATTAAAGTCACCGTATAAATAGACATAACCTTGGAAGCAACTTTGAAAAGGGAATTAAGAAAGTTGCACCGGAATTAAGAAAGTTGCATCGTTTGAATTGACTCTTAGTTTAGAATTTATTTCATTTAGCCAGTTAGCACTCACTCTTAAAAACATGAATGTTCTTTTTTTCTGCGGAGTAGTTGCAAATTTTGTATTTGCAAAGTTCCCAAATCACTTTTTGGGAACTTTGCTGTTTCAAAGATACCGTAGCAAAACAATGCTTTACCAACGCTTTGTGTTTTGTTTTTGTACCAACGATAATTTCTGACTGGGTAATTTCATTGCAACAAAAATTTTGAAAAAAAAAGGAAAATAAGTTTTGTCTTTTATACATAAATGCATGGAAATGTAACTAAATTTAACAGCAAAAACTTTCTAAAACTTTTCATTAATATTTTGTAAGCTTATCTTCATTATATGTATGTATTTTTTTTTAGCTAAAAGAACCTGTATAACAAACATCACATATTTCCATTCAATCGAAAGCCGGCCATTATTCATTTCCTTCGCCACACGAATGTGGTGATAACATCTCATTATCGACATCTTGTAGATGTTCAGTGGGTCGTATTTGTAAAACGGTTACTAATGAATTTTTATCATCAAATTTACAAGTTACTGTTACTTCGCTCAATTGAAAAGTAAATATTTGAGAGTTGTATTTTGTGCGCAAATATACTGAGCGAGGATCAGCCTCCAGTATATCAATAATGCATTGTTTTTGTACATTTAATGTTTGTAATTGTGATTCGGCTCTCTCATTGAATGCTACAGTCAAACGTGGAGGAGCTTGCACCCAAGAGGGTACTTTAACAGCTTGTGGTGGTGGGGTAGAACAGGTGGTAAAGTTGATAGGAGTTTGAGCTGAAGAAGTTGCACCCATTAATTCAATATCAGATTCTTCACCATCGGGTTCTTGACGAAAATTATAAAAATCTGAAGATGGCTCCAAGGAAGCAGCAGGAACACGATCTGTAAGAAAATGAGTTTAGATAAGTATATTGATTGGAATATAAAAGATTTTTGTGACAAAAATCGGCTTATTATTTGAAACAAACTTCTAAAGTATTTTGACCTGCTTTGTGCTTACTCAGCAGAAATTCGGAGGCCAAAAAATTATTACTTCTTCTATAATGCTTCTTCTGCAGCTTCTTAAGATTTATTGCTAGCAGTGTTAAAATAAGCAATAAAATTATGAAATGTAGGATATTTGAGATCTGCATACTATGTATTCAATGTTGCCATTGGAGCATTCAAAACCGATTTAAAAAAAAACGAACGATTTCGGATTTTCCCCAAAGTCCCATTTCATGCAGAGCAACTTTATGTACTTTAAAAGAGAGGTACTAAATTTAAATAAACCGAAAACCGGATTTTTGATGTCGGTTAAACGGTTTTATATTTATATTTTTCTAACTATTTTGAATAGCGTTGCCAAACGGGACAACATATTAACTAATAGTTGTGAGCTAAGCCTGTTAAAGTTGTTAAAAATTACGCTTTTTTAACTTTCAAGAGAAATAATTTCTTTGAAAAATCTACATCCTAAAAACTCGGCCTTAGGGTGTGTGCGAATAGGCTAAATTTAAGCTAAGCAAATTTAGAGTACATGTTTTTAAGCTAAATTATTTCATACGGCAGTATAAAGAATTTCGCGTTGACAACCTTAAAAAATCTAAATTCGATGCTAAAGGCACGCACGTAAACCTAAACTAAATTTGTTGTCAATTTTTGAAAACTAAAAATGTTTTGTTTTGAAATATCAATAGAATTAATTTCTATAAAAATTTTGGTATCTCAAATTATTTTATAATTATTTTCTTATTAACTTTTTGTGAAAAAAGTCGCAAATTTTTAAAATTCTGTATCATGAACTAAATTTTATATCAAAGTGGGATTCCGCTCACTTCGGCTAAATTTTTAAAAGTTGTAAGTATGACAGAAGAGTTAGTTTAGTTTAGCTTTAATTAAGTCAGTCCGCACGCAGCCTTAATATTGGGTATACAAGTTAATAATGTCGATTTGGACAACAGATGACATAACTATCAGATAAGGTTTGTGTCAATAATAAAAAAATATTATAATTCAGTATTCGATAGAAAAAGATGTTTTGCGAGGAAGTCTGATAAACTTCTGTCATTTGAAGAAAACTGCAACTCAAAAAACTTGTTAACGATGGTTTGCGCGATTCAACAGTGGAGATGAGGAATTGGAAGCATTAATCGACGAAGATTATTGGCAAACGCAAAAAGAACTTGCATTATCATTGGGAGTCACACAACAAGCCATTTGCCTAGGTTTAAAAGCGTTGGGATTCATTCAAAAGCCAGGAAATTGGGTCCCATATGAATTTAAGCCTAGAGACTTTGACGATTTTTCATGTCGGAAATGCTGCTTGAACGCTACAAAGAGAAAACATTTTTGCATCCTACTGTTACTGGTGATGAAAAATGGATACATTACGATAACCCCAAGCGCAAAAAGTGATATGTAAAGCCCGGCCATAAACGACGAAGCCGAATATCCATGGCGCCAAGGTAATGCTCTGTATTTCGTGGGATCAGAAGGGTGTTTTGTATTACGAGCTGTTGAAATAGGGTCAGACGATCACGGGGGACCTGTACCGAATACAATTGATTCGTTTGACGAGAGCAATCAACTATTTAGAAAAGAGTGGATGGGAAGTTTCGGCTCACCCGCCTTATAGACCAGACCTTGCCCCTTTTGACTACCATTTGTTTCGATCGATGCAGAACCCTCTTACTGTAATACACTTCACTTCAGAACAGGGTATCACAAATTGGGTTGATTCATTCTTTACCTCAAAACCGGAGCAGTTATTTTAGCGCGGGATCCATATGCTGGACAATACTTTGAATAATGTATCAATTTATTTTATAATAAATGCATTTTTCAAGCAAAAAAAATTATTAACTTGTATACCCAATACTGGTGTTATCAATTTGATTAATCGATAACCAGTTACCTCGATTAATCGCCACTATTTCACTTAATGTCGAAACAAATAATTTAAAACTCAAATAATTATTCGACCCGAATAATCGTTTAAATAGATCGATTAACCGGTTAAATTTTTAATATAAACTTTGGCAAGAAAATCGTGGAAAAAAACATCAACAAAAATGCAATTAAATTCTTTTAAAATCGACAGAATCAAAACAAATATTTTATAGGTTTTAGGAAATATGATAACAATTTTTATTTTTGTTTCAATTCCTTTAAAAAATAAATTTTAAATAATATAAAATTATAAATTCATGTCCTAAAATTGAAATAGAGCTCATCCGAACGCGAAGTTTTAGAAAAGCTAGAGCCTCTAAAAAGAGCTTTAACAAAAAACCTATTAAAAAAATATATTTTTCTCCTTAGCAATGAAACACTAACAAGCACTATGACGTTACTTATGTTATAAAAAAAATATAAAATTGCGTTAAATTCAAAAAAAAAAAGTTTAATTTAAAATTCTATGAAAAAATTAATAAAAACTAAAAAATAACATGGAATTTTGTTTCTAATTTGATTTACCAACAAAATTTTGATGAAGTAGAAATTAAGCTGTTTAGTCAAAAATATTTAATAATGTGTTTATTTGAATTCTTAACTGCACAAACACAGAAAAATCGCTGAGGACTTAAACCAGGTAGTGAAAGAGTCGAGGAACAGTGGCAGTTTTATCAAACTTTGTTTGTGAATTTCGCAAAAACTATTTATACCATATTTTAAAGAATTTGTTATTGAATTTTTTTGAAGGTAGCTCTTGATTATTTAGGCATTTTTTTTTATTCTGGACAGTGTCATATTAAGAAAATAAAAACAAACTTTATCGACAAAATGTTCCACTTCGATAAAACACTATCAACACTGTGTTTTTAAGGGTTTACTTTCACTGAACACGTCTGACATTTTCTTTTTAAGCAAACGTCAGATTCCTCTGAAAAAAACCCAAAATTATAAGGCATGATTCTTTAAAAAATCTCATGATGCTTTAAATTGCCCCAAACAAACACTTTAGAAACCAACGCAATAGGCTTTACTTGATATTTCAGCGAAAAGCAGCTCTTTGTGTTCTTACTTATGAAAGAAATAAATTTATTTTGCATTAAATGATTAATCGATTAATCGCCGATTTGTCCGATTAATCTACCCGACGGTTAGTTTAATCAATTCAGTCATAATCTACACAATCATGCACAATGACTCTAAATATACAACAAGGATTGTGAAATTTTAGTTGCAAATGTTTTGACCATCATCTTTAATATGCAATTCTCAATCACCAATTTAATATACATACATACAATATTAAAAAGCACCATATAAAATGAGCCATTTTAAACTTCGTGATTCACGTGAATATAATTACTCACGTGATCATACGTGAGCGGGAAAAAAATGTTCGTGCCTGAATCTACATTTTTCCTGTTTTTATGATTATTCGTTTTGTTTTTATATTTTTTTTTTATGTTTCGGGTTTTTTTTTTAATTTTTCTCGATTTTCTTATTTTTATATTTTTTTACATGAATGAAGCAAGAATATTTTTTTCTTTATATATTAATGCCCGCAGTTTCAGGCAATAGATACCTACCAAAACTAAAGCCTATACGACACTTGCTAGTTGCTAGATTCTAGTTTTTATATTGTTAAAATCAAATAGCAAAAATATACGAGTGAAGTAAAAAGGAACACTATTTGTAAAACCAAACCTTTATATATTAGGTGTGTTCGACGTACGTTACCGCGGGTGCCCGCGGGAACCCAATTTTACCAGAAGGCGTTTCTTGTTTGGGTAAATGAGAGCGTTCATGAGAGAGTAATTGTGTTTCTCATTTTACCAGAACTTACACGTGCTTATAAGCAGTGTTGCCACGAACAAAAATTTTTTGTAACCAAAATTTAAAAAAAAAAAGTTACCAAATGAGAAAAAATTTTAAGTTCTATGTTTTTATTTAAATACTCGTATATTAAACCATTAAATTTGTACTGGAAATATTATCTTATAGCAAAAATTTATAAAAAATTAAATTACCTGCTTTTATTGTCGCATTCAGATGATAAATCTTGGGATTCACTATTTGCATTGACTGCAGTCCTTTTCAATAAAAACCTAAAACAAACCAACAAAAAAAAGTTCCGCTAACGTACCGTTTTTAGTACATTATAAACGGAATCCAACTCCGGTTACGTACCGTTTTGCATCCGTAAACGTACAAGAAAATGGATTTTAAGGAACATCGAAACTTATTCGAATTTGTGCCTTTGTGTGGCGTAAAAACCGGAGTTGAGTCCGTTGAAAGCCAATTCTTGAAGGACCAGTTACGGACATTTGTGTCGTGTAAAAACGGTGTTGAGTTCTTGGTCCTATTATTATTTTTTTTTTTTTTTTTGATTTCTTAAAACAAAAAAAAAATAAAAAACACAGAACACATTCGAAAAAAGCAATTACCATCCATAACCACGTTCTAATTTTGGCCTTTTATAAAGTTCAATACCTGATAGAAATAAAAAAAACAAATAAGTTTATGTTCAGCTGATAAGATTTACAATGTAAAAAGTACTTTTCGATAAGCCAGATAAAAGTACTTCAAGTCACTAGTTCCGCACCTTAGTTTGCATTCATACAATTTTTAATTTAACAGAAGAGTAGGGCGATTTTAAATATATATTCTATTCTATTTGGCTCCATATTCCATTTTTTATAAAAGCAATAAACAACACCGTTTGTTACGAAATCAAGACTTATGAAAAACGATGACGTCCGTTTTAACGGCACGGAAACGGTTACAGCAAACGGAGTGAAAACGTAGTGTTTTCAAAAACCTGATACGCGGTCCGTTAATATTCCGTTTGCAAGCTTTGACGGATACGTGTTTTACGGACGTAAACGTCTCACAAAATCCAGATTCATGATTCCGTATGTGTTGGAGATTTCGTAAAAATGTTTCTTGTGAAAACATAAATACAATAAATATTCAGTAAAAGGTAAAAACAAATAATATTTATGTAAAATTATAATTTAGGCCGTTACAATATATATTTTTCTTTATTGATGACTACACCGATTTTCATCAGTTTGCTTTTGGATTGTTTTCCATGAGGGAAATATTTTCGGATTTTAAAACAAATTCTACAAATGATGTGTGCAAAAAATATTGTCTGACAGTTTATAATAGATTCTGTGAAAAAAATGTCCATTGTTTGAATTACATGCTACATCATATCGTAAATACCACCATTAAACCTAAATTAAAATATTGTTTTACTTTATCATGATTTTCAATGTGCCACAGCCGCAGTAATGAATAGAAATGGAGATAAATATAGCATTTAATTAAATTTGTAAAAGTTTTATTTTCAATGTCTTTATAAATTTAAAAAATAAAATTAAATTAAACAGAAAATTTAAAATTAAGCATTTACACAGATCCGTTTTTGTTAAAAAAAACGGTAAGAGTACGGACCGAATACTAAAAACGGGCCTTCATTGACGGACTTTTAACGGGTTCGAATCAGTTTCAATGTTCTTTAAAATCTGGTTTCTGGCACATATACGGATCTCTTTATATACGGTGCTTTTTAAAAATTAAAGTTTTGAGTCAATCTTGAAATTATATCAAAAATTTTATTGAAAGTGTAGAGTTTTTATTGGATATGTTAATTTTCTAAGCAAAATGATCAGAAATTTAGAAACTCATTTATAAAAACTTTAGAATATCGAAGTTTGAGAATTTGTCTATAGGAAATATTTCCTTAAACTCAATAATATACCAATAGGAAAATAAACCAAGCGTTGCTGGGTTATTCTGTAAAATAAAATCTCTTTAAGTATTGAAGGGATTTAAATAATAAGCTATCAGCTAGTTTTTTGAATAGTTTTCCAATATGGTTTAGTATATCACCTATAATTATTAGGCTTAGGATCTTTGAACGAAAAATTTTGAGATGCTGTATTGGAAAAAACTAGAAATCTTTCTGTAAACGTTATTCAAGCCGATTATTTAAAATCAATCAGGAATAACGCCAATTGGTCTTTATGTATGTGATATTTTAAACTGGTTTATTGAAAGACTCTCTGTGCATAAGAATACCTTTGTAAAATTTGTTTTTAAAAACATTTTAGTTGGTCGAACACACAAGTTATTTATCGTCTATTGGCTGTATGAGTGAACCACATTTATTTATTTATTTATTTATTTATTTATTTATTTATTGTACATAATGTAATATAAAGCCACATAGGCCAATAAATCATATTACAAAGCAAAATTCCTAAATAAAAAACTTAAATTTAAAAAAGAAAAAATTTATATATATACAGTGGATTCCCGATTTAACGAACTCTCGATTTAACGAATTCGCGATTTAACGAACAGGCAAAATTTTTCATTAGGTACTGTGTATAACGAATTAAAATCCAATATAGTACTCGATTTAACGAACACTTAAAATAAATACATATAAAAAATATGTATTGCCATATAGCTTTGATTTTTTCTTTTAATTTTTGATGAGCACATCGTTAAATAAAAGTTTGAATTTTTTCAAACAAAGCATTCGAAGACATCAATTTTACGAGATCTTCAAGAGGAAACATTCAAAATTTTTTTAAAGAATCGCCAAAGCAAACGTCAATAACAAGTTTTTTTAAATAATTACTTTTTTTAATTTTTTATATATAATAATTCCTTTTTGATTAATTTTTTTATAAAATCCCATATGACACTACATTTATTTTATATTGGATTGATATTGACAAATACTCATTTATTTTCTATAGTTGAACTCCGCACACTCATTATTTTTCCGTAAGGATATGCATCAATTTTTCATAAATACAAAATCAATAGGAAATCTAGCAATTGCAATACGGGCTTAGTAAGAGATGATATAAATTGTCCTTTTAATTTGCATGAATAAATATTTTTTGTTAAGTACTGGATTTAACAAACTTTTCGATTTAACGTACAGGGCTGTCATTCAATTGTTCGTTAAATCGGGAATCCACTGTATATACAATAAATTAAATATTAACTTTAATATTAGAATATATATATAATGTACTTATTGGCTCCCCAGCCGTAATGAATGTTAATTTTACGGTTTTAATAAAAGTAGATTTAAAGTCCCATTAACAACAGCTTATATTAAGTGAAAAACAAAATATATAAATATGAAATAAAAAATTTCTCCAAGAATATTTCAAAGGTTCTGAGAATAATCACACTATTTAAGGGTTTTTAACAATTTAGACTTTATTTAAAACCACATCACAAAAATGTTTTAAAAGTTTTAAACGAAAAACGTTATTAGAGTCAGAGAAAAAAAGTAAAAAATGTGGCAATCTATTCCAACAGCGAGCAACCCTGACGAAAAATGATGGTTCAAACAATGAGATTATAATTCTGGGAATTAATAATTGTGGATTCCTACTTGAGTGGGTAAAAGTAAACATGCGATATAAAGTAGCAGGAACACATGTTTTCATAACTTTATAAAAAAAGAGAATATTGCGATACTGAACGAAATTCCTAAAGGAACATCCTAGAAAATTTTTAACATACTCAGATATATGCTCACGTCTCCGAATACTGTACACAAAACGTGCAATGGTATTAGCAATTCTGTTTACTTTAGTAAGGTTCACGGAATTTGAACCAGAAAAAACGTCTAGGCCGTATAAAATTTGCGTCATCAAGAGAGCATGAGCCAATCTGCCTTTCACATTAAAAGGCAAAAATATGTTTGTTGAATAAGTTTACGAAAGATAGCCGATACTTTACAACTCATGTGATTAATATGCCCCTCAAAGGTAAGTTTTTAATAAAAAAAAAAAGGGTAAGAGTTTTTCTCAAACAATCTTAAATAGCCCCCCTTTTTGCCTACCAAACTTCGCTTTTTGTTTAAACTTAGAAAATAATTAAAACTTACCTGAATCCATTGTTATAGGCGAGTCGTAAAATGGTATATATGGCTTAATATCTAACACTGGTGTACCATCTACCATATCAGTACCGTAAAAACTTATACAAGATGATTCAATTTGTTCAATCTCCACTAATGACAAACCAATCGGACATGGGCGATGTGGTGAGCGTGTGGCAAAGACACCTACACGTTCGCCACCCAAACGTGGTGGTGCTACCTTGGCTTTTGGATGTGATATATTCTTATGAAAATGATAAATCACCCACATATGTGAATATTCTTCTAAGCTTTCAAGAGCATGTTCGGGATTTGTAAATAAATCAGATTTTAATTCAATAACTCCACGTAAACGTCCACCAACACTGGATTGGCGTGGTACGGCACGTTTTTCCGGGAAACACGTACGTATAATACCAATGGGTCGAAAAGTGTCCTGTGGAGAGAAAATGAAACAAAAATTAATTTAAAGGTTATGTCATTTGGTTGTAGGAGTAATGCAATATACATAAGTATTACGTTTTGGTTTTAAACAAAGAAAGGAATAAAATTCTAAAAATAAATGTGCGCGCATCATTTATGCTTCTTTTTAAATGTTTTGTTGGCATTTATTATACATACTATATGTGGGGTTTGTTCTGTTGCCGCTGCTAATCTTGTTGTTGATGTTTGTGGTGTCGGCGATATTACATCTATTGTGTCTGATGGATTTGTGATGGTCAAGGTCGTGGAGGAGGTGATGTTTGAGATGGAGCTAGTGGTATCGTTTTGATTACTGCTATTTTCCAATTGAAGACAACCTTCACAACGATAATTTTTCAATAAACGTACAATACCATCAATATCCTTGACTTGTTTATGCTGCAGACTACGAACTTGCTGTCTATGGGGAAAGAGGTAGGTCATGGGAGAGCCGGCATTAAAACATTTTCAATTACCATTTTTTATGCAAAACTTACCGTAACTTATTTATTTCATTACGTGCAACTATTAATTGTGTTTTTAAGTGTTCCACATCATTTTCTAACATATTTTGTGTATTGTTCACAATTTTTACCGTTTTATTTTTATTTTGTATAGATTTTTTGCAGCTTTGCGGAAAATTATCAATTTTGTTAACGGTACCGCTGACGAAAGCAGCGAAATATAAAACAGTGGTGCCAGAATATTTTGGTCAAAAAAATGAAAAACGTCAATAAAAAATCGTTATGAAAAGGAAATATAGAACGGTTATACTGTAACTACGTGAAAATTTTTCACATTAAAATATGAAACTCTACCATATTTAGAATAGGGAGAGTCACATAATGTTAAATTTTTGTAAAGCAATATACAGAGATTTACTCATTATTTTTAGGTCCGATTTTTTCATACAAATACGTTATACAATAGTGTTGAAAAATTTTAAATAGATTTGTATGTAGGAAAAATGATTGACTAGTACCCAGTAACATTTTTTTTACGATGCATTGTATTTTTTAAAATTAATAAAACAAAAAAAGTACAATATGTTAAGCTTCATCTATGCGGGAGAGAAAAAATTGCTAAGCAATAATATTTTTATAAAAGAAACGGATCCCGCAATTATTCGGGAAAAATTTTGCACTGTTCGATACAGGGTATGGTATGGCCGAGTATGATTTTTTTTTTTTTTTTTGTTTTGCTGAAAACAAAAAATTATTTATAAATTGGTGTTCTGTATACTTTCTTCTTCAAATCGTCAATCGATATTTGGACAATTTTTATAAAAAAAAATATCATTAAAATGACCTTAAATCGTTACATCTGGCACCACTAATAAAATTTAACAAGCCATATGTTTTTGAAAGAGAGAACAAATATTAAATTGTAGCTATTGTACCATTCTGGTACTATTTTATCCTTGTTTTGCTATGGCACTTTTTGTCACAACTGATAATAGCTGTGTTTATGCTGGAAGCTATCAACGTTAGCTTCTGTCATTCCCATAGAAATTTGACATAAGAAACGTTAAGCGTTAACAATAATCGTTGGCTTGGCCAACTTTGATAAACACAGCTACTATTCACAAAGGTTCTTTATAAAACTTTTATTTATGACAAACTTTTTGATGATATTTGTATGGAATATTTATATAATATTCGAAAAAAAAAACAATTAAATTTGTTAGAAAATATTAAATTTATTTACTTAAGAAGTAGTTTCATTTGATTAAATTCTAAATGATATATAAAAAATATATTAGTTTTTATCACCTATAAGATATTAAAAAACTATCATACAAATATTATTTAAAAAAAATAACAATGTTTGGAACGTATTTACAATTTGGATTCCACACTATCCAAAAAGAAATCTGGAAACAAATTATCAGCATTAGCAGGATCACAGGCATATTGTTTTAAATCACGAATACCATAGTTAACCAATACTTCTTCATCTATCAAGAATTGACCAGTAGGTGCATTAGGGGGAGCTTGTGATAGGATAACATAAGCAGCATCCGCCATAATATCAGGTTTACGAGCATATTTAAAACTTTCAGGTCCATTCAACATTTCGATTGCTGCTGTATGAATAGCGGTTTTTGGCCACAAGGCATTAACAAAAACATTGCGATCCTTGAATTCTTCAGCCATACCCAAAACACACATTGACATGCCATATTTAGCCATGGTATATGCTACATGGTTACCAAACCAATGTGGTTTCATACTCAAGGGAGGAGATATATTTAAAATATGAGCATGTTTACTCTTTAATAAATACGGAAGACATATTTTGGATCTAAAGTGTGAAATTAAAACATATTAAATTCAAATTTGTAGGATTTTGATTGTTTTAATTTAAATTAACGTGTATATTTACTCGTGTTTTTTGTCACATAAAATTTGAATCTCATTATTGTTTTGTATTAAAAGTTGTGACTCTCAGGCCGAGTAACTTATCTAATAAATAACCAGAGTAAAATGCTAACCACAGATATTTCCATATAAAATTGTAATACATAACTATGGTTAGGCATTGAGCTTTGATTATTCTGAGATAAGTTAGTTAGGAGGTATCAGTCTGAAAAATAACCTTTTGACAGTCACAACACGTCACATGCACATAAATCTTCACTTAAGCAATCTTTGTTTTACTTACACCAAGAAAGTTCCTCTGGTATTAATGTTATGCATAAGATCATAACGTTTCATATCAGTCTCCATGGTGGGAGTCACTGATATAGCACTGGCATTATTGACTAATATATCAATACCACCGAATTTATCTACGGCAGCCTTAACAGCAGCTTTAATTTCTTCTTCATTGCGAACGTCTACAATACATGCCAAAGCTTTACCACCAGCCTTTTCGACTAAATAAAAAGAAAATTTTTAATAATTATTGAACATATAAAGGGTGGTCCAAATACAAGAATCTATTTAAAAATCAAATGAACTAAATGAAATTTATTTTGGTATGTTGTGACTTTATTAAAAAAAAAACAAATATTCCCATTATTTATTGAACACGATTACATTCATGTGGCTGCCGTGGCTGTCAGTCTAAATTTCCAAGACTTTGTTGACAGTTTCTGGTCCTATTTCACGAATTGATTTGAATCGTTTCTGGATTATTCGCATATCATCGGTTATTCAATCTTCCAATTTCGATATCCGATTGTAATGCCCAAACTGTGAAGCCTTGTGCAAAATTCTCGATGGTGAGACGATGTTCTTGGATTGAGTTGCACACTTTCGGCCTCAACATCCACATTCTCATCAGTACGCACCATACGACTATGAGAACCATGTTGTCCACTAGCAAGCCAGTCTCATGAACTTTTTGCACAAACTTGCGTACAGCACGGGGGGTGGGTGCTTCATTTCAGCCAAATATTATTTTCAACAAACGCACAGTTTGGGCAATACATCACTCACTTTGGAAAAAAGTTAGCAATATTTCCCAATATTGTTCAACCGTCTCCTTTTGGTCGCTGGTCATTTACAAAGATACCTGTATTTGGACCTCCCTGTCACAAATATGATTAAAATTTTATTTCTACTTGATGTAAAATTCAAAACAGTTTTGGTAAAACAGTTCGTCCTAAAAATGCCAAGAAAAAAACACGAAAAAAGATTTTGAAAAAGATACAAAATTTTGGTTCAATTCATAACGGTTTTAGACTTAGACAAACATTAATTTCAAATGTTTTTTCGACGTTAATCAGAGCAATTTAAAATCCAGAAACATAGCCATGGCCAACCTTTAATGTTCAGTTTGCTACTTGATTCACTTAAGCTCACTAGTTGTGTGTGTGTGGCAAGCTATCAAAGTTGGCTTATATCATTCCCCTATAAATTTGACATAAGCCAACGCTTAAGTGTTAACGCTTAATGTTACTTATGTTTAATTTGTATGGGAATAATAGAAGCCAACGTCGATAGCTTCCCGCACAGCTACTGTATGCCCTTAACGCCTCATAAATAATTGAATGTTGGCCTTAATTTGAATTTGAATTTTAAACTTTTTTCTATACCAAAATTATTTTTCAAAACTCTTTCAAACAAAAATATTTCATGTAAATATCAGTCATTTGTTCCAAATTTTAACCGGCTTCGTTCAGTAAACCTTTCTTGCGTAAAGACTTGTGCCATCGTAATGTTTTTTGCTACGAAGTAAAATTATAAATGGTAAATTAAATGAAAGTGATTGTTATAAGCTTGCTATTGATATATTGTCTATAGAGCCACGCCTACTTAAAATGGGCGAGCACCCAAATAATGATAGATCCCTTAAATGAATGGAAAATGTTTTAGAGGTTTAGAAGAGGTAAAAGTAAATCCAACAGTCTTTAATTAAATATGGAGCTTTTAGAATATTTTAATTAGAGCTATGATGTTTAAGCATTGAACAAGCTACAAGGTGTTAAAGTTTACAACTTCCAATGCAGATTTGTTCACCAGACATGGTAACCTTTGTAAACAAATACTATTTCAAACAAAACTTACTTTCATCCGCTGCGGTATAAATTGTTCCAGGTAATTTAGGATGAGGATGGGCTGTCTTGGCAGCAACTACAACATTGGCTCCATCACGAGCCGCCTTTAAAGCAATAGCTTTACCAATACCACGGGAGGCTCCAGTGATAAAAATTGTCTTTCCTTTTAAACTGCCAGTGTTCTGCATTTTAATATGCGTCTACTATCAGTATTTACTAAGAAATGGCTGTATAAATTGATTAAATATGGCTAAGAAAACTTAATTAATTCGTATTTCTCTTTGCATACTTATTTTAATATTAGTGCAATGTCCAAATACACATACTAAATTGATAAGATTTCTTAATTATTAAAAGTTTATGATTAAAAAGTAAACAAGCAGACAATGTTGCCAGCTCTGAAGTAAAATATTGCAAGCTCTCTGCTACAACCACTTGGCTCCTTTAAATATATTTCTCTGCGATCAGTGGCGGACCAGAATAACCCGTTAAAATGCTGCCAAGGGAACAGGCAGGCAAATAAAATATATTTGTTTAATAAGAACCCGGTTATCAGCAACAAAAAAGGGACTGTGGGCTTATCCGAGTTTGGAAACAAACTGACATCGATTGTTTTTTTTAAATAAAACAAACTTGTTTCCGGTTTCAAATACATCAGCGAAGCAAACCGGAAAACAATCCAAACTGAATCCCAGATTACTCTTCTATTGCAAATATACTTTTGTAATTTATAGCGATTACTAACACTTGGTTTCATACTTAATAGCTTGCATACATTGATTGAAATCCGGTTTAAAATATATTGCGAGCCTGTATTCAAAGGGTGGCAATGTTTTATATAGCATCTCTGGTTTTTGGGAAAATAAACTTGGCTGCACTTTTTCTTTTATTATATTCCAGTGTCACTTTAGTTTGACAATACAATGACTGGTTAATTTTTGTTATTGGAATTGTTCGAAACATTTAGCAGTGCTAGTTTTTCATAAATTTTGTTTTTTTTAGCAAATCCCTTAAATATATTTAAATAACAATGTCTCGTGGTAGTTCAGCAGGTTTTGATAGACACATTACTATCTTCTCTCCAGAGGGTAGACTTTATCAAGTTGGTAAGTTTTGCCATGAGAAATTAGCAAAATCATGTTTCTATGTACTAACCAAATAATCCGGCATTTGTACTGGAATTTCAGAATATGCTTTCAAATCCATTAATCAGGAAGGTATTACATCAGTGGCCATTAAGGGAGCCGATTGTGCTGTAGTTGCTACTCAAAAGAAGGTAACAGAAAAATTGATAGATCCTGCAACTGTAACACATTTGTTTAGAATAACCAAAAATATTGGTTGTTGTATGACTGGTCGTCTAGGTAAGTGTGTATATTTATATATGTAAATTAAAGTGTGTTGATGTTAATTAACGTAAAAGTACAATAAGAATAATTTTACTTTATGACCATGTCTTGTATTAAGATTTCGTTAGGGAAAGTTCAAAACTAGGTAACAAAAATTCCAAAACCGGTTTTATTGATGATTGTGATTTATTTGTCGAAGATCGCTTGTATATCAGAATCGAAATTCCTAGATTTAGGAATTCATTACCGTAAAAAAAAGAGGTTAAACATGCTAAATTTTTCGGGAAACAGTTTGCTAGTGAATCGATGCAAAATCTAAAATTCATACTCCTTAATGCCAATATTATTGACAATACATATTTTTATTATATAAAACGTCTGCTTAAGACTTTAAAGATTATTCAGTTTAAATTTGTGAACCGCTAAATTAATATTTTCTTTTCCCCTCTAGCCGACAGTCGGTCACAAGTTCAAAAAGCTCGCTATGAAGCTGCCAATTGGCGTTATAAATATGGCTATGATATGCCAGTTGATGTTTTATGTCGCCGTATAGCTGACATCAATCAAGTATATACCCAAAATGCTGAAATGCGTCCTTTGGGTTGCAGTAAGTAAAAAACCATTTTTTCTCTTCATTTCAATTTACTTATTTCGCCTTAATAACTTTTTTTCTTTAAGGCATGACTTTAATCGCTTTTGATGATGAAAAGGGTCCTTGCGTTTATAAAACTGATCCTGCTGGTTACTATTGTGGTTTCCGTGCTGTTTCTGTTGGTGTTAAACAAATTGAAGCCAATAGCTTTTTGGAAAAGAAATATAAAAATAATTTAAATGAAGAGAAAACTATTCAGTTGGCCATTACCTGTTTGTCTAATGTTTTGGCTGTGGACTTTAAACCGAATGGCATTGAAATTGGTGTGGTAACCAAGGAGAAACCAGAATTTACCATACTCAGTGAAAAGGAAATTGAAGAACATTTAACTAAGATAGCAGAAAAGGATTAAATTCAAATGAAATAACATTAAAAAATGTAGCTGTAAAAAAATAAAATGCAAATTAATTTAAGAATTTTTAAATTTGTAAAAATAAAATGTCAACCTGGTTCTTTTTCAGTAAAAAAAAACAAAACGTTTCAATGAAATTTAATTGCATTTTGAAATGGGGTCTCCTTGTTTGTTCTTGGCTGGCGGCATTATATTTTTTCTTTTCATTCCTTTTTATATATAGGACAGTTAAAATTTTCTAATTTTAAACCTCATTTTTACAATGTTCCGTTAGCTACTAATCTGGCCTTTTAAACTGAAAATAAATATATTTGAAGTAAATATAAAAAAAATAATACTAAGCCTCAATTTCATAATGTAAAGTTAGCTTATAACTGTGACTTTAACTGACACATTTTGTTAAAATTTTAACAGATTTAGTAAAGGGGAAAAATTAGGTACTTGTTCAGGTTATTTCTTGTGATAAACTTTGCCGCCATAACGAGCCACAAATGCATTTACATCAAATTTACGCTTGCATCCCTGGTAATTCATATAACGTATCTTACCAAAAATGGCACGTTCAGCCCAACCTTGATCGTGAATGCCACCAATTGACCACATACAACCTAAAAATAATAATTATAATCTAAAACAAAACTTTTTCTTTTATAAAACATTTATGAAACTTACCCACATAACCATTAGGATCTCTACCATCTAAACTATACTTATCATTAAGTAAAATGGCAAATTCCAAAGCTTGATCTGGCGATTCGGTCCATTCCAATATCTTTTTAGCCCAATACATACGCAAGAAACCATGCATTTTACCTTCTTTTACTAATTGTATTTGTGCTGAATTCCATAAATCATCATGAGTACGGGATTGTTCGAATTCGTCCAGTGTATAGCAGGGAGTACGTTTATCTTTACGGTGATCATTTAAAGTTTTGGCTGCCCAATCATGTAGGCCCCTTAGATTATCATAATTTTTATTGTAATAACAAAAATTATCTGCTAGTTCCCGTCTTACAATGGCTTCTTCACAAAATGCTTCTACCGATTCCTTGAACTTGGATTTGTATTGTTTGACTTCCAGGACACAGCGCTGTACAGAAATTTGACCGAAATGAAACCAGGGTGATAAGCCTGACAGAGCATTCTTAGTGGGATCATTACGTTTTTCATTAAAAAGCTTTAAACGTTTAATACAAAAATCTTCCAATTGTTTACAAGCTGACTTGTAGCCTGGTTTTACATTAACCACTTCATCTACTGACATGTCACACTCTAATGAATCATAAGCTAACTTCCAATTAACCTCTTGTAAATCATTTTTAAATGATATTTTATGTTTTACAACAGGAGGAAATTCAGTTAGAAACTCTGGTAATTTAGAATTGATTTTATTGCGTATAGTACGAGCTCCATATTCTTGCTTTTCCGAAGCCACCCATACAGGTACAACATTATGAGCATCTACTTGAATAAAAGGTACTGTTTTTGACAATTTCTGTTTAACATCATCTACCCACTGCATAGGAACGCGCAATGGAGCAAAATCACATACTACAGCTGCTCCATCATGTGTCTTAATAAATTCGGGTACACGATCTTTGGCAGGACCCATCAACAACTGAAACTCGATATTTAACTCTTTACACTCCTCAGCTACTTCTTCTAGGCCTCCCAACATGAACTTATAATGTCTTAAGGTGGCATTTAGAAATTTTGGTACCAAACAAAATACCACTATCAAAGGCAATTCCAATTTCAAGGCCAAACGTTGGGCATATAGAAAAGCCCAATTATCTTGGACACGCATGTCGCGTGACATCCAATAGACAACAGGACCCTTACAATATTCACGTACCTCACTTTCGGCACTTAATATACGTACCCGTTTCTTCTTGAATGAGAACTCCGTAATACTGGCAGAACATTGTAAACGTTTCTGTTTTAGAGATTCTATTATATTTGAAGCTTCTGTAGATTCTTTAGACCCGCTAGCCTTTTGTACAAAATGATCTAATATTTTAGATTTCTTCGATGAGCCTCCGGATTCCAAGGCCTTAGCTGAGGTGGTTGTTGTAGAGCGTTTCATTGTAAATAACCTTGAATTTATTTAAATGTTAAAGGTTGGGTTTTTTTTTATTTTTCGTCGACACTTACCTGATTGTGTAGTATTTGTTGCAACAAATCCTATTTATGCCAATTTTCATTCAAAACAAGTTTTATATAAAAAATTGTGAAATTGTAGCAAAAGAATTCAAAACAACGTTTATTCTGGAATAAATGCAATTATTTTTGAAAAAACTTGCATTTTCCAATACAATTGGAATAACTGGAAATTATTAATGCAAATGGCAGGGTTCGAGATGGGATTATTTAAGAAATTTTATTGGAATATTTGCAAAGAAATAAAAAAATATACCTTTTATAAAAAAATGAGTTTAAAAAACTGTTTGTGATTCCTGTAGTAATTATGGATTATATTTGATTTACGCTAACCCTACAAATTGTATATATTCAGGATTCTTATGCATTTTTAAGCCGCTCTAGCGATGTTCATCTCTCTGTCAGTTAAAGTGGCGACCGCGGCGTAAGAACCAAGAGGGGTTGAAAAATTTTTATAAATTTCTCTTAGATTGTTATCCTCCTAAAAAATTTTGGTATTGAAAATGAGCAAAATTGGTCCAGTGGTCACAAAATTATGAATAAAAAAATGAATTTATAAATTTTACATAAAAATTTATATTGCTTAGTACAATTTCATATTATCGTATGATGAAAAAATATGTCTATTTTTTTAAAATAAATTTAAAACTGGATTTAAATACATTTTTAACAAGTTTTAGGACATTGAAAGCTCAAAATCAGCATGTGACTTAACCGCTTGAAAAAATTATGTTTGACACTAATAAAACCTATTTAGCGGTTTTTGTTAAAAAAAACGCTCAATCACGGCAGACTTAGCGCATTTTAATTTTGTATGCATTTCAAAAAATATAAAAAAATCTCAGGCATTCGTGATCGTAATTTTTCGATCGAAGCAAATTTTTTATTTCTGAAAATAAAACATTTAGAGGGAATTTTTCTCCATCAGGGATGTTGGAGATTAAAGTTGGTGTTTTCACCTACAAAGGTGAAAAAGCAGTTTTCCAATGATTTCATTCGATTACGAATGCTGAAACTAGGCCCCAGAGTTGCAGAAACTATTGCTATATAAGCTTTAGGATATACGAAAGACAATTTTTAATTTTTGTTTCAATTTCTTTAAAAAATATAATTAATATAAATAATATTTTTAAGTCCTTCACTGCAAGGTTAAATTTGTGTCAAATCAATGTCATATAATTGTCTTTTTAATTCCGTAGGAATTCTTTCTTTTCTTCTTCCAATCGTACAATCGGTTTCAACCACATTAATTCTGAATCAACTAACTAGTTCCAGAAGTGGAACAAGTCGTTCTTTGGAACAGTAAATTTAGCTGGTAAATTATTGCTCTAGATTATGAGAAATAATTAACTTTCAAAAATCCGATTTAGAGCTTAAACAAAAAACTTATTAAAACGTTTATTCTGCTTCTAAGCAATCAAACCCGTTGCTAGGTATTTTCTAACAAGCAAGATGAAGTTACTTATGTTCCAAAATTGCTTGCAATTCGAAAATTTTATTTTCTTAAAAAGTTTCGTTTAAAAATACAATTAAATGGAATTTGATTTATCAAAAAAAAAAAAAATCAAAAGTTGAAGAACCTTCATAGAAACAATTTGTTTCGTGAAAAGTATTTAAGGATTCTATTATTTAAACAATTTACTAGGTGGGGGGACCTCCTATGGAATATGAATGTTCAAAAAAAGTTTTATTGATTTTTGTAAATTTTGGGAAATTTTCTTAAGTCAGCTATTGTTTATTTAAAAAATTTCTAATTCCTCGACATGTCTGACATTTTCTTTTTAAAAGATTCCTCGGATTCCTCCCAAAAATCACCAAGATTCTAAGGCATGATTCCTTAAAAAATCTCATGATGCTTTGATGACATTCTTGACTTGATATTTCACAGAAAATAAATACATTTATGTTTCATTAAACCATTTGTCGATTAATCACCAATTTGTCCGATTAATCGACCCTAATAACCGATTAATCAATTTTTTAATAATCCTCTAACCGGTTAACCGGCAGGGCCGAATAATTGGAAACACTATTTAATGTACATAACAGGCATGTGATGAAAATCGAAATCGATCGGATTTTCAGTGCTTAATATTTTACGATCCATATTTAAAAAATTATTTTTTATTGTCTAAATTAAAAGTTCTGTGTAATACAAATCAATATATAATAATTTGAAGACAATTTTATTTTCACGCAACTAAATATTCTAGATTGAAAAGCTGTTCATTCAGGTACTGGATAATTTTTACAAAATTTTTATTAAGAATGGGGTGCAAACTGACTAAACTAAATTCTGGTTCTTTAAAAATATTTTCAAATATTTTTCAAAACAATTTTAAATTCTTTTGTCAATTTGTATTTAGTTTAGAATATATTTAGTTACCTCGCTTAAAAATAAAATTTAATTTAAATAGTTTAAAAACTTGAAAAATAATGAATTATTACTTTTAAGACAATTTTAACATTTTATTACAAAATTTAGAAGAGAACCCTGACTACTGGTTGCTTTTACTACAATTGGCAAGTTTCAGCTGTATTAAAAATAGTAATAGTGAAGTAAACGAACAGGTGCAAATAATCTTTCAAAAATCTTTATAAATTTGAAAATAAAAATATTGTAGTCAAAAATAGGTTATAGCTTTAAAATCTTTTTCAATTCTTAGTTAAAACAAAATTTATTATATGTATTTTTTGTTTTGTATATATTTTTTTTCCAACGGTTTATACATAATTCTAATAATATATATTGTTTTCAACTTAATTACACATTCTGTTGTTTTTCTTAAATTTAAATAGTTTTGTTTCCTGGAATATTAAATTTAAAGGGTGTTTCTTTTTTTGTGTTTCGTTTTTATTTTTGTCAATAAATATCATTGTTATATATTTTTTATTAAGATTTCTCGTTTTGATATATAGTTAGATCTTTTGTGTGTGTGTGTTTTTGGTTTAATATAATAATTATTATAATAAATACATTGTACAAGGTGATTTTGAAAGAAAAATATATATAGATATAGGTTATAGGAAAGTATATATATTTTTTATTTTAAATTATAAATAGTTAAATTTAAGTAATGTTTGTTGTTAAATTTTAGGAAATATCTATTGCATTTGGAACGGTATATAATTTATTTTAACTAATAATAAAAAACTATATATATGTATAATATTAAAGGGTTAGATGGGTTTGAAAATTCAAAGTCGTCACAGGCAAGATCAAAGGGATGCCGCGGTATTTTTGTCGCAACTTTATTTTCTAAGGCGTTAGTCATGATTTCTCGAAGTCATGAAATTTTAAATTTCACTTTTTCAAAATATCATTGTCTAGTGCAGTGGTTCCAAATGGCCTTTATTTTACGGACCCTTTGAGGCATTTTTACTGGCTGACGGACCCCCAAATTTTAAAATTTTTTATATTTAAATAAAAATTTAAATCCGAAGATATTCAGAAAAAATAGTAGAATTTTCAGAATTTAAAAAAACCAGATACAATTTTTGAAAGAATCTTTCAATGAAATTACCCTAGAAAAGCTTAAAAACTCTAGGATTGTTAGGTGTTTTCTATAAAAAAAAAGCTTCTTAGTGTTTTTTTAATATGAAAAATTGATTCTTAAGCACATTCTGATGTTTTTTTACGAGGGCGGATCAATAAGTCCGTGAATTATATGAAATGCAACACTGCTCCCTTTAAGTACCACCTGTTAATAGACTACTGTCAAATTTTGAGCAAGTTCCGACTTTTACTTTGCGTTTAACAGCTGTTCAAAACACACAACCTCGTGGATTTTTTTTAAAAATTAAAAAAAGTGAATTTCAAGTGCTAATTAAACATTATTTTTTGCAAAAAAAAAACGTCAATCAATCCATGGAAAAGCTTGATAAATACTATGGGGACTCTGCACCATCGTTCTTAATGGTAAAAAAGTGGTTTACTAACTTTCTTTGTGGCCTTATAAGCACGGAAGATGCCGAGCGTTCTGGATGCCCAGTTGAGGTCTCTACACCCAAAACAATTGAAAAAATTCATGATATGGTGTTGGCCTACCGCGATTGATTGTGGAAGACATAGGCATCTCACATGGCTTAGTGGTTTCAATTTTGAACGATCACTTGGCTATGAGAAAGCTTTCCGCAAGATGGCTGCCGCGTTTGCTCACAATCGACCACAAACGACCACAAACGGAATCGTGTGACAGCTTAGTTTCCATGGAAAAAATCCATGAAGTAGACTACGAATTGCCCCCTCATTCGCCTAATTCTCCGGATTCAGCCCCCAGTGACTAATTCCTATTTCATATAACTACGAGGGAAGTCACGGACTTATTGATCCGCCCTCGCAGCATGTTAGAAAGTGTTCTATATAATAAATTTATTTATTTATATTTATATTAATCATACAATTACAAATTATATATTAATATCCTAACCGAGCACTAGCAACAAAGGCCATCGTCTCGTTGTAGCGAAAACAGACCGGAGCCTCTGGTGGGTATCGAACCCACGACCCCCGCACTGATAAGCTAGCACGCTACCAACTAGCCTACCGGGGCGCTCTCTATATAATAAATAAAAATAATGTGTATACAATAAAACAAACAAAAAATAAAAATGGCGGTGTCTGAAAAATCTTAAGAATTGGAATACACCAACTTTTTATCACTTTTCTTTTTTTGATTTTTTATAAATGAGAATTTTTTTTATCACAACTAATTTAATGAGGCAATTCGTGGTGAACATTTACCTATAAAAAATAGGAGTTTTTGTTTACAACTTCGCCAAAAGATCTAATTTCAAATTTTTACCTTCGTTCAAGCCCGTATAAAGCTTTATACAACACAAAAAAATTTCAGATAAACCAGTCACGAGTTAGCCTTTTTTTAAAGGCCAAGGGAACTGAAATCTCAATGTCTAAATTTTCAAAACATTTTAAATACAAAATTTCACAAAGTACTTATTAAATATGTATCTTTGATATGCTAAATGGTTTGAATAAAATCTTTAATTAAAAAAAAAATCAGTAAAAATTCACTTTTTGAGCCTGCGAAACCCACTTATAACCCCTTAAAATTTGAAATATTATAATTATTAAAAAAAAGGTTATAATAAAATAAAATTTTAAAGTATAAACTATTAAAAAAAAAAAAATCATTTACAAACCAAAGAATAAAAATATCACAATTAATAAAACCGTTGTAAGGATTAAGATAGCAGCCCATTGTCGTTTATCTAAAAAATAAAATACAAATTGTTAAAATAATAAAAAACACAGTTTAAATTTTCACAATAACTCACCATTATTCATATGTAAAACTTTGGCCATTTTTTTCATGGTAGAATCAAATTTGGATTCAGTGGTTTCAAATTCATTACCAAAATCATCCAACATTCTATTATAAAAAACATTTAATAATTATTTATGGAAATTTTTAAAATTATCAGTCGAGATTTTTTTATTATAATATATTTTTCTAAAACTTACACTGCTTGTTCATCTAATTCAACGCCTATTTGACGTGAAACAGTCTTCAAAGTTCCTATTGAATCACTTATCACATCCAATTGTTCATCCTGCCCCTGTATCATACGTTGTTGCACTGATACCGTTTCACCCACAAATCTGTGCGAGGGACTATCCAAAGAATTATAATGTCCGGGACTATCTAATGCACTTTCCAATTTTGAGTATTTTGCTCCACTGTGACGTACTGCTGCCATGGTGCTTGCTAAAGTATTTGCTACACTTACGCCACTACCGTTATTAGCCGCTCCGCCGTTTAGTATTGAATGTGTGGTAGTATTGGTACAATCTACTAAATGTGTACGATCGCTTATATTATGATGCTGATGATAATTATTATGAGTATTCGTTGAATTGTGATCGTTTTCTAAATTATGTTCGTGTTGTTGCTGCTGATTGTGTTCATCCAATAGTGGTTGATGTGCTGTTATATCCCTGTCTCGAGCTCGATTCAGGCTCATCTTCTCTTTCATCTGTTTGACTTCATCGCGTGTGTTGTCGATAAAATGGCGGCGACTAGATAATTCTCTATTATCAATACGAAATTTATTTGGATTTTTTTCAACTATACGTATATATTCGAAAAAAAGGGAAATTTATTTAAAGTTAAAGAAAACCAAAAGATTTTTAGGCGGGGAATATAAAGAATATACATATGATGCTACTGAAAACTTTGTGTAAATTTGTTGCATTGGTAGGTTAAAGAAGCATCTCTGGGTTTGGCAAAGAAAGATCTTTTCTAAAAAGATTTTTCTACCCTATTTCTAAAATAACTTAGGCAAAGTGAATTTTCTATAAAAATGTTTTTTATATGCTCCACCATATATCGTTAGGGTATATATCAGTTTGTCATTCCATTTGTATCATGTCGAAATATAGGTTTAAGACCTCATAAAGTATATATATTCGTGATGCTTAAGTCTGTTGAAATGGCGATCACGACGAGAAGACCCAAGCGGGGGTGTTCGATTAATGTACATCCTTCCGAAGAGTTTGGTATTAAAAATAAGCAAAATCGGTTCAGCGGTAAAAAGTTATGAGTGAACATGTGAAGGTAAATTTTCCATACAAATGGGGTATATTTTGGTACAATTTTATAGTGGCGGCTTGTAAGTAAAAAGTTTTTTTCCTGTTTTTTAACCAGTCCCTTAGAATTGAATAATATTTTATATTCACCTCAAAAAAATTCTTTTACCACTAAATTTTTTTTTCACCACAAAAAAGTTTTTCACCTCACAAAATTTTTTTCACCTCCATAATTTCACTTTTAAGGTTTTTTACATTATTTGTATCAAAAGCAGTATTTCAATGCTATATTTAATTGAGAAAATTGTTTTAAAGACATTGGTGGAGGGTATTCAAAGATTCGGCACATCCCAATTTAAGCCTTTTTTCTATTATTTTTACAAAATAAAAATATTCTACAACCACACATAAACACTTCCCTGCCGGAGGTAGTACCAGTACCTAACTAGTACTAAACTAGTACAAAAATCACCAGTACTAGTTCTCAACTGTAAACTTTTCTATACCATCTTAATGCTCAAATTAGCATTGAGTGTGCTTGGAAAATTACTAGTACAATTGATTCTAGGCTTGTACTAGTACACATGGACCCAATTGGGTTGTTTGGAACCAGTTTGTTACTAGTTCTTTTGTGATTGGAAAATCACTAGTATTATTTGTTCTAGACGTGTACTAGTACACTTGGACCCAATTGGGTGCTTTAGAACTAGTTTTTTTGCATAGAAAAATTTCCCATGATACGTCGATTTACTCTCTTGTTGCTCTAGTGAAAAGTACTATTAAATCAAATTAGTTTTTTTGTTTGGTTTTATTTTTTATAATACTTATAATACAAAAGGAAATAACTTAAAAATTAAATATTTTGCACATTTTTTCAGGTTATTAAGTTAACATAAAAATATCATCAGTTTGATAAACGTAAAAGAGTAACATTTGTAGTAATATTAAAATGTAAGGTAAATGCCCATTTTTTCAAGGCTGGCTAGACCTTATGATAATCAAGCAAAATATAAATAATACACTCAGAAAATTATGTAAGTTACTACTTGTTAGTTATATGTATATTTTACAGTAGTTAGTTGTTTTCAACTACAAAGTCAGTTGTTTTTGTATGAAAAATATCAAACAACTATTTCTGTTAGTTATTTTAAGTCGTTTTTTGAACAACTAACAAAAAAGTACTGTGATGTAGTAACAGTTATTTAAAGTAGTTAATTTTATTTTTTTTATCTCTAAAAATTTTTCAAAGTTTTTGTCCAAAGAAAAAAATGTCGTTTTTTTTTATTTTTCACAACTTAAAAAAAAAAAAGAAAACTTGGAAAAAATTTGGTCTGGTGTATCACAGCACAAGTTTCGAAATTCAATGTCAATAGTTTTACTTAAAATATCCAGTTTACCATTTAACAAATTTGCTTCCATAATAAATTCTTTTAAATAGTCCTCAACGCAAAGTGGTTTACCAGGCCCCACATAAATACCTACTAGCATAGGCAATATTTTTTCTTTAACATTTACTACTTTAATCAGAATAGGCCAGAGCTGCATTCTGGAATTCTTGAATAGTGGGATGCCATCAACATTTATATCAAGTTCGACTTTTGAATAGTTTTGTAAAGTATTTTCCACTTCTTTAAGCTGATTTTCGATGCCTAAATAGTGGAAAATGCCTGGTGGAACACTTCTAACTTCAATTTTCTTTTTCCTCCCTAAAAGCCCTTCTACTGACAGCGGAACATCCATGCCTTCCTCTGACAAAATTGCAAACAATGTTTCAGCGCAGCTTCTTGTAGGTTTAGTTTTAATGAACCACTTTTTTAATTTTTGCTTCAAGGTTAGCTTTGGTAATTCTGGAATCTTTCGCAATTTCTCTTCTTGTTTGCATTCTTCTTCTATGCACGCCTGAGGGCCAATGTTATTCACAAAATCAAAATCTTCACACTCTTTTAAATTTTTGCTGTGCAATACTCTACTTTTATATTCAATTATTTGTTTTTTTAATTTTCTTTTAAAATATCTTTTAGATGTACTCATTTTAAAATGTTTTAAAAATACCTTTTAATAAATTTTGTAAACTAAACTTTTTTACGCACAAGCGACTTCAATAACAAAGCAAACTAAAATAAAAGGGAAATCACAAAAATATAATGTTTCTTCTTTATGCATGCTTGCCACACATTGTTTTTATTATTTAGCCGGTCACAGTGGTTTTTAATGTATGGCAACACTTAAAAAATCAAAGAAATGCAAATGAAAATTAGTATTTTGCATTTAAACATATTTTTTATAATAAAGATGGTATAAATCATCAATTGGAAATCAAATTTAAGAAGCACTATCAAAATACAAACACGCAAATTTTTGTTTTGTTAAACAAAAATTCTATCAGTCCACAAGTGCTTCCCTTGTACTACATCTAGTACTAGTACTCATAAGCACTAGTATTTTTATATAAAAACTCTAACCCCGTTTGCACTAGTACCTTTTGTTCTAGTAATTGTACTAGTAGCTTTAAGACAATTAACTTTCAATCTCCTGAAGGGTTAGGAGACACTAATACGTTTAAATGAATTTTTTTTATAAGTTTTTTTTAAAACGTTTTAACTAGACCTAAAAATACATACTTTCGTTTTTTTCAAGTTTTCGATTTAAGACTTTTATGGGTTTGAAAAGTCGAATATTAAAAAAAAAAATCTAAAATACGTATTTTGCGATTTCTGATATTTGAAAAAATATGTGAGATGTTCTCCGTTCAATTTAAGATTATGAAAAATTTCAAATAAACAATGATTACATTTTGTGTGGAATGCATTTTCTGTTCAGCTACGAATTTCATCAACATACTTTATACCAGGGGTGCCCAAAAGTTCCTTATGGAAGAGCAAACACCAATACATTTAAAGAATAACGAATTTTGATTCAATATTTTTTATTGTAAAAACCAATACATACAAAGAAAAAAGATCATACCATACGTTAAACAAAAACAAAATCTACATTGATGATCGCTGTCGTCAATGTTTACCAGCAAAGTATACGAAAGTCTTGTTGCTTTGCACTTGCGTGTATACAGTGAAGAACGACAAAAAAAAACTAGTAAGGCAAAGTTGTTTGTGGATTTCGTATTGCTATTGCTGAGTGCTCTATGTGTATTAAAACATACAGCCTATAGCTAAGCACTTTTACAAAAACAAATGAGCATCAAGCGCATATGGCTTGGGCACCCTTGCTTTATACCTTCACAGATAACAACCGAATTTCTTGTTTGTCACAACCAAAATTTGGTAAATGTAACAGAATTTCGGTTAAAACCAAATATTTCAATCAGGGACAGAAAATAACTGTTATTTTTAAAAATTTACATCAAAAAAGCACACATAAAAAATGATCGTATAAAATCTTGGTTCTTATCATTATGATACATAGGTGATGCGATGTACATGCAAATTTTTGTATGACTTTTAAATTTGTGCCTTTTTTGATAAAAGTCAAAAAATAACTTTTAATTTTGACTTTTATTTTTTAAGGCAAAAATTAAAAGTTATTTTTGAATTTTATTACTTTACTCAAAAAATAAAAGTTATTTTTTAACTTTTAATATTTTAAGGCAAAAATAAAAGTTATGAATTAAATATTGCATAGTAATACGCTAGTTTTATTGCTTTCAATGCTATATTTAATTCAAGACTTTTATTTTTGCCTTAAAAAATTAAAAGTTAAAAAATAACTATTATTTTTTGAGTAAAATAATAAAAGTCAAAAATAACTTTTAATTTTTGCCTTAAAAAATAAAAGTTAAGAAATAACTTTTATTTCTGCATTAAAAAATAAAAGTTAAAAAATAACTTTTCGATAAAAGTCATAAAAGTTACGGTCCCTGATTTCAATTGTATCAGTAAAAAATTTGGTTGGGACAACTAACTAATTCGGTTGCTGCAACCAAAATATTTAGTTCACTCACAAAAAAAAAGTCTGTAATGGCAACTGAAAATTTTGCTGTTATTACGGGAAATTTTGCTATGTTGAGCCCAGCGGTAGGTGTAAGTTTTAATCAGAAATAACATTTCCTTCAATATAGACTTTTTTAAAACTAGTAATTTTTTTTTGTTAATTTTAGCAAATCGGTTTTCAAAAATTTATAAAATGATTTTTAAAATTAGCAACAAAAATTTGTAAATATTCTATAAAATGTAAATAGCAAAAAGATTTGCCAAATACTAATTTTTTTTACTAAAAATCAATACACAAATAGTAGTGGAAATGAAAACCGTTTACAACTTTTTTTTTTGAGTGTATTTTGTTCCTATTTTTAAATGAGAAAACTATGTCAAAAGTGTTCACAAATTGATTTAATTAAAAAATAAACTAACATCTTATTTTTTTATGAATATTTTGAAGAGAAGTATGAATATCAAATAATAATAAAGTAAATAAACTTTAGGTTTTAAATTAATATGTCAACATTTTAGATTTTGTTTTAGCACTTTAAAACTAAGTTAAAACACATTAAAAAAAAAAGCAAACAAACTTGTCTTGATTTCAAAGCAGTTTCTATATAATCGTAATATAATATTGTATCTTTTTGATTTGTTTTTTTCATAAATTTTTTCTGTGTGTACGGGATTTAAACCTGCCAACGTTTGTCAGAATAACCAAAGCTTAAAGCCAATATATACGATGCAATTGATTGCATGCAGTTTTCTTAATTCCCTTTTCAAAGTTATTTCTAAAGTTATGTCTGTTTATACGGTGACTTTTGTTGCACTTAAACCGAATGTGAATTAAGCAACAAAAGCAGAATAAATATGAGTGCGAAAGAGAAATAACAAAAATATGGACGAAAAAAACGTGCTTTTTTTGTTACCCCGTTCGCCATCAAACAAGAATTGCACGCAATAATTGCATGCAATATATACACCTTATAAATTGCTTCTTAATGCCTAACAATATTTATGAATGTCAAATTTATTTGGAAATATCTGTGGTCAACGTTTATCAAGAATGAAAAAATATCTGAAAATTTCGGAAAACTTGAAATTGAAAAAAAAATTGTTGTTTGAGGGCGGTTAACTTATCTCATAAATAACCAAAGTAAAACGTTAACCACAGACATTTGCATTACTTTTTCAAGTATTTTAATTTCTGATGCATTCTGAAAAAATATTTTAAAGCAGTTAAAAACTTCTCAGAATTTTTAAAAAATTTTATAAAAAAATATTTTACATCTATAACCTAGATTTTCTTAAAATTGTTATCTTTGTTAGATTTAATATTATTTCAGAATTTCTATTTCAAATATCTTTTTTCAGAAATAACTATTTCAATTTAATCCATTCTTCTAGTTTAACTAAGCAATACAAAAAAAAAAAAAAATTTAAAACCAACGAATTTAATAGCCAAAACAAAAATTACAAGAACCAACAAAAAGCAAATGCCAAATTACTGTAAAGGTGACAACAAATTAAAAAAAAAGAAAAATCATATGAAAATTGATTTTTCACAAATTTTTGGCAACATATTAAAATGGCATCAAACATAGTAGAGCAGCAACCTGCAATAAACCGTTATCGATATTTTGCCAAAAAATAAAAAACAAAAAATCAGCAGTTTTTCAATTATGTGTTTGTGTATGTTTTTTGTTAAAAGGATATTAATAGTATCTTCTAAATCTTCCAAATCCCATTCGATACTTCGTAATGAATTCCTTAATTCATTTGTGGTCCATTCAGCTTCAGCACTATTGCAATTTTCGCCTAATTCTCGCCAACGCAAATATAGACCACGAGTCTTATTCAAAGCTTTAAAAACTTCGCTAAAATCAAAAAACAAAATTATTGCAAAATTGTTGAAGTTTTTTTTAAGCACAAATTTTAAAAATACACACTCTTTCACTACAAAGAAAGGATCCTCCAACGACATGACCAACTTATGCACAATTTTTATACGTTTTCTTTTAGTTGTAATATTTTTATAATTTTCCGATTAATTTTCAAAAAATTGCAAGTTCTCATGGATTTTCCTTTTTGTTTTATTTGTATTCCTTTTCAGAATATGGTTACCAAATGTCTGTTATTTAGAGGTATTTTCTATTTGAGCCCATTAAAAACAACCCTCCATTAACCTTTTTGTGTGATACTCTTCCATTTGATGCAAAACAAGAGGGGGAAAGAGTAGTGACGAAATTTTTGGGAAGTTAGTTTTTTCCTAGTTCACATATTTTTTTTTATTTTTATAAAGAAAAATTTCGATACTTGAAACATTTTGTTTAAAGAAACTATTAAAATTTAATAAAATTTTATTTCAGTTTTCTTTAATTTTGGATAATTTTTATTTTTTAAATAACTTTTCTTTTTTAAGTTTGCTTTTATATTATTTTTCTTTAATTTCCACTTAAGTATGTTGTTAACACGTCTCTTTTTTCTCATAAACTAAAAATACCGTTGTACTTGTTCTCAAAATAACTTTATGTATTTCCTTTTATGTTTAAAATAGAATGGGGAGACATATAGTTCCAAAACTCCCTCTACTTCCTGTTACTTTCCACATATATATACAGTGTTGTTAACTTTTTTTTTTACAAAAACCTCTCAACATTTTAAATAAACTTATGTATTGGAAACTTTGAAAAACGAATTCTCATAAAATTATTCGATATTGTATAATAAATAATTTTATGTAAAAACGAACAATTTTATGTAAAATCGAATAATTTTATGTGGATTTGTTTGTCAGAAAGAAAACACATCCAAATAATATGCTTATATAATGGAAACACTTTTGTCTAGTTTAATGATGATATCATTTTATTATTATGTAGTATTGTTTTGTGACCCCTTATTGAATCTCCAGGTTTAAAACTGGACCTTTAGGAATTTTTTTAAAACCACCCAGCGGTACCATCGTGATATAGAATTCATTTAAATAGCGATTTTTTTATTCTTTCAAAATTTGTTCCAATACTGTCACCAATGTTGTCAACCTTTTTGCTATTTTTGGTGGTGTTCACTACATTCATAACACCAAATAGTAATACATCGTTTACAAGCAAGTTTTGTAAAAGATTTATACCCCATTCACATGAACGATATTTTAGTTATCTTAAAGATTATCTCGAAATTTTCTATATAAATTTTCTGTTAATAGGAAAGTTTAAAAATACCGTCAATTACTTTTAAAAAAATCAGGGTTTGAAATCGTTTTTTTCTGTTTAGTGATTTTTTGAAACTTTTGTCACAAAATTCTTCACTGAACATACGCAGTAATGGAGCAGGTCAGCTTATCATTGGTTTGACCCACTGACCATTTTGGAAAATATAGAGATAGGAGTGGATTATATACCTTCTTTGTGATGCTGAAACCGATTTCTGAATATATCGTATCATATCTGAGATATCGAGCATGAACTTTAAACAATATACGAATTTTGTACTCACAAAAATAAAAACTGTAAACTTTTGTTATCGTTTTTCTCGTTAACAAGTTTTTGGCTTATAGGTGAAACCAATAATAAGCTGACGATCTGTTATCAAGGTAATAAAACCCCATTCAACTTTATTTAAAGTTTTGATTAGTTTTCAAATTAAAACAATTAAAAGTCAAAAAACATAGCCACGTTCCACGTTCAATATACTTCATTCACCTAAGCTCACTGATAGCACCCAAGTAAAAAAGGGTTGAGAATAACGTCATATGAGCTAAAGCTAGAATTACTTACACGTAAAATAACAGATCAGCTGATTCAATCTTAATGGATGAGTAACCATAGCCGAGACCATATGGCGATACGTCACGTTATTATTAATGTAAGCTAATGTCAAATCTATATTGAATTTTTAAACATAAATTACCGCACAAACACAGCTGTAAAAAATCTAAATGTTTGGGTAGGGTCGTTCAATTTATCTATTGTGGATGAAAATATTCAAAAACGATTGATGTCCACTAAAAGACATTTGTCTGCGCTATAAGCAATAAAAAACGCAAAATTAGCCGAAAAACGCCAAGTTGACAACAGCTTCCAATACAATGGAAACACTTTTCCAATAATTGAATATCATATGCCATTTTATTAACATTTTTGTATTTCTTTATTTTTAGCAATTTTATTAGCTTTATCTTAAAACATTTACCTTTTATATTTAAGCTGCTCCTTTTTTGTAAAGTTTATTTAGTAGTTCTATAGGCCACAATATTTTTTCGCACTATTTCTTTGCAAAATTAACGGGTAAATAAGAATTATTTTTATTTACCTTTCTTAAAAACAACTTTTTTTTTGCGTCTGCGTAGAAAATTATAGAAGATTTTCCTGGTTTTTAACAGTCTTTATGTAGTTTTTAAAGAAATTTTTTACCATAAACTTTTACAATCTTACTATAGCAAACGAAAAAAGAAAACAGCTGTTAAAAGTTGTGTTGTTCGTAACCTAGTTCAATTTAACTATTCACTTAATAGAAAGAACTACATTTATACCAGCTGTGTTTTTGGGGGTAGCTATCAAAGTTGGCTACTGTCATTCCCATACAAGTTTGACATAAGTAACGTTAAGCGTTACATTACGTATAAGTAATTTTAGCAAAAACGCAAAGTAAACGAAAGTACTGTGTACACGGAAAAAATAAAAAGTGTAGTGTAATTTGGTAAAATACAATTTTAAAAAGTATTTTGTATAAGTTAATAAAAAATACATGTTAACTTGACAATTTTCTGTTGTTGTTAAACTGCTTAGTTTTTTACCCATTCCACTTCCACACACTTTTATTACAAGAAACCGTACGCTCACAATAAAATAAAAAAAGAATATTTTGTTAAAACATTTGCAAAGGGTACTAAACCTTAATTTACACTGTATAATTTTGTTGATGTTTCACTATAATAAGAAACTTTATTTTGATAAAAGTTTTTACATATCTATAAATATTTTTTTTTATTATATCAAAATTGTAAAGATAGTATTTTTATAAAATGTATGAGAATTTTTTTTTGTAGATAACGTTCAATAATTTGAGTTGAATAAATAAACTGGTAAACTTATAGAGCACTCAATATGGCCCATAAACAAGGCAAAAACTGTTATCAATTTGAAGTGTTTAAAAAAAATAGTAAAAACTGTACTCGCTCTACCTTAGGCCCAGTTAATAAATTAGTTTAGCATATGGAAGTGTATAGAAAACAAGAAATAATTGCTGTATTAATTTTTATTAATTTGAAAAGTTGTAATAGTGAAAATAGATCCCTAATATTTTTAACTACAAAAATGTTGCAAACCGATGCTGTACGAAATTTACACTTTGATAGTGAAATACGTGTTGCCCAACAATCGAGTTCTGAACCAAGAGGTTTGTTTTTTGGATACGCTTCCTTTTTTAATTTGAAAATGAATGGGGAGGTTTAGTTAAGGCCTCGCACATTGTGATTCATTTTATAATAAGTGTTTGAATTTTGGTTTCATACTTAAGGTTTTTGAGTTTACTATTAGTTAACCTAAAAATTTGTTGTTGTTTTGTATTTAATTTTTAAAAGTTACTTTTGCTTAAATTTGTTAATATTAACTATTCATTGTGAAATTCAGCGTAAAGTATTTTGGATTATTTTTATGACTTTACAATTCATATTTTCCAAACAAATTTCTTTGTTAATATTTTCATATTTACCTACATATATGTATGTTTAAATCATATCTTATCATTTTTTTGTTTGAAGGATTTGTTATTTACTGTTTTATTACTATTTTTTATATTTGGTTTATTAACATTATTTATTTTTCTTTATAATATGAAAGTTTTGGATGGTCCAGTTAGTATAACATCACAACCTAGAGGTTAGTATTTTTCAAATAAGCGATGTGCGTAAATTTGTTTAAAATATATATTATGTTTTTATTTTTTCTATAGTTTCCCAACGTATACTTTTACCAGTTTCTACAGTCGAACAAAATATTAGAGGTGGTAGCACCTTAATACCCTTATCAGGTTATAGTTTTTTAGTAGACCTACCCTCTGTTCATGTCGAGCAAACATTTGAATTGAATGAGTGTAAGTTTTTCATTTTTAAAATACTTACCAGACATTTATGATGATTTTATTTCCAGCTCTTACTGCGGTATCTTCTGAAAATCGTTTTGTAGTTCGTTCTCCTCTGGGCGATGCTATTTATGCTGCCTCAGAATATTCCACCGATAAAAATCGTTTAGTATGGGGTTCGGCCCGGCCTTTTCAAATGCATTTAATCGACAAGTCTTATCAGGAAGCTATGGTGTTTCATAAAAAATTATCTCTGGGTTTTATGTGTTGTCAACCAAAAAGTTTAGAAGTTTGGATACCTCCTGGAAATATTTTAGGACGTATAGTACAATCTCCTACTGTAACAGTACCGGAATTTTATATCGAAGATGGTGTTACAGGTTCGCCAATATTTTGCATAGAAGGTCCAAAAAATTCGGGATTTTTTTGTTATTGTTTACCTAAAGAAACATATTTTAAAGTATGTTTAGCGTAACGCTGTACAAATATTTATAAATTTTCAGGCTATTTTTTTTTTCATTTTCAGATTCATTCTGGTGGAGATTTAAGAGCATCTATTGATCGCAAATGGTTGACTTCAAAATCTCAATATACCACAAATATTTATTTTAGTGATTCTAAATTAACGGCCAAAGAGAGAGCATTAATAATGGCATCCGCATTTTTATTGGTAAGAATTATGTACACAAACGTTTAAAGTATTTTTTGCCATCATTTTTATAATAAATTTATAATTTAAAGTCCCTTGCCAAATAAAATAACCTCTTGCTAAAGCCCGTATGACACTAAGAGTCAATTTATACGATGCAATTGATTGCGTGTAATTTGCTTAATTCCCTTTTCAAAGTTGCTTTCAAGTTATGTCTATTTATACGGTGACTTTAATTGCACGAAAACTGAATGTGTATGAAGCAACAAAAGAAGAATACATATGAGTGTGAAAGAGAGATAACAGAAACATTTGCGAAAAACAAAAACCGTATCGCTTGCTTCTACCCCGTTCGCCAAGAAACAAAAATTGCACGCAATAATTGAAGCGGAGCCGCGAATATAGTTTTAAGCGACAATTTTTACAAAACCTGTTTTTTCCAGATTACCGTTAGAATAACTCTCTTTTAGGACTTAAAAATGAAATTAGGCAAAATTATGCAGGATTTCGTTTTCAAAATGCAATCTAAAGAAGTCAGTCAGATTTCTCAACAATTTCAATTTTGTCGCCTACAACGTTATTCGCGGCTCTGCTTCAATTGCATCCAACAAAGACACAGCCTGAATTGGCTCTAGATTTTTATGGCTTTTTATTTTCTCTTTCTTTAAAAAAAAAGATAGAAACTTCAAAATTTTTAAATTTATGTATCAATAAAATGTAATTTTTAATCCAAAAGTTTCCGACTTTAATTTGGCATAAACAACTAGAAGTTACTTGCAGTGATACCAATTTAGTGCTTTTGGTACTATTTATACTAAAAATTATGCATTTCAACGTTTTTATAATACGTTATTGAGCTTTTCACCCTCTTAAAGTTATCATCATTGATTGAATGTCATTTCAAATGATATTTCTATTTCTGTTAACATTTGCTGTTTCCTGCTATAAAAAAATCTTGCAAAACTACTAAAAAAAGCTAGTGTCATACGGTTAATAGTGCTGCCAACCCATAGATAAAGTACTGATTTATACGACGTAAACCAAAACAATAACCCAGAAATAAAATACCAAGATCCAGCAAATTGGAAACTCTACGCCAAATTAGCAATGTTAAACTGATCTAATGCATTTTTACAGTTTGTCATTCCGTTTGTAACAGGTCTAAGACCCCATAAAGTATATATATTCGAGATCCTTATGCGATTTCAAGTCGATTTAGCAATGTCCGTCTGTCTGTTGAAATGGCGATCACGGCGCGAAGACACACGCGGGATTCTTCATTTTTAACTAGATCATTGGACATCCTCCCTAGCAGTTGAAGCAAAATCGGTCCAGCGGTTAAAAAGTTATGAGTGAAAATGTGAGGGTACCTCTAAATTTTCCATACAAATTGGTGTATTTTAGTACAATTTCACCGGCAAGTAAAATATTTCGTCTTGTTTTTTCACCAGTCGATTATAATTGAATAATATTTTACACTCCCCTCAAATATTTTTACTAAAAAAAGTTTTTTAACCACAACAAATTTTTTCACCTCAATTTTTATCCACCACAAAATTTGTTTTCACATCCAAAAAAGTTTTTTACCTCAAAAAATTTTTGGCACCTCCATAATTTAACTTCTAAAGTTTTTTGAATTTTTTGTATCAAAAACAGTGCAACATTTTTTGTGGATATTTTTGGAGGGTGTTCAAAGATTCGGCATAGCCGAATTTAAGCCTTATTTTATTTACTTCTTCAAATTGATTTTGATTACTAGCGGCATCTAAGTGACCGTAAGCTACAACCATTTATCTTCTTTGTGGATTTTTTCTTTGTGCAATAACATTTACTTTGTCAAAACCTAACAAAATAGTAACTTGTTCGCGTTTCACAAGAAAAAAATAACATGATTGTGCCTTTTGTATAAAATAAAAAAAATTAATAGTTTTTACACTTTAAATTACGTTTTAAGAACATTAAAGTTCGAGTAAAATTATTTCACGGGAAAAACAATTTACTGAAAGGCACGATAGGAAACAGCACAAAAACACTTTTGAATGGTTTTTCTAATTTCAATTGGAATTTATCTAATGCAAATAAGTTTAAAAGGGGAGTAAAATAGATCACAGCGTAGTATTGACCCAAAAATGCTTGCGAGAGCTTGATTGATTTATTGTATGAAAATTTAAAATGCTTTTCTTTTATTTCAAGTGGATTTATTTAAATTATTTGAAAAATTATGCAATATATGTGCTGTTTAAGCACATATGCTTCATTTTTTTTTTATCGATTTTATATATTTATATTCAGAACCTTTTTTGGAGTGCAAATATTAATTTTTGTTAATAATAGTTTATTCTGCTTTGAAATAACAAAATTTTAAAACTATACAAGTTAAAATAAAAATGAGTTAAATTTTAAATCGTTTTTTTTTTTAATATTTAAATTATTTTAAAATTTTTTTTAATTTTTAATTTAATACTGAATCCAAAAATATGTATTTTTGTTTTAATAAATTTTTTGATTTGTAATTTATATGGAATTTGAAATACGAAAATTAAAAAAAAAACGTAATTACGTATTTTGGGGTTCAGTATAAACGAGTATTATAATACAAAAACTGTTGCATAAATGGTTCTACCTCAAGTCCGTTATCTAATAAAATATTGAACATTTTTTATTTTATTTCTCAAAAGTTTTTATGCAAAATAATTAATTAAAAAAACAATTGATCATGTTTTAATTTTGAATAAAAATTTTATATATTAAAATTTAGCTAATAATTCTAAAGAATAAAAACTAAATCCCGGGGAATCCCGTCCCGAGAATTTCCTGGTTATAAATCCTATTTTTCGATGAAGAAGTAATTTTATGTTATTATCTTGTGAAAAAAATTAAAGTTAAGATTAAAAATTAGTTTTTTGGTTATCTTTTTTATTGCTTTCTTTAATCAAAAAATTCATTGACCGATAAAAATTTGTTCAATAGTTTAATAGATCAAAGTAGCTCTGTTCGACGTACGTTACCGCGGGTGCCCGCGGGAACCCAATCTTACCAGAAAGCGTTTCTTGTAGCAAAAATTGGGTAAATGAGAGCGTTCATGAGAGAGTAATTGTGTTTCTCTTTTTACCAGAACTTACCCGTACTTTTTGTTTGGGTAAAATGGTAAAATTGTCAAATCATCAGCTGCTGCTAATAAATTAATGGTTTTGCATTTTTGAAAAAAAATTAAAGTTAACTAAAAGTTTACTATAAACAACTTTTCCTTCTTAATAATGAAAAATACATTTAAAAATGTAAATAGATATTTGCCATTACAAATATATTTATTAATTAAGCTGTTTTTTTATATTAACAAATTTGACGTTTATTTTTGGGTATGAAATGTGGTTTTGTGCATTCGCAGTATTTTGGGCATTTTTATGGTTTTGTGAGAGAATTTTTTGCTTACTCTCATTTTACCAGACTTTACCCAAAATTACCTCGTACAGACCTAGTATATATACGCATATACAGGGTGGCGCAAAAATAACCTTCCGATGTTTTTTGGCTGTAATTTAAAAAAAAATGAAAAACTTTGATTCTTCTTGTGGATTATTTTTATTTGGTCTTTTAATTTTTTTTACATCAAGTCGAGAATATGATGTCATGTAAATGGCCGCCGCCACAGTTGATTGACATTTGAGCCCTTTTTATGGCATTTTCCATCACTTTGGCCAAAACTTCCGGTGATAGGTCCTCACATTCTTGACGGATATTGTCTTTAAGAGCTGCCAGAGTCTGAGGCTTGTTGACATAAACCCGAGACTTCAAAAAGCCCCACAAAAAGAAGTCTGGAGCGGTCAAAACAGGCGATCTTGCTGGCCAGTGCAAATCGCCAAAACGGGAGATTAGGCGCCCGGGAAATGCATCCTTCAGCATATCGGTTGTGGCACGTGCAGTGTGTGGCGTTGGAACCACATGTTTTCCAATCCCAATTCATCAAGTTGCGGCAAAAAGAACTCGTTGATCATTGCTCTGTAGCGCTCACCATTCACAGTAACCGTTTGGCCCGCGACGTCTTCGAAGAAAAAAGGTACGATGACTCCTCCAGCGAAAACAGCTCACCATACAGTGACTTTGAGCGGGTGTAATGGCTCTTCGTGGGTTACACGCGGATTTTCAGTGCCCCAGAAGCGTAAATTTTGCTTATTTACGTACCCGCTAAGATGGAAATGGGCCTCATCACTCATGACTATTTTTGATGAAAAATCATCTTCATTATTGCTCAAATAAATAGTCACCAATATTCCGCGTTCTGGAGCAGTGTAGCGTAACATTGTTTATTAACGTGTATTTCGCATGTGTTTACTACAAAAATGTCAAAACAGAACTGACATTAGGGGCCAATCGCAAAATTTATAGCATTTTCTGATAGGAGGATTACTTTTGCGCCACCTTGTAATTGTTCACCATTTCTGATAAGAATAACTGAATTTATATTAAATTTGTATTTAAACTATTGACTTATCTTAACTATTTTTTATTATATTTTAAGGAATATATGTATTTCCAGTAATTTTAATAATTTTAAAACTACCGCCGGAACGCAAGGGAAGAATTCTTTTAAATACCCCCCCCCCCCCCTAGTTGAAATCACTACCGCTACTGAACAAATGAAATTAAAAAAAAGTGCTGTCAACTTATCAAAGGTCAAAGCTTAAACCCAACAAACATTTTATTTGAAACAAATTCAATAAAAATACCAAATATTAAGTTTATTTTAAAAGTTTTTTATTTTATTTTTTGTTTGTTATTTCAAACATTTTTAATAATTTTCTCTTCACATACACACACAATTACAAATAATGTAATTACAAATTGTTTTATTATATATACCTACATATATATATATATATATATATTTTTAATTTTATATAATAAGAAATACATTAAGTTTTAATAATAAATTTATTATTGTTATTATATACATATATGAATATGGGTTTTTATTATTTTTTTTTTTGTTTTGTATAATTTTAATTTGTATACATATATTTTTTTTTTGTTATTTAACTTATTTAATAAACTTAAAAAACTATAGTTTCTATGACAGTTGTTTAATTTATCAAATATGACTTATAAACATTTAGAATTTTTGTTTTTTTTGTTTTTGAATTTTTGATTGATAATTGTATTATGTTATAGTTTTTGTACAACATTTAAAATTTTGTTTGCTTATTATTTTATGTATAAAATTAACAAAAAAAAATTATAAAAATTTAACAAAAATAATATTAAACTAATTTTTAGCCAAAAATTAAGAAATGTTTTTTTAAGAGTCTCGTAGTCTCGTTGGTTTTTTTTTTTTTAAATGTATATATTTTTTTTAATATTTTTTAAAAAAGATCTATAAAAAAACTAAAAATAAAGAATTTTTTAAAAACCCAGGAAGAACTTTGATTATATAAATCTTTTTTTGAAAAACAAAAAAAATTGCTACTAAAATTTTTATTTTTTTTTTACTAATTCTCCTTAAAGCAAACCTTTCAGATTTGTATATATTTAAAAAATAATAATAAAAAATAATTTTTAATTACAATACAAATATTATTTTATGTGTATATACAATGATTTTACTACACTTTTGTTAATAATAAAAAAAAAACAGTACCACAGTTTTTATTCCTAAAAATATTTATACAATTTTTTGTTTATTTTTTTTTTTAATTTTTTTTTCTTTTTTGAAAGTTATAAAACTTTTTCAAAATGATATTATTTTTTTCTTTTTGGTTCATTTTAAAGATTGTATATGTTTTGTTAGATTGATATTTAAGTATTTTGTTGAAAAAACAGAGTTGATATATTTGTTTTGTTAGATTTTGATAGAAAAACTAGCTAAAACTTGTTAGGTTCTTTTTTTTAACGGATTTGCATAATCTTCAAATATTAGAAATCTAATTAGCTTTAAGCTTTTTCATGAAAAGATTTTTTTTCGTACGATATGTTTTTTCTAAAGGATATGATGAAAGTTTCATCGATTTTTTTTTTAATTTGGTCCTGAGGTTTTGGTTTGGTTTTTTCTTCTTCAAGCTTAACAAGTTTTAGCTTGTTTTTTTTTTAACAATTATTATAAACTTGATTAACGTTCTTGTTTTCTTTTTTTTTATTTAAATGTTTACGGTGGGGGTATATTATGGTATTTAAATGAATGTGTTGCAGTTAAATTTTTATAACTTTCTTGTATAACTGATACTTGTTGATATTCATGACTATTTTGTTTGTTTTTCAAATTTAAACATGTTCTATCTTGTTTGAAGTTCTGACGCCAATATAACATATCCATTATTCATCTTTCTGGATAGGCAAACACATAATGTCAGTTTGTTGGACTAGCCGTATTTATATTTGTATGATTTGCTGTTACATCTGGTCGTAATCTTTTCTCTTGTTGCTGCTCTTGAAAATCTTTATCACTCTCTTCCCCATTACTGAAGGTACCCGGTAATCTTCTCTTTAAATTATTGTTTAAGGCTAAAGCTACACTCTCATCTTCAGAGGTAGAATTTGCTCGTCTTGGAGTATTTGCCGCACTATTATTATCCAAAGAAGCTATAGCAGTAGCTGCTGCTCTTTCGGCTGCTGTAAACCCATCTTCTGAAGCACTATCTTGTGATACTAAGCCCGTATTGGAATTATCGCCAGAGGGTGTAGTATAACTTCCCAGTTTCGATGAAGGATCTTTTTCTATTAGCTTTTGCGCCAGAACTCTTAAGGAAATTAAAGAATTCTCACAATCACTGGTATCTATTTCAGTTAGACTAATACCAGCTCTTTCAATTTCTGCATAGGTACCAAATGGCAACTTTTGCAGGCATTCTAGTTTCTGGACATGGGTTTTGGATCTTAAATGTTTTGCCAAGTGACCGTGTATACGAAAAGCTATCTTACAGTCAGTACACTCAAAGGGTCGAGGATTTGAGGTGGTGGGTACACCAAAAGTCGAAGTCATTATAACTTTGTTCTTATGAGCCTCCGACCGTTCATGCTTTTGTAAATGACCCTGCGTACGAAATGATACACCGCAGGGATCACATTTATATTTACGTTCCATATAATGTATATTCATGTGTAACACCAGCTGTGATTGTTTTTGGAAAGTTTTCGAACATATCGAACATACTGGACGTCCATCAGCATTGGAAATTTGTGGAACTCTGGGATGTACTGGTAAAATTTCATTATTATTGGTAGTAAAACCATCTTCTCCTACTATAACCGTACGTGTAGGAGGATTTGAACTATTCGTTTGCGATGATCCACCACCCGAAAGAACACCGGAGAAATCAGTGGTACCTGGTTGTAATATGGCCGCTGGTAAGTTGGCATTATGTGCTGGTTTATCATCGGTTTTGTTTAAAGTTTTCTTCGACGGTGGTTCCTCATCGGTTTCTTCACTTTCATCGGAAGATTTTAAAGATTTTACGGATTTTGCATTATCTAAGATTTTTGATTCTAAAATTTCAGGCTTGTGATTTTCTATGGGTTCCACAATTTCAATTTTAGGTACTTTAGGTAATACAGATTCTTTCTTTGCAGCCGGTTGTATTTGTTCATTTGATATTATCGCTGCTGTGGCAACACTTGTTATCACTGTTGAGCTGGAAGTAACGTTTGTTAGAGCTACTGTTGAGGCTTGTGTAATAGTGGCGGTAGCAATGGTTTGTGTGGTTGGAGTACCCGATGACATCATAACATTAGGATTTACCGACATACCACGACTTAATTGGGTTTGTTTTATTTTGTAGTACTGCAATGTTTGTTCTCTCCGATAGTCGTACAACATCATATCCTCATTTTGTTTATGATGATTTTCCTCATAGTTATCGTGGAAATTACGTCCCACTTTAGAAGAAACTGAAATCATTGTTTGCAAAAATCCCGATTCATTTTTATTAACACCAAAGATAACATCTCTAATTTGTGCCTGTGTTTGGACTGGTCCGGGATTTGAAGATAACGGGGGTTGTTGTATTGTTGCTAGTGCTGCAGTAACTGCTGGTGTGGTTATAGTCTCAACGCATCGCGGTTTGGTCAAGTCCATGGGGGCTGTCTCAAATGTAGCGACCGTATTATTTAATTTAGGTTTAGATTCTTCTGGATTTGAGTAGTATTGTTCTTGTTTATGATAATCAAATGGTGGTTTAGGGGAGGTATACGATATAACTCTTCTTATGGCTGGAGCAGGGCTAGAGGTTACATTAGCATTTGGGCTGACTGTAGTTACAACAATTTGACTATTAGCTATGGAAGTCTCTAGACTTTGTGTATGTATAGGTGGAGTCATAGAGAGGGTTAGTAAACATCTAGCCGCCTCATGTTCCAATCTTGATTTATTATCTTCTGCTGCTGAGACATTTAAATTTTGTGTGGCATTCGATCTTGCTGAATCAGATTCATTACTACTTTCCGTTTCATTATCACTAGAATCACCATCTGTATCCGATTCATTATTACCCATTGAAGAGGTTCTACCTCCCGCCGACGTTGACGACTGTTGATCAAATTCTACATCCGGTTCTAGGAAATCTCCTTCAGCTGGCATAGGTCCCGGATTTAAGCCCAATTCGATACATTTCTTATAATGTGTCTTGGATTGCATATGCTTGGTAAGATTACCTTTAGTTTTAAAACTAAAATTACAATGTTTACACGTATAGGGACGTACATCGGTATGGGTTCTTATGTGCTTCTTAAGCATAGAAGGTTTCTTACATCTTATACCACATTCGGAGCACACATACTTTCCTCTTCCCCTTCCTCTTATATACGTATAATTCTCATGAGATTCATAGCCACCCACTAAAGTTTGTGAAGATGTTGACGAATTGGTTCCCCCTAAATCTTTGGACGATTCTTTGCATTCTTTCGATTCGCTATTATCATTAGAAGCATTACTTTCTACCAAGGCTATTTGTTTCAATTGATGATGATAGAATTTATCTTGAGTACTTAAGAAAGGAGTCATTACCATTTGTTGAGCTGTTACTAGAGTATAGGATGGCTTCTTGCCCTCAGCCATGGTAAAGATTAAGATTTTTTGACGGGAGTCATAAAGAGACATAACTTCTCTGGGTTTTAAACCTAATGGATGAGGATTATTTTCTGCACATTGCTGCCACATGCTGTACATGGATAATTTATGCATATCTTGTACATAAGAAGGTTGAGGACAATTTAAAGTACAGTAAAATGTTTTGGTACTAGATTTTAAACCCAAGTATGTATAGGAATTACCATTTAAATATAACTGTACACACTCCTTTGAAGGTCTGGGTGTCTCGGGTGAGATCAGAGGTAAAGTGTTGGCCGTAGGTGTTATACCATGATGTCTTTTGGGTGTAAATGTTCCTGGTCTTAGGGGCAAGCTGGTAGGTCTTAGGAATTTTGATTTAGCCTTACTCTCCAAGCTGGGAGTTTCAACTTCACCTAACACTGCATTCGTATCGACGTGAAGAGGAGTTAATGTTAATCCAGTAGGTGATAGGGATTTGTTGGGTGTTAATGGCTGTTGTATGATCAATTGTTCTCGAGACATTTTATCCAAATTGAAATGACGTGTCTCCGCTTCTGATTGCGTTAATGTTGAGGTTTTAATATCACCGCTTGAGGAATTTTTACGTGGACTCAAATTATCCGCTATACGCATGAAATTAAACGATTTTTTGGTAATTTCATTTACTGCTGTGGCATTCTTATTGCTGGGTAAACTATTTACACCTGTTTGCCAATTTCTAATATTACGCATATTAGTGGAGGGTGGGGTGCGTGTAAATTCACTGGGAACATTTTGTACTCCTCCAAAAGTAGCTACAGTTTTATTAGCTGCCACATCTGTATTTGCACCTTGGGATGTTGACATAATCATAGGACTAACCGATTGTTTGCGATTAGGACTTGAAGTTCTAGACATGTGTGTGGAAGTTTGCGGCAAATTTAAATGTTGCTGTTGTTGTGGTGGCAAAGATTGTTGAATATGCGAGGGTGGTGCTAATGGTAACTGAGGTTGCAGACTATTTGGTCCTGGTATACCGGGTACATAAGGTATAACTTTTTCCGTTAAACCTAAAGTTAAAGGATTAAATGCAGTTATTTGATTTATGGGAGGAAATTGAAAATGTTGTGGACCATTAGAAGGTCCCAAGCCTAAACTCAATTTGGGAGTTAATTGAGAACCGGGCATCAAGGGTAAGGGTAATTTATTATCCTTCTTTGGTGAAACCTCCTGAAAACTTCCACCCGACAGCAAAGGAGTACGTATCATTTTAGGGCTTTTATCTACATCATCACATTCTGATAGAGGTATCATGCAGCCACCGGATGAAGTGAAACGTTTAAAACGTTCTTCTTTTTTCGACAACTCTTGAGCATTTAATGGCTGCATGTCACCACCACTGGTAGCCGAGGATCTCTTCATGGAAAACTTATCGGATGGTTCAAATTTTAATCTTTTACTGGTGGAGTGTTCTGGCAGATTTGTGTGCTGATTATACATACGATCATCATGCATTTTGGTAATAATAACTTCCTCTGATTTAGTTTTAGACTCATTTGCTGTAAAATCCACTAATGGTGTTTTACCCAATAGGGGACCAGGTGAGGGCAGAGGAGCATCTACAAAACGTAAGGGTATTTCATTTAAAGAAAGTTGAGATTTTTGTTGTAAGGCAGCAACAGCTGAAGTAGATGGAGCTGGGATGGCGGCGGAAGCTGAGGTGGTATGTGTGGCCGTTGAACTAGGCTGTGTAGATGTGGCCGAGGTGGTAGTAGTACTTGAATTTTTCGATGTATTAGCCACTGAAGCACTTAAACGATTTAGTACTAAATTACTTGGTTTCGTCTTTAATTGAGACCAAGCTAATTTTACCAAAGACAAAGGATTCTTGGATAAAATTTTAAAGTCTGGCATATTTAAGGACATTGAGTTAGAACGGAAATATTTGTGTGAAGGTGAGGAAGCTGGAGAATTAGCACTACTGATACTACCACGACAATAAGTGCTATTGTGTAGCTGCAAATCTTCGGCAGTATGAAATTCCATAGAACATAAGGGACATTTGTATATAGCATCTTCTCCCTCACCCATGGGTACAGCCAAGCCACGAGCATTTAGTAGTAAATTTTTAATAATCGAATTGTTAGGAGGATATTTTCCGGTAGATGTTGAGGGTTGAGGTGTAGTTGAGTTAGAGTTGGAGGAATTGGAAGCTTCATTTACGGCATTTGCAGCAGCCACTAATAAGGTTTGTACTGGTTGATATTGTTGCTGTTGGTGTTGTTGTTGTTGCTGCTGCTGTTCTATTGAGTGCCGTTTCCTGGGTGTCGCTGGTGGTGGTGCCTGTGGCATTGGTCCTGTTGGCGGTTTATTCAAGTCCAAACGTTCTTCGAATGACTTTGTTTTAGCCGAAAGATTTAAGGGAACATTTGCCACGGTAGAACTGGAAGAAGTTGAAGCAATTGGATTGGAAGATGGCTGAGAAGGTGTATTTGTTACTATAGAACGATATTGATGATATTGTATTTGATTGCTGGCCGGTATAACAGGCTGTATTTGGCATTGTATTTGTTGTTGAAAATTTTTGTTGACAACATGTTTTGTTAAACCATTTAAAGATAAAGGACCTTCTTCGGTGGACTTTTCAGGATATAAAAGTCGTTGTTTTTGTGGTTGCTGCTGCTGTTGCTGTTGTTGTTGGTGCTGTGATTGTTGTTGATGATGTTGCTGGTGCTGTTGATAGAGGTATTGTTGCTGTTGCTGCTGTTGTAGCATTTGTTGTTGCTGCTGCTGTTGTTGCTGCATTTGTTGCTTTTGCTGTATGGCCTGTGCTAGCTTAGCATTTGTGGCCGATTCACTTGGTGGTCCTCCTGTTGTAGTTTGTAAAACTGGTGTATTACCCGTGGAATTTGTTGAACTACTATTTGTGTTGTTGTTGGTAAAACTTCTGGAACGATTAAGAGTCTTTGGATACTTTTTCTGTAGTAACAATTCCTTATTTTCCACAATGGCCTCATTTTGTGATATAATTTTATTAATGTGTTCGTGCAATTTTTCCTTATTCTGAAAATTTATCAAATGCTTTTAATTAATTATTTGAAATATTTAGATGAATTTAAAGTGGAAACTATCTATTAATAAAAATTGTTCAATGTGGTTTGAGGTTTCTTCCAATGCATTTACAAATTGAGTAATTAATTGTGAATAGAAATTGGAATACTTTAGATTTGAAATTAAACAATTTTTAATTTAAAATCAATAGAATTTAAAATTTGAAATTTAAGACGAAATAATTTTGAATGCGCAAATGTTTGCATTTAACTTACCAAAGTAACTTCTTGCATTCCCGTATTAGTTTGTAAGAGATTATTTGAATTATTGGAATTATGTGCTGCAGATCGTTGATTTATAACACTTTGATTTTGTTCAGGCATCTCGGGTAAACTTATTTTATTGTTAACCGCTACAGATGGAGGATTTAAAGATGATGCAACGGAGGCAGCATTTGCTAAATAATGTAAAGGATTTTGGGGTGTAGGATGCACTATGGTGGCATTGGAAGGTGTAGAAGCTTTAGGATGATGAATCTGTCTTGAATTTGATGGTTGAACCTGAACTTGATTTGTATTTCCCAATGGTGTTGGTGGCTTAATATGACTGGGAGGTGGATTCGAATGAGGCGATGGCTGTGAGTGAGGTGATGGTGGTGGTTGTTGTTGCTGTTGTACCACACCGGAATGTTGTAATTGTAATTGCATTTGTTGGTGTTGTTGCTGTTGTAAATGTTGTTGTTGCTGTTGCAAATGTTGCTGCTGCAACTGTAACTGATGATGAAATTGCTGCTGTTGTTGCGGTGTCATCATATGTATCGAGACAAATGCTTGTTGATGAGCCACTGCTGCTGCAACAGGATTATAATAGGATTGGGCGGGTATGTGAGCGGAAGGATGTAGTAAAGCTGCTGGCGAACCCGGAGGTGGTTGTCCCATATAATACGCTGCTGCAGCTAAAGGTAATGGCAGAGGATTACCTTGAGATGGTTCCAACAAATGATGGGGAGCTTGCGATTGTAATTGTTGCAATTGTTGTTGCTGCAGCTGTTGCAACTGATGTGTACTGATATGATTATTTAATTTCATTTGTGTACTCGGTGACAACGAAGGATGGTGGGGCATATGGGTGGGTGATTGTTGGGGTGGTAGATGTTGTAGTGGTGGGGGTGCCACAATTGTTTGGTCATTTATTATTAAATGTTGTTTATGCTGCTGCTGCTGCTGTTGTTGGTGTTGTTGTTGTTGTTGCTGTTGCTGATGCTGATGATTTATAGAAGATGGTATTTCTGTTACTTTCTGTATAGTTACCACTTCCTTTTGTGGCAATGCTAAAGATTGTGTTACAGTACTGGCCGAGTTCGCTGCAGCAGCTGCTGCTTCTTTAGCTGTCGCATATAATGAAGCATTATGGAATTTTGGCTTATATGGCTTATAATCAATGGCCTGTTTTTGGGCAGTAGATGCTGTGCTATTATTATTATTATTAGAAGCCAGTGTCACTGTTGCAGGAGGCAGTGTACCAGCAGCTGGTGAACCCAATGGCATTTGTTGTTGGGCTCGTTGTTGTAAATATGCGCTATTTATGGCTGATAACGAGGCAGGTGATGATGTTGATGACATTGGTGATGCTGATGAGGCAGTTACTAATGACGATGGTATTAGCATATGAGAGTCATTATGTTGTAGATTTGGTTGTTTGTTATGTTGTTGTTGTTGTTGTAATAATGATGCATTACTGATGTCTTCCATAGGAGAACCAGTGCGATCTAACTGTAAATATTAAACAAATGTAAAAGGCTGATTACAAAAATGAAGAAAATGATATTCTTACCATATCTAAACTACTATTACTCAGTTCGGGATCGCCATCTTGATCGGATAGACCATCATTAACATCTGGAGGTATTTCAATACCTTTTTGGCGAGCTGCATGAGATCGAGATCTTAAAGTAAACAAATAGATATAAATCATATTTAGTCTGCTGAAACTTTATAATAATTTATAATAAAACTTATGTTCAATCAAAACAAATTCAGCTAGCGGAATAGCATTTCAATTCAAATTTGGTTTCAAGAAAAACTTGATTCTGTCAGCTGAATATATATGTTGAATCATTATTAAAACAATTTGGATTTATTGAGTTATATTCAGCGTAACAGTTTTTGTTTAAAAGCAATAAAAATAAATTTGCTGAATAAAGATTAAATAAATTTATCAAAGGTAAAATTAGAAAATAGTATTCAGCTAAATAAAAAGCATTTTTTTTGCTTACTGAACTTGGAAATTAAACAATTGTTATGGATTCAGCAATCTAATAAAATTTCAAGTTGATTTAAACATTCTACTAGCTAAACTATTAAAAATAATTTATACTTAGTAAAATAATTTTGATTAATATTAAAACAAAAAAAAAAAAGAAAAAATTCCACACATAAGTATAACGAAAAAATTATATATTCAGCTAGCTGAATTGTGGTATATTGGTATTTTAAGGTAAATTAGATTATTTAATGATAGCTTTGCAATATTAAAAAAAAATAACGAATTTCCTCTAGTTTAGAATGCATTAAAATCACGTTCACTTAGCTGAATATAGTATTTATTAACCTTACGATAAAATTTGCAAGTTTAGTTAGCTGAATAGAGTTGTTATATTAATAATGCATTTCTTTTCTTACAAAAATATCATGCGTCACTTAAAGTTTAACAGTTTTTCGGGGTTCTTAGTTAAAAATACTATTCTCCTAGCTGAATATCAATATTAAATCGTTTTTTAATATTAATATTTTATTAAATTAATTAGGTATTAAATTTTCAGCAGTTTTTGTTGAAATTCAATAAACATAGATTAGCTGAATTTTAAATAAATAAATTTATCAATGATAAATTTAATACAATGGTATTCAGTTAGACAAGCAAGCACTTGAAGTATTGCATTGAGTGTAAATTGTATATTAATTTTTTTTGATTAATAACTCTTATTAGATTCAGTCTCCCCAACACAAATATGACATAAATTTTAATATATTCAGCCAGCTGAATACAAGTTTACACAGCTTTAATGTGTCTTGAAGTATTCAAAATTATTTAGCAATATAAACAATGTTTTATGAAGACTAATTAAACAAAATTTTTACTCCTTAATCACACTAAAATGCATAAAATAATATTCAGCTAGCTGAATACAGTTTTAAAAGAGGTTTTTAACCAATTATGTGAAAAATATGACTAATTACATATTCAGCTAGCTGAATATAATTTAAAAGTGATAACTTCACAAGTTAATATAAAAATACATCATACTTACTTGCAATGTTTATTTAAATTACTATTCGTCTTAAAGGCAATGCCACATATATCACACGGAAAGGGACGTTTATTGGTATGGACTCTGATGTGTTTTTGTAGCACCGAAGGTTTTGCACAAGCATGATTACAATATGGACAAATATAACGCCCACCACCACCACCGCCAGCAGTAGATGAATTTGTTGTTGTTAAAGTTGATGTTGTTGCAACAGCAAATGAATTATTTATAATCTCACCGGAATTACTTGATACCACCACATGCTGTTGTGGTTGTTGCTGTGAATGCTGTGGTTGCTGCTGTGGCTGTTGTTGTTGAGCTAATTGGTACAACACTTGATTTTGTATATTATTGTTATTATGTGAAAGTTGTTCTTTATCCTGAATTCTTGTATTATTCAGCAAATGTTGAGTTTCATGTTTATTAAGAAAACCATTAGTTAAATGATCTTCGTTAACAGTTAAGGGAGTTGGTTGTTGGAGTTGGTGGTGTGATTGTTGTAAAGGTTGCTGTATTGCAGGTATGGGAGGTGGCGGTGATGATATTGATGAACTTGCAGATGACATAGATGTTGTACGTAATTGTTCAGCCTCTTGTAAAACATCATTCTCGGTTGTACTTGCTAATCTTTTAAATTTCTTATGCAAATATTTGGAATTATTCCAGGCTATAGCTGTCGTTGTACTGTTATCAGACATTTGCTGCTGCTGATGTTGTTGTAGGTCTTGTGTTTTATTAAATAAATTATCACTGTTGCTGTTCTGTTGTTGATGTGGTTTTTGCATCTGCTGTTGTTTTTGTTGTGGTTCACTAATACTACTAATCAAACTATTATCACTTGTATTAATATTTGAACTATTATTACTACTGCTATTATTATTATTATTACTACTGCTATTTGTTGTTGCTAATGTTGTTGTTGCACTACGTTGTTGATTTGTAGTTTTTGTATTGTTGGCATTATTGGCGGTGGTGGTTGATTTTGTTGTTGTTGTGGCAGGTATGGACGTTGCATTAAGTTTGGAAGTTTCCCTTTCTTGTACTATCTTTTCGGAAGCTTCTTTTTGTTGTTGCTGATTATTTGTATTACTTTTAACATTTTGTTGCTGTTGAGCTGCTAATTTTGCTGCTGCTTTAGCTTGTTTGGCTGTTAATTTCTTTTGTGTTGTTGTTGCTGTTGTTGTTTCACCCGCTTGTGTTGGGGTTTCTTCACGATATGTTTTCTTGTTATTTGTTGTTGTACTTGCTTTATTATGTTGATTAGTATTTTGTAATTTTGTTTTGTTGTAATATTTTGTAGTTGTAGTTGCAGCTGGTGTTGTTGTAGCTTCCATATTGCTAAGATTCGTTTTCTGTTGCTGCTGCTGTTCTTTTGTACCCCCAGGATCATCTAAAAATATAAAAGAAAATATGGCAAATTAGTATAACTATTAAAAGCGAAGTAATTTAAACTAATACTGTTATTCAGCTAGCTGAATTACAGTAAAGCCCATAAGTAAATTTTATTTTTCAATTTAACGTTATTTTTTATTTAATACAACAAAATAAAGGCGAATATTGAAAATTATATTCATTTAGTTAGTTTTTCATTATGGTTTATTATTCAGCTAGCTGAATAAAACATTTTATAAAAATTTTTTCAATAATTTAGGATTTTCGTAATGTTGTTTTATATTCTTAACGGGGAAGTACCTATTTAGTATTTGGGTTTATTATTCAGCTAGCTAAATAAAACTTTTTATAAAAAATTTCTTAATAATTTAGGATTTCCGTAATCTTGTTTTATATTATTAACCGGAAAGTACCTATTTAGTATTTGGGTTTAAAAAATGTTCTTTATAAAATTGTTGTTTTAATACAAACTTTTTTTTCAGAATACTAGGATTTTTAATATATATAGTTTTTTGTTTTAATAAAAACTGGAGCTGAATAAAAAAATTATACTGCCATAAGAAAAATTAAAATTTATTTAGTTTAAAATATCTTTCGAAATTACTATTCAGCTAGTTGAATATAAAAATAAACTAAATTATCTTTATAAGTTATTGGCAACAATTTTTTTCTTTAAAACTTTTCTAAAAAAAATAAGCTAAAGAATCATAATTTGTTATTAAAATTGTATTCAGCAGAGTAAAACTAGAGTTGAATATAGACAGGATGAATAAGACAGGATTTGAAATATTTGTTTGGAATTCAGCTGAATAAATTAAAAACTGTGTACTATATATTGTTATTTTAATTAGTAATACGCGTGTTTCATATTCTTATTTAATAAGATAAATATCATCTATTATCATTTTAAAGTAAAAATACTTGAAATTGTGGTTTGTCTATAAATATTAAATTATTTTAAAAAGTAAAAAAGATGTAAAGAGCTTACATTTAAAATAAACTACATTCAGAAATTACTTAATTAAAATTGTATACCGACAAAAAAGCTTATTCAGCTATTTATACTATATATATATCTATTTTTTTTTTTTTTTTTTTTGAATGAAAAGTAAAATTTATTGGTATTCAGCAATATATTTGAAGCGCTAGTTTTTCTTTTAAACATAATTCACCCAAGTACATTTAATTCATTTACAATCAAATTAAATTTTTATTTTCGTCAGCTAAGAAAATAAAGAAGCTGAATTTACAAATAAAATGTATAAGATAATTCATAAGTCTTATGCATAAAAAATAATCAGTATATCAAAATCCACAAAATAATAATACATTTAATTATAGTTTTTAACTTAAAAATTAACTTTTAAGCTGCATTTACATTACAATCGAAATCTAGTTTAAACTGGATTTCGATCATATGGTACTGTATACAAATATACACGAACTGGATTTTGAAATCTAGTTTAAACTAGATTTCGAGCGTAATGTAAATGCAGTTTTAAATGCTACAAATTTTATTAGTTGAACAACAAATTAAATTTGTAAAAATTATATAAATATACCGAAAAATAATTCAAAAATTCATTAAAAAGTTAATTCGTTAATAAAATATAATTTTAATTTTTATAATATAAATATTAATAGTACAATTTCTAGTCTTACGAGTATTTCAATTGACGTAAAAATTTAAATTTTATGACAATTCATACTTTTCCAAAATTCATGTAAAAAAGGTATCTATACTAAGGTATCTACTGTATCTAAATCTTTAATAAATCCAAATGTGTAAAGTTTTTGCAAATTCATAAACCTTATCTTTTATATTGTGGTCTATAAAAAAAATAATAATAAAACAAAACACGGGAAAATTCAAAAACTAATTAGCACGACTTGTCAAAATCTTTTTTAAACAAACAAATAATGAGCTTATAAACCAGTCTGTTATTTTATACAAATAAATATTATTATAAAGTTTATGATAATGTTTGCATATGTATGCAGTATAATAACAAAAATTATTTTATATATAAATATAAAATGAATATTTAAAAAAAAGACTCGATTATAGCAAAGAAATAGCAACAACTTATTCATATAAATATATGCATAATTAAAGTGTTTTATGAGCTAAGCTTATCTAGTATTTTGTCAAGTTTTTTTTTTTATTTCATTTTATATATAAACAAAACAAGTCGGCACACTCAACGAAAATATGAATTTAATCACGAATAGACAATTTGTCTTATTGCTGCTAAATTAAAAGAAATGTCTTCAACTTTGTGTTTTTTTTTTTTGCCAAGTTTATTGTTAATTTGACAGTTGTCCACTGAGACCTGCGCCGAAGAATTAATTAGGCGGCAGTAAACGAAAAATTTCGGTAACGGCTTAACCGATTTTGATTAAACAAATTCTTTAATCGAATCAATATACATTAGAGTATTCAAAAAACCGGCCTTTTGGAAAAACCGGTTTAGGTTTTCTTCGAAAAATCGAATTTTAAAAAAATCGGTTTCGGTTTCGGTTTTTGCAGAAAAAACCGGTCAACCGGTTTTTTCGGTTTTTTTATTTAAATAAAAAGCTTATATAATTTGTTAATTGTTTTAATTACAAACAAAAATAAAAAAAATACATTCTTTAAAAAAAAAATATTTTATAATATTTTTTTATTGTATTTCATTTCAACATATTATTTATTGGTTTTAATATTTTTTAATATAATATCTTAAAAATTTATATTATAAAACTATATTCATATCAAATGAAAAGAAATCATTAAGTTTGTAAATTGGGTAAAATAAGTACGTTAATAATTTGAACGTTTAAAACGTTTGGCATTAAATAAGTTTTTTTAATATTACATTTTAAATATGTAAATAGAAAATCTATTTTTCACTTCTAAAATAATACTTTAGAAATAATATGCAATTTAAATGTTTCGTTTTAGGACGATTTTTTTTTGTTTGTTTTTGATAAAGCTAGAAGTGGAAAATACTCTTTCACTAATAGCAGATGTTGGGCAAATAGTCAAAAGACAATTATATAAATTTTCCAACTTTTCAGTTCTTTTGTCGCATTTATCAATTTATAAGAAATAATCATATAATGATGAATGAGTTTGTACAGTCTCTTTTTTAGGATTTTGAATACTGTTTATTGTGTTATTTAGATCAGAAATTAAACTATTTGAATTTGGAATATCCAAAGTTAAGTCTTCATCGGAATCTATCAGACTATCTTCATAACCAAACGGTTATGAAGAGACCAAGTAACCCAGTTGGCGATGTAATTAAAAAAACCGGTTAACCGAACGAAAAAGACCGGGTTTCGGTTTCCTTCGAATTTACAAAATATTCGAAACCGATCGGTTTTAAAAAAAAAAGAAACCGGTTGACTTGTTTTCGGTTTTTGAATACTCTAATATACCTTAAAGAAACAATTTGTACGATGCAATTGATTGCATGCATTTTTCTCAATTGCTTCCAAAGTTATGTGTATTTACACGGTGACTTTTTTGCTCTAAAACCAAATATGAATAAAGCAACTAAAGAAAAATGAGTGCGAAAGAGAAATAACAAAAAATGCACGAAAAACTTTTTTTTGTTACCCTGCTTGATTCTCTATTCCGTTTGCTTTCAAACAAGAATTGCACGCAATAATTGAATGCAAAAAAGTCACCGTGTAAATTGGCTCTAAATTTATTATCACACTATACTTAATATAAAAACATTGATTTGAAATGATTGGTCAGAAATTATTCACTGATTCATAAAGTGAATTAATTTTTATGCGAATTAATTTAAAAAGGAATTATCATTTCCAACATCTGGCGTATACTAGTAATTTTTGTTATTAAATTAAAAATTATTTTTAAAGCCGATTAAAAGTTCACTGGCCGTTAAGTATATGAAAAGCTGTTTACGCCGACACTTAATTTGCTCGGCGCAGGTCTTTGCGATCAGGTGCTTTTTTTTCTGCATTTTGGTTAGAAAAATCCAATAAAGTGTTACAAAAATTATTAAAAAAAATGCTTTAAATTATAAAAAAAAATATTGTTTAGCAAGTTGAAAGTTTCTTTGATGCATTGAACCCGGGTATTATGTGGAAATTGGCCTTAAAATTTAGATTTTTTTGTCCAACAATTGCTTTGTCTTCCACATTGGCTTCCAAAGTGCGCGTTTTGTATCGCTTGTAGTATAAAAAGTGCGGGAAATTATTCTAGTCTTATTGCAATATAAAACGGGTGGTTAATTAATTATTTTTAGGAACTTTATAGTAAATATTGATGAAAAATAACTTTAGTTTTTTTGTTATTAACGTGTTTTAAAAAGTGTAGTGTTTTTTTTTTTGAAAAAAGCTTCATCGCCAATCTTCAGCAATGCGGAATTCATCTAAATATGTAAGGTAAGTGTATATGTTTTTTGTCAAATTATGTGTCCGTATCCGCAATTTATTGCGGTAACCAAAATCACAAACAATCAACAATTTCACATTTAAAAACGTTCCTCCGTCTCTCGGTTCTACGTATCAGAATGACTCGGAGCACTGTAGAGCCCGGCCAAGAAATGCCAATCAATTCAACAAACTTACAATAAGAATGTATGTTTTGTTGCAGTAACAGTTTTGAGTAAGGGAAGGCTTTTGGGTTGTTTTGGAATGCCACAACAAAGTGCTTGAACAGTCATTATGGGCCAGCGCTTTGTATAAATTTAGTAAAACATTTTACTTATAAGGGTGGGTGCGAACTGGCTAAATAAAATCTAAACTAAATTCAGTTTTCTAAATTTCTATGAAACTTAAAAACCTTTGCAAATATTTTTCAAAATAATTTTAATCCCTTTTGTCAATTTGTATTTAGTTTAGAATTTATTTAGCCAGTTCTTACTCACCCTTATCGAACATAGTGATGGATCTATTAAGGACTTTAACAACTGGAGTGTATCTAAAACCAATTTAGTACTGCTTTCACTAAAAGAAATTGATATCTTAAGGACAAATAAGTAAAATCTGTAAAATTTATAAAAATTCTTAAACAAAAATTCGAATCAGAAAGAGGAAAATTTATAAAAGAAATGATTTTTTCAATAAAACCAATTTATGGGAATAATATATATTGCCTAGTATTTTTAAAGAGAAAATTATTTAAAAATCTGATTAGTTTTTCCATACAATGGACCCACAAAAGCTTTAATAAAAAACTTCATTAGGATGAAAATTCATTTTAGAATCTAAAGGCTTTTTAAAAGCTACTATAAACAGGATCTAGTGTCTATCTGTTCCGCAAGGTCCACATTTTTTTGTTAGATAATATTAGCTTCTCAAACATCTTTGAAACTATTTTACAGCTCTATGTTTAGTTCAGAATCAACAAAAAAATTTTGGAATACTTCGAAAACCGAATGAACTTTTTCCTTAGAAAAATTTATTAGACTATAATAAACGTAATTGTCAGGGACTGGACAGGTTCTGGTTAATCGAAATAAAAAGATTAGGTTTGGGTTAGGTTCGGTTTAGGTTCGGGTTTAACATTTAAAAAATTACAAATGTTTATTATAATGCTGCAATCAAAAGTGGATTATTAATAAGGTGGTTTTCTCTTTTGGATATTTAAATATAATTCTTGTGAAAATGTTTTTGTTTTGTCAACCTTTATTGGCTTTAATTTAAAACTAAACCAGATTCTATAAAAATCGCCTAAAGTCATCTGTTCTTTTTGTTATCTTCAGCGTTACTTTTTTAACAGGTGCAAAAACTTCTACGAATTTTTCAGAAATGTTCCAAATATTATCATTCATATTTAATGCAGCATCCAATAATTCCGAACAAAAACGTTTGTATTGCAATAAGGCTTAAATCCATGTCATAACTAGAATTCCGGCTTTTTCAAGTTTAGCTTTTTAGCTAAAGAGGAAATTTTTGGTGTTCGCAATTTTTTGCAAATAGTTTTGCATTGATAAAGTATTTGCCTAAAAGAAGGACAAGATATAGTGTCGAGCACTGCAAACTGGAATGCAAAAAATTTAATGTTTTATATGATTTATGTTTTATCAAACATTTTTCATGCCATGAACAGTAAAAATATTTTTTTTTTTAATATTTTGAACCCGAACCTGGTAAAATTTTTGGGTTCAGCGGGTTCGGGTTTAAAGTTTTTATAAATAGCGAACCTGAACTTATTTGGGTTCGGGTTCAGTTTCAGTCCCTGGTAATTACGAATGAAAATTTGAAATGTTTTCTATGATATTTTTTATATTTTTGAACTCGAACCTGGTAAAATTTTTGTTTTCAGCGGGTTCGCATATAGCGAACCTAAACCCGTTTGGGTTCGGTTTCAGTCCCTTTTAATTATGAATAAAAATTTGAAATGTTTTCTTGTAATTTTTATTTAAACGTTAAAATTAGTAAAACTTTTAATACATAAATAAATTATTTTCAAAAACTGCTTATAATTGTTAACATATCCTTTCGGTACCTCAAAGCCAAACAAAAATTATTTCCAGACTGGGGCGTTGTAATATTAGCTGATACCTCTATCAGGCATCATTTTCTTGAAGTTTTTAAATGCAAAGTTCAACGAATGCTACAGCCATTTTTTGTAACTATTTTCCAAAATTTACGAGGGCGGATCAATAAGACCGTGACTTTTCGAACTTCCCTCGTAGTTATATGAAATGCAAGTTCCGTCATTTACTTTGCGTTTAACAGCTGATGAAAACATACAACCTTCTGGATTTTTTTTTTAAAATGGAAAAGAAGTGAATTTCGAGTGCTCAAAACGTCAATCAAACCAAGGAAAAGTTTGATAAATATTATGGAAACTCTGCACCATCGCTTTTAATGGTAAAAAAGTGTTTTACTGACTTTCGTTATGGTCGCACTAGTACAAATGACGCTGAACGTTCTGGACGGCCAATTGAGGTCAATACCCCGAAAATGTCGAAAAAATCCACGATATGGTGTTGGCCGATCGAAGAGTAAAAGTGCGCGAGATTCTTGACACCATAGGCATTTCATATGACAGTGTGGTTTCGATTTTAAATGATCAGTTGGATTTAAGAAAGCTGTCTGAAAGATGGGTGCCGCGTTTGCTCTCAATTGACCATTAACGTAATCGTGTGACAATGGCAAAATTGCATCAATTGGGCTAGGAATTGCCCCCTCATTTGCCATATTATCCAGATTTAGCCCCCAGTGACTATTTCCTATTTCCAAACCTAAAACAATGGCTCGGTGGAAAGAGACTTAGCTCCAACGATGAAATTATTGATTAAACAAATGCCTATTTTATGTACCTCGAAGAATCCTATTTTTTGGAAGGGATACAAAAATTGGAGTAACGTTGGACTATGTGTATTGAGCTAAAAGGAGATTTTGTTGAAAAATATATATTTTTTTTTGCAAAATAAGAAATCTGTTTCATTCAGAAAGTCACGGACTTATTGAGCCGCCCTCGTAGTATGTTAAATGGGTTTTTGTGCATTTGACATATCGAAAAAATTTTCGGATACAACTACGAATACAAAAAATAAATATTTCAATTCCAAAATTAAAATTTTCAAATATTTTAATTCTGTATGTTTTTAGAAATCAATTCTTAATTTAAAACCCCTAAATTTAGCACCGCATTTATAATTTTTTATTATTAGCTGAATATTTTGTTTTTTAGCTGAATTGAAAATATTAATTATAACTTCAAATGCAGTACTTTTTATATTATATTTTATTAACTATTTGTTTTGTATGAGTGTAAAATATATATTTTTTCTTTGCAGTTGAATTCACTGGTAGTTGCAAATATAATAATTCCTCTATATGTGTATGATTTTTTTTTTTTTTGTATTTTTTATTTATTTATTTTTTTTCATTCTTGATGATAAAGCTAAACAAAAATTTATTATTAAAACTTTATTTGAATAGTTTGTATATCTGTATAATTGAATGCAAATTTTATATGTAGTAGTTCGTAAAGTGAAGGTGTTGGTTGCCAAGTCTCAGACGTTGTTAGCAAAATGTTATTGCTTGCTTAGCTATTTTTTCACATTATTTACGAGGTGTTTTTTTTTTTTTTAATATTTGTTTGCAATTATTATTTTATCGCTGCATTACTTGTTGCTGACGTCAGTGAAAAATATTTAACAATTATATTTATATAGTACATATATTTTTTGTGTGCTTTAATACTGTCAACAGTATTAAATTCAAGCTGATAATGAAATTATTAACGCAAACATTTCATATGAACATGCTTTTTTTTTTTTTTAATATTAATACGAGATAGAAAAAAAGGCAATTGTCATTTAGCTGAGGGGGGGGTAAAAAGAAATCCATATAAATTAGATTTTTGTTCTTATCTAATGTAAGTGGGTTTTTGTTTAAAAGCGATAACATTAAATTATATTGTATCAAAATCAAACTATAAATTTTTTCTATTATAAAAATAAGGTGATTTTAAAACCTCAAACTGCTATACAATAAAAAAAATAAATAAATAAATTAATGACAACTATTCTAGTGACTCATATTTGTACAACAAAAGGTGTCTGTGGCTATTTTTTTTATAATATAAATATGTATGTGCTTTTTAAAATATTTGTTTTATTGTTTTTATCACAAAATAAGATTTTTTTCTGTCATTTTAACAATGTTTATCTTTTATTTAGTTTTTTTTTTTTCTAAAGATATCAACATTTTTGTTATAATTTTTTCTGATTTCTTATTCGCTTTTGTTCTTATACAATTTATTTTTTTGTACGAATACAATTTTGTGCATATTTCCGTTAAAAGTTTGTGAGATTTTTGTGTTTTAATAATATCTCACGCACTACATATATTAAAGGTCAAGTGTGCCATCAATTGATTTTGATTAAATCAAAATAAAATAATATTTTTATATACATTTCATCAGCTTTTCTAAGAAAAAAAAAACAGAAAAAGTCAAAACTTTTAATTGAATTAACATTTTCAGGGACATTCATCTCATTTAATATCAGCTGAATAAGTTCAAAGGTGACATCTTTAACAATTTTTAGAGATAAATTAAAAGAAATTAAATTTTATTTTTAGCTGAATTAGAATAAATCATGTTTATCTATTGGGAAAACAAAAAAAATGACCTTTGTTTAATTCAATTTTCTAATTTTTTGTATAATTTTTTCTTAGCTGAATTTCTTCTTAATACTTGTTTAACGTTGACTTTTACTATAAAGGTAATTTTGAAATTTTTAATGATAAAAAATATAAAATTGTTGTTTCAAGTAAAAATTTTTGTGCTTTAAAAAAAAATATACTAGCTGAATTTGTAGTTTTGTGAATTATTTTTCAAATTTGCTTAGCTGAATTTACATTTTTGCAGCTGAATATACAAAGTATTAACATATTTTTTGCGGTATTAATTTTTTTCCATTAGCTTTCACTTTAAACCATATTTTGATATTGACTTTAGTATTTTTGTTTAAAAAAATCTAGCTGAATTAGAAACTGAGTAAAAATTTTTCAAATTTTTAATTTTTTTATTTAAAAATTTATTTGAATTTTATTTTATGTTTAGCTTTTAATTCATAAAAATTAGCTGAATTACCATTTTCTCAGGTGAATAAATAAAATTTATTATTCTATACAAAAATAATTCATTTATAACAAAGTTCCAGAGAAAAAACAATTGCGGAATGAATTTTTCAGTCGATTTTTTTCATTAGCTTTCACTTCAAATCATATTTTAATATTGATTTTATTTTTTTTTGTTTAAAAAAATCTTGCTGAATTAGAAATTATAAACTAAATGAGTAAACATTTTTCAAATTTTAAAGTTTATTATTTAAAAATGTATTTGAATTTTATTTTATGTTAAGCTTTTTATTCATAAAAGCTAGCTGAATTACCATTTTCTTGGCTGAATAACTAAAATAAATTATTTTATACAAAAATAATTAATTTATAACAAAGTTTATTGACTAAGTTATATCTTTATGCATAATTTTTTTAAGTTTTATTGATTTTTTGCTGCAAAAAACTTTACTGAATTGTTTTTTTACAGTTTTTTGTGTCATTTTTCTAAGCTGAATTTATTTTTTTAGTTTGTTTTTAGCTGATTATCGTCTTTAAACATTAGATTTAATTTTTAGATTTTCATTTATGAAAACCCATCAGAATTACAATTTTCTAAGCTGAATAACACAAATTTATTATTTTAATTAAAAAACATTTTTTTATATAATAAAATCCTTTGCCCGAATTATAGCTTTAAGTTTATTTTTTCCAATTCTCTTTAGCAGTATGTGAACTTATGCCGCTGATGAGCAAAAAATATTTGCTGAATTATATTTTTATAGTAGTTTTTACTTTACCAAGATAAATAATTTTCCTAAGCTTGTATTTACATAATTTAAATTATAAAAAAAGCAACCTAAATAATTATTTTTTTTTGTATACAACATTAGTACAATATACCTTAGCCGAACTGTAGTTCTGTGCATATATTTCCCTTGGCTGAATATTAAATTATTAATTAATTTTTCATATGCCGAAAAAACCTTTGCTAAAATAACTTTACCAAGTTAAATACTTTATCTTACCAAAGGTAAATTGTTCTTCTTAGCTTTTTTGTTATTTAATTTATAGTTTTCAATTCATAAAAAAATAAATTTTTAACACAAAAAAAAAAAAAACAAGAGCTAAATTATAGCTGCATAAATATATTACACTTAATACAAAATTCATTAGCTGAATTATAGCCCAATAAAAAATTTTATGAATTGTCTTAGTTAAATTTTTTTGCAGCTGAATAAAATGTGAATTTATTTTTCCTCCGCTGAAAAAACCTATGCTGAATTGTTTTTTTATTTATCAAAATACATTAGCTAAATTATAGCCTTATGAATAATGTTATCAATTGTCTTGGCTGAATTTAAATTTTTTTGTGGCTGAATAATAAAGTGTGGATTAATTTTTCCTCCGCTGAAAAAAACCTTTGCTGAATTGTTTTTTTGATAGTAATTTTTCATAAATTTTCATTTTAAAATTTATGTTAATACTATATAAATAGGATTACATTCAACAAAACCTAGCTGAATTAGTAATTTATAAGCTGAATAATTAAAATTTATTATTTTAGTAAATAACTAATGCATTTTTAAGAAATAGCGTTAGCTGAATTTGAAGCCAATAGCTTAATTGATAAAATTTGCTTAGCTGAATTGACATTATATAAGCTGAATAAACAATTTTAACTTATAAATCCCCAGCTAAATTATCATTTAGCTAGCTGAATATAAAAAAGCCATTATTATTGACATACAACTTTTTAGCTGAATTCATATATATGCAACTAATTTTATCAATTTTATTTATAATTTTCCATTTTGGCGCAATTAAAATCATTTCTGTGTTATACTATAAAAATAAATATATTTTTACACTATCTATATATTGTTCAAGATCAAAGTACAAAAGTACAACACCCAGATCACTTTGTGTGTAGAATATTGTAATGTAAATATGACATTATCACGGAATTCTATAGAAATATTTATACGAATAATAACAATATATATAAATACATATATGTATAATTAAATTAATATTTATATGCTAATAATATTCAATTTAATTAGTATTTAATAAACTTGAATAGGGAGAATTAAAGAAGAAATACAAATTGTTGCTATGTTTCAATTAAAAGAGTTTGCAATGTATTTTTGAGATATTAACCCTGTTATATATAATAGCTTTCGCTTAACGCTATTTTAAGAAACTCGAGTGAATAAAAGCCTTAAGTAAAAAAAAAAAATCGAAGAAAAAGGCGTATATAAATTTTGATAAAAATTATTTATTTAAAAAATCAAAGAAATTATTTTATACATAAAACCAATAATGTGAAATGCGACTAATAATAGACGGAATTTATTTAGTTTTCACAGAGTTTGAAGTTTTGCAACTTCCTAATTTGCCGCTTCCTAATTCTCACAGATGGACTTAGCTAAATCGGTTCTTAATATAATAATGTTTTTCTTCCATAAATTATTTTAAAATTAAGTAGAAAGTACTAAAAACTTGGTAAAATTTTAATAGTCTTTGCATTATGTTTGCAAGATAACTTTATTAGTTTAAATTTTTTGTGTGTAAATTATCACTAATAACCAGACATTGAAAAAGATAAATCTTTATTAAGTTAATTCGCAAAAAAAATAATTCTTTTTGTAAATCAGCGAGTTGATTCCATATTTTATAAATCAATTTATTAAATCAGATTTAAAATCATAGTTGATTAATCAATTTCATTTGAATATTTTTTGATTTAATTGAAACATTAAAATTGACTTGCAAATCTCGCTTAGTTTTTTAGATATTCGCCATTTTGTAAAATTCTAATTTTTTAAAATGACCGGTATCTCGAAAATTAAGCGAGATAGGGCAAAATGGACAAATGTAATGGAGTATTAATATACTGCGATCATAAAAATAGGCCAAGTGCGAAAGAACATCCCGAGCAGGCAGTTTTATAAAAATTCCATATAAATTAAAAATCGTGATTTAAAAAAATATATATTTTAATGCGCAAATCAAATCATATTCGATAATCAAAATAATTATTTTTTTGATTCGCGAATCAAATCAAAAGTGATTTGATTCTTGGATTTAAAATTGAATTATTTCGTTTTATTTATTTAAATCAACTTGATTCTTCTAACAAGATAAAGATTGGTAATGGTAATAAATAATTCAAAATTAATTCGCGAATTAAATCGTCAAAATTTTAATCAGATTTGAATTATGTTGTTTAACTTTCGACTCGACGATAAATTTCCAACTTCCAAACTGTCGATAAATTAAATTACTTAAAACTTACAAACTGCTCAGGAAGAAACATTTTTTTTTAACATTTTCTTAAAAAATTCATAATCCCCGCCTAATTGATGGGAAACATGTAAAAGACCTATTTTTGCCCATAATTTTTGAGTTGGTCTATGAATTTTTATTATTTTACTTATACAAAACGGCTTAGTGAATTTCAAAAATTTTTCTAAAAATTTAATATTCTTGCACATTTCTTGTGGTAGGTATCGATGTTTCAAATATAAGAATTTTAAAATATCTTCTCTCTTTACACTGTATAAAATTGGGCGCCATAAAGGGTTAACATATTATTTTGTTTCAGACACAACCTGTTTTTTTGCCTTCTTTTTTTTACAAAAAAAAAAAAAAAAAAAAAAAAAAACCGGCATCAATCTGTTTATGACTGGACTTATAAGTAAATATCGATACAACAATAAGAAATGACAAATAACAAAAAATTCTCCCTAACTGAATACGTCATCTTAGTAGTAAATTCAAACCGGTTTGAATTTGGCAAATGGATGATAATTAATATTTAAAAAACAATCTGTCTAAAGCTTTAAGGCACGATTTTTGCATACATTTTTTTTTTTTTTTGTTTTATAATATATTTTTTTTTGGCTTAATTATAACTTTTGGTTATATTTATATATTAATTTTTTAAATATAACGGTTATAATGAAATCATTATTTAAGAAATTTAAAAATTCTCAACACATTTTTTAAAAATTTCTAATCACACTTACTTATTGAACAATTTTTTTTTTTAAATTACATTTTTATTAAATTAAATTGATTTCTATTTATTTTGTAGTTTATAAATTAATTTTTATATATTATGTATACATATATGTATTTTATTTTAGATGAACAATTATAAAAAATTTGAACTTATAACAAAGAATACATTAATTTATACGCGGTGTGTAAATGTTTTTTTTTATTTATTTATTTTATTTATTTACTTCAACGTATACACAGGGAATCACTGTCAAACGTCTACTACATATGACTTCACATGCGAACGAAACGCGACTAGACGTACCAAAGAAATTCATTCAATTTCCAAGTAAATTCAAAAAAAAAAGCCATCATCATCAGAGGCAGGCAGGCAGGCAAACAGACAGGCAGACGGGTACACCAACTAGTGCCAAAGCTGAAACAGCTTTATGGTACGTTTATATCCCATACATTCTCATACATGCACATATTGTATACACTCGTCTCCAACAACTCTCTGATATTACATAGCAAAATAACGAAAAAAAAAAATGGTAATAAAGCAACAACTAACTGCAAAATAATAATAAAGAAAAACAAAGTAAAAACAGAAAATAAAAATATTTGCACGAAATTTATATTTATAAATATATGTTTGTATCTTTATACATACATATGTTCGAGAGCAAGAGTAGAAAATGTATAAAAAAAAAACAAATATTTTAATCAGTAGCCCCCATACAAAGTGAGAGTGTATTGGAAATTTTAATTGGTAATGGTCGAATTATAAAAATGTCCTACTCTTATATCGAGGGTTTACTGCAGCAACTTTGTATCTCAAAAACTAGTACTTTTCAGGAGAAATAAAAAAATATTTTAAAATAAACTTGTAACATTTTTTAATATTGTAATTTTTTTGGAAATTTAAAAATTTTAAATTTAAAAAAATTGTTACACAATATGTCACAAGTTTATTAAAAAATGGTTTTTGTGTCTCCTGTAGTGTAATTCCCTAACTTTTTTATTTAACGATTTTACCGATTTGGTTAACTAACGACAATTGTCGGTTGAGTTATCGATAAATGTATTATGTATTTTTTAAAATTTTCGACAAGAGATTTTGACAATAGTTGTTAATTTGAAATTTATTTGCTTTAAAATTTAAGAAAGTAACGACTAAAATCGTAAACTAAAATTCAAAAAAATTTCTAAAATTAAGTTAACGATTTTTTTTTAAACTACAAGTATCGGTGGAAAAAAGTCAGAGAATTACTTTTAACGAGTTTTGTTGTTAATTATCGAATTTTGACAGTGTAACTACCGAATTTTTGTCGTTAAAAGTTACGGAATCCCACTGATGAAAAGCTCTAGTTTTTGAGATATGTACAAGGTTGCTGCAGTAAATCCTCGATATGGGGTTTCCACAAGACGTACGTCGCTAGATGAATGAGTTAGTGCATGTATTTCGTTTTTGTATTGCATGTATTTTGTTATTGTATTTTCATTCGTCTGAAGCAAAACGACATCTGGAAACATCACCTTAATCTTTTTCAAAATATTAACCCTTAACTGACTGAGACTTAAGATCTTATATATTTTCATAGTAAATGGAAAATACTTAGACAAATATTTCGAAGTTTCTCAAAATTTTTCGGTTTCAATGATTTTATTAGCGAATATATAAAAATCAAAAAATGTGTGTCAGAAAGGTTATAAAGGCTTTTTTTTTTAGTCCGCTATAACTTACGAAAGCGTTAATTGTCCAACGAACTCACTTTTAAAATTTATGATCAGTATACTCTGGCAAATCATCATTAATAGGTTGATGATTAAACAACGCTACTAAAATAACCAAATTTACTTTGAAAATCAGTCATTAATTTGCGCAACTTATAGACAAAGAAATTGTGTTCAGCGGTGAGGCTCATTTTTGGCTTAACGGGTTTGGTTATACACAAAATTGCCGAATATGGAGTGAAACCAATTTACAACAGACTCCATTATATCCAGAAAAATGCACCGTTTGGTGTGGTTTACACGCCGGTGGCATCATATTGGACCTTATTTCTTTAAAAAAAATTAAGCATGAACGCGCGTTACGGCGAATGGTGATCGTTTTCGCACCATGATCAATGTTTTTTATTTGAAAATATGGATGACATTGATCAGGGCGAGATGGTTGTGACCGCAACCATCGACTTACTGAAATTAAAATTTGTTGTTAAGTTGATATGGATATGGAAATTACTGGTTTATGCTGAGAAACCAGCAAAATTTACGCCTTTTGTTTGTGTTATTCGTGACATACGGCCAGTAATGCTCGAAAAAGTGACCCAAAATTGGACTTCCAGAATGCCCTTCGTCACCAACAGCCGCGCTGGCCATATGCCAGAAATCATTCTTAAATGTTAATGTCATGTATTAAACTTTCGAAAAAAAAATTTTTTGGATTTAAATTAAATTTTTCGTGTTATTTTTTAAAATTTAAAGCTTTATCGGGCTTTAAAAAATAGCCTTTATACATAAAATACGCATACGATTTAAGTAGACCCTTGACCACAGTGTCATTGCTGTTTTCCAAATTTCTTTCTTTTTTTTTGGTGAGTTTTTTTTTTATATTTTATTTAATAATTTCAAAATAATACAATTCAGTTTATATGTTGTCTCGCGCCAAATTGGCTTTGTGAGAGGGTTAGGTCTAGGTTTTGAATTGCTGTTTTGGTTACTCATTGATAAAAATATGACACTCGTCATTGCTGAACAAACTACAATTCAATGGTGACAGGTCATAACCCTTAAGGAAATTATCTACATTTATATTGTATTTTGGGAAAAATTACTAAAATTTTTTGGACATAAATTCTCAACAGAAAGTGGGAAACAAAGTCCTAATAATGAGAATATTTCATGTGATGAAAGTTCTCAACCAAATACCAAATGATGTAATTGTTCCCTTGAATCCAATTCAGAAACAATGTAGACAGTTACAAAGTGATTATGATACATAAAATCTTATTTTATTTTTTATAAATTTTACGATTTTACCTTTTGAAATCGTTGATTTATTTCCCTTAAATAAATCTTGTTTTATTTATATTGCAACTAATAAAGTTCTTTAATAGCTACTCTTTATTCAAATACAAACTTAAAACGATTACACAAGAGACTTTATTTAAACTCTTATTAAGTTTACACTTCCACAGAATACACAAATTTAATTAATCGTCAATGCTTCCTCTTTAGCGTTTTATTATCAACTAACTTGTCATGCCACCTTGCTGGCGTATTTATATGTATGGGTTAAAATAACTAGAATGTGGCAGCATCGTCCGGAAGCAGCATACTGCCAACTTTGAGATTGTTCTTGATAGCAGAAACATTAGTTATGGTGAAGGGTTGCCATTTAAATGTTTTATATTTCAGGGCTAACATATGGGGATTTATGTTTCCACGAGTGAATGAAAATTGGTGAATTGAATTTCCCTAACAATATGCTTGCTTGTTTTCTTAATTTATTTGTTATTATTTACTTAATGTTTTTTTTTTCTTAATTAAATGAAATAAATTTTGTTTTTGAACATTTTTATAAGATTTTGTATGACATTTAATGCTTTGATTTGAATTCATGCGCTTTCTTAAAAATCCAGGAATGAATTAGAAGGTTTTATATGAAGCTAGTGTATCGTTTTATGCGAATTTATTTTATGCGGATTTTTGCGGAACGAATCAATGGCATAAGACGAGGTTTGAATGTAAAAATTGGTTATAAAACGAAGTCAGCTTTTATTTGAGTACCCACACTTATATACCGTTTTTTGGAGCCTGGGAACAAAATTGCAATGCCCTATAAAGTGCAATTTTGTGCTTAATTTCTATCGATATGATAGATACGATAACGATTTAACCTAATAACTATTTAGTGAATTTCTAAAAACGTTGTACCCTAACGATTTTCTGAGGCAGGAATGATACTCAGATAAGTACCAACCGACATTTTTATTCAACAAATTTAATTACTATAATTATCACTATTGTTTTATATATTTGGAGCCACTGTGTTACAAATGCTGTGATAAACCAAACTAACCTTAAAATTTCTTAAATTGTTTTTGCTATTGCTATAAAACGTCAAGAAATAATAACAAAAGAATTCGAAAACGTAGTTTCCTAAATGCGAACTACAAACACAAAATCAAGCATATAATTAAACAAGTGTCGTTTACTGTGCTGTGAAGGCAGGCAAGCAGGCAGGTAGGCAGGCAAGCAACAAGATAATCAAAGGCATTCCCCAACAGGGGAGCCAAGAGGGAAAAAACACCAACTAAACACAACAATATCTGATACCAATGAACAAACGAATGAACGAAAATCCGTTGAAAACAACCAACTAACGAATAAACTTAACAACAGTCAACGAAGCACAAGTATTATACAAAAAAAAAAAATACCACAAATTTCGCACTTACTCATAGTGAAAAAAAATAAAAATATACAACACACGACTAAAATACAAAAAAAAAATAATACGAAAATAAAACAAAGACGAATTAAAATCACAACAACTACAAAAAATAAACTTGCAAAGAAAGCAAAAACAAAAACAGTCAACAAAAACAATACGAATAAAAGCTGACTAACAACTAAAATTGTTGAAGGTTCGGGGAGCACCATACTAAACGAGTGAGTATACACCACTAAGCAATAATAACAAAAACAACAAGAACAACACGATGATGATTAAAGTAAATAACCCATAGTAACAACAACAATAATCAATTTACAAAAAAAAGAAGATAGATAGTCAAAGCTAAACGACAATAAAACGACAACAACAACGAAGACAACGAGAAGAGCAACAAATACAATTTATATAAACTCTTACGTCTTGCATTTTGCTTCTATTTTACTCATTGATAATAATATAATTATTTCATACTTTTATATACAGTGGTGATAATATAAATAGCAATATTTTTAAAGTAATTGTCAATTGATTTTAAAGAAAATTATTTAAATTTGATGGTTTCAATTCGTCTGTGGCAAATTTTCTATTATAATTTAAGCAAAAAAAAAAATCCATAATTAGTAACAACTATAATTTTTGTCAAGGCAGTTACTTTTAGGCAGACCTTAAAAACATAATTTTCTTAAATCAATTTTCAAATATGAATTTAATTTTGACGAATTAATTCGCGAATTCATTTTTTTGGTTGAATTATTTATTTTATTTATTTATTATTGAACAATTTGGCATCACTCATGAGAGAGTAAACCATTTTTTTTTGTGCTGTCGGCTAAATTTTCTTATTGGAATTAATTAAACAAGATAAAAAAAAAAAAAAAAAAAATAAAAATCATCTGATAATTTGCAATATATCAATATTAATCCAGAAAAATAAAGATTGGCTTTTCGTGATTTTCGTGCATTTTCATAAATTTTTGTGTATAAATACTTACAACTTGCTGTAACACAACAACTACTTGCTGTCTACCATCTTTTTAATTTATGCAAATGGCGCCTAAATGTGGTATATGTAAAAAAATTGTTCGGGATAATGACTCTGGTGTTGAATGCGGTACATGTAAATGCTGGTTTCATGCTGTATGTGCTAATATAAATGATGAACTTTATGCCTTAATGGGGAAAAGTGATAATATTTCCTTCAATTGCAATGGTTGCCTTGCAAATAGCACACCTCAAGCTTTCAGTTCTTTAGTGCGCACTTGTGTCGAAGAAGTTAATAAAAACTTTATGAATTACTTCACTTCATTTGCGGCCGAAATGCGAACTGACAAAAAGGAGTTGGAAAATCTTATTGAAACGTCTATTTCCAATGTTCGTATGGATTTATCCACATCTATGAAAGAATTTTAGGACTCTCTTGATCTTTGTGATGGTAAAATTAACTCGGTTGAAACCAATATGTCTGCTAAAATCACACGCCTCGAGGTTGCTGAAAATGTGTTACATAGACAACTTAATCGTGGCGATTTTATTATCTCTGGCTTACCATCTGGTTTACCGAACCTGTTAAATCCTGTCTTAGCTATTTTCTCCTTTTATAACATGCAAATTGATTTTAAAGATATAAACCACTGTATCTATGTTCATAGTGGAAAATCCGTTTTAGTGAAGCTTAACAATGTCCATACGAGAGATGAGCTAATGAATGCATATTTTAAGAAACCGACTATTCAACTAAAAGATGTTATGGCTGTTGATGTTGAATCCAGAGTGTATCTGAACGACAATCTAACACCTGCCTGTGGCAAATTGCAGAACTTATGCAGATTGCTGCGCAAAGAGAAAAGAATTATCTGGTTCCGTATTTTGAATTTTGATGTCCCTAAGGCTAAAGTAAAACTACCTGATGGCACCACCAAAACTTATGATGTTAATCAATGTCTTGGATTGCGTTCAGCTTGATGTTCCACTTCATGGTATTCATTCTATACATAATCACATATATTCAATTTTTGTTTCTTCCTTTCTACACTAAAATACATTCCTTACATTTTTTAAAAAACAATATGTTTTTTATGCATAATCATTTTTATATTATTGCGATTTTGTGTAGAAATGAATACAACATAAATAAGTTTTTTTTTTCTATTTTTGTTTTCATTAACTTCTATTTTATTTTGTTTAATTAATTTCATTATTACATGGTATGTTCTGATAATTACTCTGTGATTTTTATTACTTTGCATAGCTTTAATGCTTTTTCTTTTTTTTTTTTTTCTCTTTAAACCTTTTCAGTAATTTTCTGATTTATCCATTTGTTTCTGAAATAGAGTTATCTTTTGAACATGCCCATTTTCAATAATCTGTGTTTGTATATAGATTTAGTCGATGGTCGTGCATATATTGTACTTTTATTGCACTTTTCTTTTGAATTATGTTTTGTTCAAGAATTATTCCGTATTGCCTATTGTTAAAACTACTTATGGATTATTTTTCATACTTTACTTTTAGGTTCCCCACCCAACTAAAAAAACTCTTTGGTTTTGATGTTTTTTAATCAATATCTTGGTTCTTCTTTCAGTGGTAATGTTTCTTCTGATTATATTTCGAACTGTTCATCTGTTCATTTAAAAGCTGGACATCTAAATTGCCAGAGTTTAAGGCCGTCAAGTAATAACTCCAAAATTGATGAATTGAGACTAATTGTTAATAATAACAAGTTTGATGTTTTTGCTGTCTGTGAGACTTGGCTCAAACCTTATATTTCTAATCGAGCTATTTCCATTCCTGGTTATAATATTTTTCGTAATGATCGCAATGGCGCTAGAGGTGGTGGCGTTTGTATATATGTTTCGTCTAAGCTTAAATGTAAAAAAGTTTTTGTTATTTCTGATCATCATGCTTGCGAATCAATTTTTATCGAATTTTCTTTTAATGACACTCGGACACTATTTGGTGTGGTATATTTACCTCATGGAGACTTAGTTTCGTTTGAGGATTATCATCATGAGCTTTTTCTGAGATATTCTAAATTAATTATTGTCGGAGATTTCAATTGCAACATGTTTGATAATGATAAATCCTACAGAATAAGGTCAATGTGTTTAAGAAACAATTTATTCGTTTCTCACAATTCGATACCTACCCATTATGATGTTGCTCATGGGTCTTCTTCCCTTATTGATTTTTGGTTGGTAAGTGATCTTTCGTTATTACGAGACCCATATCAGTTCAGTTGTCCCTCTCTATCCCATCACACACTCATTTATGCATCTTTTTCCATTCGAGTAGAGCGATCTGACGAATTTATTGAATTTCGAGACTTTAATTCCACAGACTGGGATGGGTTACTATTATTTTTGGCTAACTTTAACTTAAATTCGTTTTTTAATGGTGATGTTAATACTCAGTGCACTGAACTTTCTTCTCTGCTTGAGTCTTTATTTACATTTGTACCTATAGTCAGGAAAAAAGTGAAATATGCAGCTGATGATTGGATGTACAGCAAGCAAGTCATATATGCTAGATCTATTAGAGATATTTCTTATAAATTTTATAAATCAAATCGTTCACTTGAAAATTGGAAGATATTTTGTAAGTTTCGGAATAAGGCTAGAAAAGTAACCCGTGAAGCGAAAAAAATGCATTTTAGCAAAGCTTTTTCTGGATTAAGCACAGCTGGCATCTGGAAAATTTTGAGAGGTGCCGGTTGTTTTGATGAAGACTCACCCATTGAAAATTTTGATGTAAATTATTTAAATGACTTTTTTGTAAGTGGTAACAATATTGCATATCAAAACAGTCTTGACTTTGAAGCTCTAACGGACGGTGTTAACTACTTTTCTTTTCATTGTGTTTCTGACTTTGAAGTGAGAAATGCCTTGTATAAAATAAAATCCGCTTCTGTTGGTGTTGATAATATTTCGTTACGCTTTATCAAACTAGTGTATCCTTATGTCTCGAGTTACATTCTTGCTTTGTTCAACAAAATATTAACTACATCTACTTTCCCTACACTGTGGAAGTGTGCACGTGTTGTACCAATCCCTAAGACCAAGTTTGTATGCGAAATTGAAGATGTTAGACCAATTTCTATCCTTCCTGTTTTGTCGAAGGTGTTCGAACACATCGTTAAGGACCAAATTATGTCCAAGGTCTCAAATAAAATATATAATAGACAATATGCCTACAGGAGAGGACACAACACTACGTCTATGATGCTCGACATCACAGATCTAATAAGAAATAACATTAACAATAACAATTTATCAGTTCTTATATCTTTGGATCTGTCTAAAGCTTTTAATTCATTATCTTTTTCCACTATGATCAGTAAACTCAATAACGAATTTAACTTTTCAATGCCTCCGTGGACTTGGATGGAATCCTACTGTGCACTTACCTCCCTACAAAAGCCGTCTTGCGCTTATAAAGCTTCCTACACTTTATAGTCGCCGTAAAATGTTAAATGTTACTTTTTTAATAAATTTGATTAATGGAGATTTACATTCAGATTTTCTAGTTAGCAAACTCAACATAAATGTTCCACATCGCTTATCAAGATACTATCTATTTCTTAGTGTTAAATACTTTTCTACAAATTATGCTAATTCTGATCCTTTTCGCCGTATTTGTATCGAATTTAATCAATTGTATCATATCTTTGATTTTTATAAGAGCTTAGATACTATTAAAAGAGACATTATTCTTTACCTTAATAATTAAATAACATTCTTATCAATTTCTAGTTTATTTAAATTTATATTACTCCCTCATATGTTTGTATTTTTTATCATTATTTTATTGTTATCATAATAGTCTGTAAGGATGTTATTTTCCATAGACTAAATAAATGAAAAAAAAGAAAAAAGAAAAAAAAAAATAAGTGCATGTCGTCTCATATACTCATACCTCACAAATAGAACTCAGTTTGTTACTTTAAATGGTTTATGCTCAAGTTCTCGTTTACTTCTTTCAGGGGTTCCACAAGGATCGGTCCTTGGACCAATTTTGTTCATACTTTACATAAATAGTCTTCCTGATCTAATTAATAATGCCGTGTGCCAATCTTTCTTCTTCGCTGATGATATCTTCTTACTTTTTAGTAGTAGTTTAGATTTTGTTGATGTTTTGGAGTGCAACATTCAATATTGTCTTGATGGTGTTGCTGATTGGACGGTTTTAAACTCCCTTAATCTTAATCATTCTAAAACTAATGCCATTATGTTTGGTAAAACAAACCGCTTTTTTCCTGCTTTAAATATAACTTTTGGAAACGTTCGGTTACGATTTGTAAATCATTTGAGATGCTTAGGTATTATACTTGATTCAGGGCTATCCTTTGATATGCACATAAATGTTCTTAGTTCAAAAATTTTTTATATTTTACGTAAAATATACTCTCTGAATTTGTATATTCCTCCTCATATCAAATGTAGACTAGCTCAATCTTTACTTTTGTCTTTGATTCTCTACGGGTTTGAAGTATACTCTGGGACAACTACTAGCTTTTTGGAAAGAGTAAAGCGTTTAATTAACGCAATTGTTCGATTTGTATTTAATATCAGGCGCAGGGAGCACATATCGCAATTTGTTGGTAATTTTCTCGGTTGCTCTTTTTACAACTTTTTAAAATTTCGCTGCCTATTTCTTTTTTATAAAATGGTTAAAAACAACGTACCGCAGCCTTTGCTAAGCTTGTTCACATACACAAGATCTACCAGAAACCCTAAAATTATTATTCCCAAAATTGCAACGTCTTCTTTTGAGAGATCTTTTACTATAAGAATTGCTCGATGGTGGAATTCTCTTCCACTGGAATTACGTCTTTTCTCACACTCTAATAATGTGTTTCGACTAAAACTGTTTCGATATTTTTCAGATCAATTAACGTCATAAAAATTAACTTAACTTCAATAAACCCTTTTGCCACTGTCTGGGACCATTCTTTTATTTAACTCTTGTTTTTTTTTTTTTCTATCGTCTGGCTGGGGAGCCTGTTAGCAAACCTATAAAGTAAATCTGTAAGCAAGTTTTTTACATTTTATTTATTTTTTTTACTTATGTACGATTGCACATCATACAAATACAGTGTTTATTATATTAGTAGATATATTATATAATTTTAGTTTAATTTTAATCTCATGTTAATAACTATGTAATATTATTAAATGGGCCATGAAGGCCTTATATTACAAATGAAGCAAATAAATAAAATAAAATAAAATTTCAAACCAAGCCCCAAACCAAGCGCTAAACGGACAAAATTTTTGCAAAGCTCGACAAAGGTCGGCCTTTAATAGAATAGAATCGGTAGGTCACCGAAGGGTTTCATGGGATTTTTATGAAACAGCCACAGGGTGGCTATTTAAAAAAAATCAATTTATATAAAATAAATTTCGTTTCCCCTTCCATTTCGTTCGCATAAAAATGGATCACCCTGTGGCTGTTTCATAAAAGATATTTCTCGGGATGTCTTCCGGACCTGGCCCATTTTTATTGTCGTAGTATATTCTAATGGAGCAAAAATTTTGTCTGTTTTGCCCTATCTCGCTTAGTTTTCGGGATACTGGTCATGTTAAAAAAATGCTATTTTACAAAATGGCGAATTTTAAAACTTAGCGAGATTTGCAAGTCAATTTTAATGTTATTTTTAAATTTGCCACAAAGAAATCTGTGACATTTTGTTGCAAATTCTATGATTCGGATTGCTTTACTCAAAATATCATTTATTTTTATGGATTTTGTAGTTATTTTTCCATTAAAGAAATAAAGGAAATTTCCTTGGTTTTTACGCATTTGTTGTTAGAATAAATGGAAAATCATTTATTATTTACAGATATTGTAAGTAAATTTACTAACATTTAAAAATTAGTGAACATTTCTTTTGATTTAAATGAAAAGTTGGAATACCGGTTATTAAATGATATTTCATTAATTTTAAATTACATTTTCATTCGATTTAAACCACAATTTATTTGGAGTGTTAAAATAGTTTTTGAGCTATTGTTTACAAAAATACATTTGTGTGAAACTCGTTACTAGCCTTAAGGTGTGCTGTAGTTTTCTACCTGAGGTATGGTGACGAACGAACCCTGTGCAAGGTCAAATAACCATATTATTAAAGGGCTTGTATCATAAAAATTAATTAAGGTAAAGTACAATACGTCACCTGTACCTCTAGAGTAATGTGAAAATTAAAAGCGTTTAGTTATGATTCTGCGTATTTAAAAAATTTAACAAATTTTCCTCACCCTTTTGAGGTTCTTAAAATACCCTTTAACATTTTTAGGCTTGTTTATACTTAAATGAAACGTAATTTTAAAATTAAAATGGGTAGAAAAGTAAAATATTTTGAACTATTTCTCCCCAATAGATAAGGCATGAATTATTTTTAAAAGGGTCAAAAAATCATCCATAAAGTTCAACCTAAAGAAAATTTTATTGTCCACTGTCATTAGCATTTTTTGAGATATTGTAATTAAATTTTTATTAAAAAGAATTAAAAAAAAATCTTATAGTGGTTTCTTTATGCACTTGAGAAGGGAATAAAATTAACTTTCATTGAAATATAATTATATCTGTAACGTTTAAAGAATATCTTGCAACCGTTAATTATTTTCGATATTATACTCCCATGCGTACACTTAAAATAGTTTGTAAGTTAAAATAACAGAAAATGCAATTTAAAAGAAATGATATTTCATTTAAAAACGGTCTACATACTTACTTTTTTATTTTAATTAAATGATTTTTGTTAATTATTTTTTAATGCTATTTAAACAACTGAAACATCCGTAAGAAGTAAATTATTAATCAGTTAAAACAAAAAACAAATGTTTAATCAGTTAAATTAATGTTAAAATCGTCCGTAAAATATAACTGATATGTTCATTTATTTAAAATTGTTTCCGTTTTTGTATTTTAAATTTATAACAACCGTAACGGACACAAATAAACTACAAATTTTCATTTTGTGGGTAAATTTTTACTAAATTTTTAACAAATGAAATATATAAATAAAGCTGAAAAAAAATCCGTAAATGATAGTAAATCATTTTCAACAAATGTGTAAAAAAAATAAATATTTCTTTGAAAAATAAATGTATGATCCTTTATTTTTAAATGGAACGAAAAACTTTTTTTTATTACCCTACAAACAGTAAACTACATAATACTGTGAGTGTAGCAACAACTTTTACAATACTTTCGATTTTCACTAGTTATAACTGCGACCAAAGTTCTCCATTTTTTATAATTGTTCAAAAATTGCTAAATTTGAGCAAATATGAAGGTTTAAGAACATTAAAAAAAACTCAATTTTCTATATCTTTCTGAGAAACTTTAAATACACTTTAACATTTTTTGCGTGATTATAATAAAATTAAAGGTAATTTTGATTTAAAATTCAATATCGTAAAAATAATATATGATTTTTAACTACATATGTGTCCGTGGTTTGATGGAACTTGTTTGACTTCGGATTCGTGTGTACAAATCCAAATTATTTCAAATAAGTTTTAGTAGAAGTCTGTCGAGTAGTGTTATTATAATAATGTGACTTTTGTGAATAACGTTCACTTTTTAGTTGTCCAAAAATTCAAGGCATTTATAAAATAATTCAAACTACGTACCAGGGAACTGTATTTGCTGATTGCAAAACGTTCATATGCAATCAACACAAGAATAAATTGTGTTTGCGTTCAAACGCTGAATATACTCCAACACACATATTCGTTGATGATTTTAAATCAATCAAACGATGTGCAAATTGTTTTGTCACTGGTTTATAATCATCGGTCGTTGTTAAACCATTGTTTTATTCTGCCAACAATAATTATTTTGATGTAGAATAAATCAGAAAAAACAACAAACAACGTGTATGAGTGTAATCATAATTAAAACAAAATAGTTTCTTATCTATAAAAAGGGGGTGGTTTTGTAGAAACACATTTCATAAATGTTATATGTATATTAGGGTGGGTCTAAAATAAATTTTTTTAAAATTTGTATTAGGAATACCAAAAATATTGTTCTTGGTGAAAAAATTTTTTTTTTAATTTAGGTCGACATCTCAGGCTCGCCCAATCCGGTTAAATATTGTCTAATTTTCCAATCAAAATAGATGAAAAAAAATTTAGACAATATTTAAATTTTTCCGGATTAGGCAAGCCTGAGATATCGACCTAAATTTTTTTTCCAAAAATATATTTTTATTTCACAAAGAAGAATATTTTTATTACTAATAAAAAATTCCAAAAAAGCGGATTTAAGTCCCACCCTAATGTAAACAATATCATTTATGAAATGTGTTTCTATTTTGTTTTAATTATGAATACACTCATACGCGTTGTTTGTTGTTTTTCTGATTTATTCAACGCTGACTTTTTGTTGAGTGATTACATTTGCATAAAACATAATCGACAAATGATTCAAACTGATCCCAATAACGCGTTCAGTAACATGATGCTGATTTTATTCTACAGTGAATTTTGTTGAATTATTAAATGTAAACAATAATTTTTGTGTATGATTAAATCAAGAAAAAAGTTGATTTTGCAGTTCTCTGCTACGTACCTAACAATAATATGCTGCTATTTATTTTATGCCTTCTGTAAAAACATGTAATTTAAATACGAGTATTTTATACAAAGTGTACAAAATAAAATGCCTGCGTATAAGTAAGTTAATATGAGCTGTTTTAAAACACACAACAACAAGTATCACGTAAATAATAATAATCAAGAAATATCTACTTGGTCATATTAAATATTATGTATGTATTGTTGTTTTAGCTGCTGCGTCATTTTATAGAAACAAAAAAAAATAAAATCAACAACAACAACAATAACATATGAAAAATACGAGACATCATCAACAACATGTTTAAGCGCTAACCATCCATCCATATAACCACACAGTAGGTACGTACAAACACTCACAATCAGTCACTCAGTCAACTAATATTATATTGTTGTATATTAAAGCTTTTTTTTTTTGGTTCAATTGTACAGATAAACAATTTTTTTTTTCATCCAACATTCGCTATTTATACAGTTAAACTTGTTTAAAACGAGTCCTATTGTTTTTGCAACATTTTTCATATAAAAAAACATCTGTTAATACGAACTCGTTTAAGACGAACCTATTGCCGACCAGTGATGCCATATGGCATCAAGCGGATTTTGTGCAAAATTTTAGTTTGGCCGCGTGACATATCAGAATTTGAAAAAGATAAATCTTTATTGAATTAATTCGCGATAAAAAAAAATATTTTTGTAAATCAGGCAGTTGATTCAACATTTTATAAATCAATTTATTAAATCTGATTTAAAATCATAATTGTCTAATCAATTCCTTTTGAATCTTTTTTTTTATTCAATTGATCAAACATAACTTTTTTTTTTTTAATATATTAATTGATTTGTGAATTATAACAAAATCAAAAAACATTAGTTTTCTAAATAGATATTCGCCATTTTGTAAGATGATGATTTTTTTAAATGACCGGTATCTCGAAAGCTAAGCAAGATAGGGCACAACGAACAAAATTTTTGCTTCACTAATATACTACGATAATAAAAATAGTCGTGGTTCGGAAGACATCCCGAGGTATCTATTTTTATAAAACAGCCACAGGGTGACCATTTTTATACGTGTTACGTAAGTGTGGCACTATGGGCTTGAAAATTGCAAACAAATAAATGAAATGAATAAAATTGAACGGGAAACGAAATTTAAATTATGTATGTTAATTTATATTATCATATAAATTGATAAAAAAAAATAGTCGCCCTGTGGCTGTTTCATGAAAATTACATGAAATCATTCGGGTTTAAAATAAAATTAATCGTGATTTATAAAAAATTATTTTTATTCGCGAATGAAATCATATTCGAGAATCAAAATAATTGCTTTTTTGATTTAAAATTTAATTATTCAATTTGAATAATTTAGTTTGATTTATAAAAAGAATTATTTAAATCAACTTGTTTCTTCTTATGGGATAAAGATTAAATCATAGTAGTAAATAATTCAATCAGAAAAAAAATCGTGAATTAATTCGTCAAAATTTGAATCAGATTTACAAATTGATTAAAGGAATTATGTTTTAAAGGTCCAGGGGGAAACCCTTTATTCCTCCTCGGGCGGGAAAAATTCCTGTCCCAACCAAAAATTTTATTTTTCATCAAAATGCAAATTCTAAAAAAAAAAAATGTTCTGGCCGGTATTATCTTCACAAAATTTCATATAATTTTCGATTTTTATTACGAACTTCCTAATATTTTGTAATATCTCCCTCAGTTTTTTAAACACAATAATCAAACACACTCAAACCTCGTTTTTTGCGCATTCAAATTTATGCGGTTTCTCTATATTTTTTTGTTTGCATTATTATTACACATTTAAATTTTAAACATTTAATAAAATGAAATGTAATTCGTTACCGTAAAAATAATAAATGATTTTTGTTTGACTTCGGATGATTTAGAAGAACTACTTGTTAAAGTGCCTTATCCGTTGGCGATATTATTAGTTTAACTAAAGATAATATCCAAGACAATCATTGCGAAAGCGACTGTAAGGAAATTGTTGAAAACGGAACCAGCAATAAAGCTTTAATGTGGACTTAACGACAAATTTTAAGGACAAAAAATCGGTAATTACTTTGTCAAAATTCGATAATTAAAATAGTTTATAAAATCGTTAACTACAGAAATTTTTTTGAACTGTAAGTTTATGATATTTATAGTTATTTTATTAAATTTCAAAGCAAATTGATTTCAAATTAACAACTATTGTCGGTATATTTTGTCAATAATTTGAAATATTACAGAATAGCTTTTTCGGTAACTCAACCGACAATTATCGTTAGTTAACGTAATCGGTAAAATCGTTTAAAAAAAAAAGCTAGAGAATTGCACTACAGAAGTTAAAAATTTAACATTACAAAGTCTGTTGACAAATTATTTTGTACGAGAAGAAAACAAAAATCTTTTGAAAAATACTCGGACGTTCCTTTTTGCCATAATGAGAATATTGCAACTGACGAAAGTTCTGATCTACCAAATGATGTAATTGCTGCTTCTAGTGATGAAAGCGACATGGAACAAATTCAGAAACGATGCTAACAGTTCTGTGATTCTGAAACATAAAATCTTATATAAAAAGTATTTTATTTTGATTTTTTATATTTGTTTTCTTTTTTCTACTGAATTAATATTATATGCTTGTGTGTTTTCCTTATTTATTTGTTAATTTCTACTAAATTGTTTTTTTTTATTTTTTTTAAGAAAAATGAAATAAATATTTTTCTTGACTTTTTAATGGGATTTTGTATGATTTTTAATGCTTTGATTTGAACTCATGCGCTATTTCTAAATTCAGGAATGAATCATTAGTTTTTATATGAAGCCAGTGTATCGTTTTATGCGGATTTTCGCGGAACGAATCCATCGCATAAACAAGCTTTGAGTGTAGTTTCTTTAGAAAATCTGATGAAAAGACAGCAAAATTTTTAAATTTTCCTTTTAATAAAAATGCATATTAAATATTTTGTGAATAATCAAAAAGATTAAATAATACAAACCTCGCTTATAATGAAATAATTTATGCGGTCCCTTAGAGGTCGTCTTAATTGGGTCTTACTGTATATGTTTTTTTTTTCCTATATGTACAATTATATGATCGTTTAGTAAAAAAAAAAACAACAACACAGAAAAACGTACGTACTATCAAACGTCAATCATGTCAATTCACTAGAAATGAGGAAACCCTCATCTCACTAACATTTATAGTTAAGTTATTTATACGTGTTTTGTTGTTCATTTTATTTATTTATATTGTGTGTGTGTGTGTGCGTATTTATATTGTACAAAGTGTTATTGGATACTTGTGCTTTTTAATTTGCTGTCTGTGATATTTTAATTTATATTTGAGTGACCAGGTTAATTTTAATTGATAAAATTATAATTTTAAATTTTGTAACTATGACTTAAGCTTTGTTATACAAATTTTTAATTTTAAAAATTATAAATTTTCGTTTCATACCTATTCCTATGTTATGTTTATTAATATTAATTATATAATTACAAATTATATTCTAATACCCCATCCGAGCATTAGCAACGAAGGCTATCGGCTCTATGTAGCGAAAACAGATCAGAGCCTTTGGTGGGAATCGAACCCACGACCCTTGCACTGATACGCTAGCGTGTTACCGACTAGCCTACAGGGATGCCTGTTTTTTTCATTTTAATTTGCAACTATTCTAAAGGAAAATATTTCAAATTATGTGTAGTATGCAGATCTTTAAAAACATAATTCCTTAAATAAATTTTTAAATCTGAATTAAATTTTGACGAATTAATTGTTAATTCTTTTTTCTGCCTGAATTTTTTACTACTATGATTCAATCTTTATCTTATTACAAGAATGAAGTTGATTTAAATAATTATTTTTATAAATCAAACGATATTATTATCAACTATTGAATAATTAAATTTTAAATAAAAAATTAGATCAATTTCGACTTGATTCGCGTTAAAAAAAAATAATTTTTATTATCGAATATAATTTGATTCGCTAATTAAAACAACTTTTTTTATTTACGATTAATTTTCATATAACAGCCTCCTCGGGATGACTTGCGGACTTGCATATTTTTATTATCGCGGTATATTAATGCTCTACGCGAGATAGCGCAGAAATGCTTAACAAAAGTAACCCTTCGATAGAATAGATTCGGTAAGTCCCCGAAGGGTTTCCTGGAATTTTTATAAAACAGCCACGGGGTGACTATTTTTTTTTTTATCAATTTATATGATTATATAAATTAACTTACTTCGATAATATACATTTAGTTTCCCGTTCCATTTCGTTCGTATAAAAATTGGTCACCCTGTGGCTGTTTTTTCAAAATAGATACTTCGGGATGTCTTCCGGACCTGGCCTATTTTTGTTATAGCAAATTTTGTCCGTTTTGCATTATCTCGCTTAGTTTTCGAAATACCGGACATTTTATAAAATGGCGAATATCTCGGACACTAAGCGAGATAGCACATCTATTCTATTCTAGATCGTCCTGTAGGTATATCTCGGGATGTCTTCCTAAAAATTTGCCCGTTTTGTCCTATCTTACTTAGTTTTCGAGATACCAGTCATTTTAAAAAGTTACCATTTTACAAAATGGCGAATATCCAGCAAAAACTAAGCGAGATTTGCAAGTCAATTTTAATGTTTTTTTATTTTGTTTTAGTTCTCAAATCAAATCAAGCTTTTAATTAGCGAACTGAAAATAAGAATTATGTTTAAAATGATATGATTCAATTGAATCAAAAATGATTCAAATGAAATTGATTAATCAATTATGATTTTAAATCTGATTTAACAATTGATTTATAAGATATTGAATTTTTGTTTTTTTTTGGGAATTAATTCCATAAAGGTTTATCTTTTTCAAGGTCTGGTCATAACTAGATATTAGGTAGATTCCTAGATTATCTTCAATCCGTAAGAGTAATTTTTATTATGTATACGTTTGGTGTCCCATGTTAAATCATATGTGGGGTGTCCATTATCAAATTGTATGTAATTGAATTATTTTCTTTAAATCAACAATATTCATTAGATATGAATTTAATTTAAAAAAAAATTAATTACTTAAATTTATTTAACTAAAAATTAAAGTATGTTTCGATTCAAGCAAAAATTAAGAAATAAATTAAATGCGTCTAGTAAACAGAAATAAGATCACTTCTATATCCAAAATTTCTACTGATGGTCACCCTAAAGCATTATCTATTGAATGTGATTTTTTCTTTTAATTATTTAATAAATTTTTGACTACTACTTTGTATATAGTATACCGCATACAAAGAAAACAATTATCTCAAGCTACTCGTATCTATACAAGTGTGCTAAAATATGATTTCCAAGAATTTAAACAAATTCTAACGAAATGAATAATAATTAAATATACAAATAAAATTGAAGATTTGGTAATAATAGCAAAGAAAAAAAAAACGATGAAACGAAATAATAAAAAAAATCAACAGTTTAGTTAAAATAAATATTAAAATACTGGGGAATATGATAACAATAACAAATATGTATATAAATCTAAAATAAATATTTATAATAAAATACCAAAAGGGACAGACAAACAATGTAAGAGGAGGGACGAGGTTAATAACACGCGCATTATAGTTATAATTTTTATAATAAAATCAACAAATGGAATGAATATGTATGAAAAACAGTATTAATATTTAACAAAGCCAATAAATTTGTATATATGGATGATATAATTAAGAAATAGATGAAAAGAAGAGGGAAAAAAAGAGAAGTGACTAAAAAAAAATGACGTTAACATATTGATAACAGTATACAAAGATTATTTAGTAAAAAAAATAATACTCGTAAATAACAGTACTATATAGTTAATTATAACAAGTTGATAAACAAATTAATTACCAGATGCAGCCTTGCCAGATTTAGGGGTTTGCTGTCAAATTTGGTAATCTTTTGTTTGAAGGTCTTGGAATTAATATAAATTAGTGTGTGAGGGAATTTAAACACTATTTTAAGGATTACTTAAGAAATTAAAAATTTAATTTTCAATTAAACAAAAATATTTTGCGGATTTTGACGTTATAAAAAATAATCATTCAATTTGGTAGTTAAAAAAAATCATTCAAGTTGATTTTAAACATAATCATTTACACAAATTTAAATAAATTTAATATATTTCATTAAATTTTACAAAATTTCTTTAGGGGAAAAACAAATACTACCGGGCTTTTTATACAAATAAGTCATCTAAACCTGTAATTTTTATAGGATTAATATCTTCGAATCTAAAAACCTTTTTAAATTTTTCATATCAATTGTAGGTACACAGAGAAAAAATCATATTATATCAAATTTGAATTTACATTTTATTTTTCAAAAAAAAAAAAAATATTTTTAAATAAAGTAGGAATCTTATAAAGATAAATATGATTCTAGTTAAAATAAAAATTTTTATATTTAAATTAATATTTCATATTTTTTTTTTATTTCAAAACTGTTTCTTTTTGATTTAATCTTATTTTAGCTTGATTTAAATTTTTTTCTCTGTGTGGCTGAGATATATAGAATTCAGTTAGGTAAAAAACATGAATTCTTTAAATGAAATAAACTAAATCTAAAATAAATCCGCTGATTAGAATATACAGAGGTTTGCATATGGAGCGAGAGACATTACTTTAGAATTTTTAAATCAAAGCAAACAAATTTGCTTGTTTTCTTGTTTTTGCTTTTTTTGCTCATATTTTTCAGCTTTTTTTGGATTTTACAGTTTTTAGCTTTAAAGTAACTTTTGCTTAAGATTTTTGAGCTTTAAATTGTTTTTTATTTTACATTTTATTTGCCTCAAACAAAATATTTTTTCTGCTGTTTTTAAAAAGTGTTTTTCCCCAACTTTTTACTTTTTTTTATTTTTGTTTTTTTTTTTTTACTTTTTTGCCAAATTTTTTTTGCTAGTTTTGTTCCATATATTAAAAAAAAGTGTTTTTCCCGAACTTTTTACTTTTGCTTGTTTTTTTTTTGCTTTTTTACCAATATTTTTTTGCTTTAAAAACATTGGATTTTGCTTTTTTTGTCTTCTCTGCTTATGATACATCTTTTCTAATAAAATTTTGTATGCTGAAATCGATAAAAATAATATTTAAGATATCTTCTGTAAGCTCAAACAAAATAATATTCGAATCATAATGATCTAATAATTAATAAAAAAATATCCCAGTTCTTTTTTGCGTCAAAAGCCACTTCTCTATGAAGTTCAAGAATAACATTTTTTAGTTTTCCAGTCTTAGATTATTTTTTTTTTTGACCCAAAATTAATCAAATATAAATTTTTGTCTCCAGGATAACCTAAACTCCAATTTCAGTTTTTTTTGAAAATTTTGTGGATCAAAAAAAATAAATAAATTGAGGATTGCATTTTCATGATTTAATAATTTGATCATGGAAAATAAAAATTACTAATATTACACAGTTCCCTTTTTTAATTTAGAGATCGTAGGTATTTTAGGAAATTTGGAACAAAATTAAATTTTTTGACAAAATTTAGTCCATATGGCAAACTTTACTTGCTATTGTTAAATTGCAATAAACAAAATTCAGGAATTTTTGATCCAAGCCGTAATCAGAGCTTCGAAGGTTTCCTTAATACAATATTTAAATTCTGAATTGAAATTTAACATATTAAATAAAAAATGACCAATCATTTGTTTTGAAAATAATTAAATCAATTGTAATAGTTACTTTTATCAAATCAAATTATTTAAATCACTACCCAGCAAAAATAAATGGAAGTGATTCTTAGGGAATTAATTTTTCATTGATTCCAAAGTATTGTTTAGTTCTGATTTTCCTCTTCTAAGGCATTTCTTTTTTACAACTTCCAAAAATGTGATTTTTAATGAAATTTAACAGTTTTCAAATGTAACTTATTTTATAAACAACCAAAGTTAAACATTGATCATAGATATTTCTATAAAAAATTTTACACATAACTATGGTTTAAGTTTAAGTAATTTGTTTCAATATTTAACTTACAATTTACCAGTTTTTTAATTCTTAAAATCTTAGTTATTATTGCTACAGAAAGAAACAAATTTATTGTAGTACAAATTACAAGAATTTTGAATAAAGTCATTCAATAAATAAGGCCCGATTACTGAATGTCCCGTTATAATTTAACATTTAAACTCAAATTTTATATGGGAAAACAACAAAAAATTTGTCAATTAAATTCCCAGGTAGAAGCTAATGAGAGATTGTGAAAATGACGCTTGAATCGCCGTTAAAATTTAAATTACAAATTCAAAATTTATTTGGGAACATCAAAAGATCTCTTTTTTTTACTAAATCATAAAAGAAATCTTCCACCCTATGAAACTCCTATATAAAAATTATTGGTTCCGATACAAATTTTCATAACACCAATATCATATTTTTTTAAATCATTTTTTGTAAAAAAAAAAAAGAATTCTTTCACTTTAGTTAGTTTAAAATTTAACTTGATTTATGGTAAATACATTCCAATAAAATTAATCCTTCAATCCAAAATCAAATTACGTACCCTCGCTTATCAAATGTCAAATTAATGAATATTTTGAGTTTTTATGAAAACTTACGAAAATATTTGGTGAATTTTTAGAAATTTTTCTTAATGCTGATTTTTTGGGAAAATTTTCTCATTTATTAGGGGTTACGAAGAAAAAAATGATCTGGCAAGAATATTAAAAACCCAGTAACGCAGAGTGAGGACAAGAGAGAGAGAGAGAGAAGAAGTGAGTGATGTATAAAACGTAAGATTTGAAAGTATAAGTAAATTTTTTTTTTTCAAAATAAGATTGAAGTTTATTAAGATTGTAAACAAATATTTAAAATAATGAGACGTTTTTTTAATATTGTTCATGGAAACAAAAATTGTAAAAAAAGTAACGCAATTTTACTAGTATTGCTTTTCAATAAGTATTTATGTTGTTTATGATCCCAAGTGGTGGTGGTTTTGTTATAGAGCGAGGGCAATAACTTGATGATAATGCATAATAACCAGTGTTTTATTAGTCGTGGCACAGTCAATATAAAACGAATGAAACTACTGATTACAAAAAAAAAATGACTGTTAATCGTACAATTATAATAAAAAGTTTATAAACTAAAAAATAAACTTGCGATATACTTAAGTGTGTGTTTACAATTTATTTAAATAAACAACAACGACAACAAAAAGTGATAATTTATTACAAAAATAAATTATTACATTTTATAACACAATTTACATGAACAAACAAAACAATCTGTGTTAAGTGTGAATGAATGATGTTGATGATGATGATAAAAAATGTCTAAATTATTTAAATATTCTTAAACATAAATTGAAATAAAAAGAAAAAAAAATAATAATAATAACGAACAACAGCAACAGCTTCACAAAGTCAACCCACCTTTTTTAAATAGGCGGGGTGGAATAGGGGCAGGCAAGAGGGTATGTAATATTTTAAATGTTTACATTATGTATGTGTGCATACGGTGATGGTGTCATATATACAATAATTATTTAGGGGAATGCCTCCTTGCCTGTCTCTTTCTCTCACTCACTCACTCTCTCTCTAATGTGTTTATTTTGTTGTCGCCAATGTGTCGTGTTTTGTCAAGTGCATGATGTGGAAGTATTAACATTGGTATTCATTTTCATTTAGTGTTTTTTTTTATTTCTTTTTTAAATAATTATAATATTTTTTGACGTTTCAAAGAATTGTGTGTTAACATAAATTATGTTAATTGATATTTTTTTAGGTCAAAATTGCATAAAATTATGTAACAAAAATCAAAATTTTTACAGAAAAAATTAGAAACTAGGTTTAATTATGAAATTGATTAAATCAATTAATATTTTATTTGATTTGGCACCTATCCTGCAAATAATAGTATTATTAAAAACAAAATCCAATAAAAAAAAAAAAAAAAATTGTCAGTTTTCGTCTGAAATTTTTGTTCCATAGTGTAAATCGGTTGATAAAGCTTAATATCGTTTTCCACACAAAAATTCGTTTAACACAACTAGGTTAGGTGAAGAAGGGATATGCACCCAAGGGCGCATCTCCACTCGGAGACCAATGCGGTCCATTGTAAATCTCTTCAGTATAGAAGAAGAAGAAAGAGAGAAGTAAAGAAGAAAATAGTTGACAGGTTCAAGACAGTTAGTTAGTCCCCCCATCATAAATAACAGTCCTATTTCCTTGACAAACCCTAGTAGATCGGCTGGATTACATCCAGCATTACACCCCAGTTCGTCGTGAAAACTATCCCCTAGCCATTTTTGCCTGAGACCCTGCATGCTAGGACAGTGCCACAGAACATGTTCAATTATCTCTAGCTCCTCGGCATCCCCGCACAGTCTGTAAAAGTCCGGTATGGCATTGTCACATTTACTCGTAAAAGCCCTAAAAGAACAATGCCCCGTCAAGAACCCTATAAGGGTCCTGAGACCACTCCTATCCAATCCTAATATAACCCAGGTTGCCCCTGCGACCAATCCAGGCCATAACGCCCTCGACACCCTGCAATCCGCTCTATCCCTCCAGGACCGGTTACATTAACACAACTAAATTTTGTTTGGAATACCCAAAATATTTAGCACTCACATTTGAATATGTTATAACCGAATTTATTGCTTGTCGCAACCAAAACCTATTTTTCAATTCGTTTGGCACTTTATATTTTTGTTTGTATTAATTAAAATATTGATTGAATATTTTAATAAATTTTTTGTTTGTGATATTGATTAATATTTTCACCATTTGTTGTGTCTGTGAACTTCAAATTTTACAAAAAAAAAAATTAACGAAATATTTAAAAGTCCGTTAAAATATTAATTGATACAAATAATTATTAGTTACCCAGCAAAACGACACATTACCAAATAATGGGTAAAGTAATGTATAGCCATAGGGGCCGATCGATTACTTTACACCTTCATTGATGAACTTTATAGGCGATGAGCCTCAAAGTAATGTATATACCCATTACTTTTGAGGTGATAATGTAAGGGGTTACTTATATGGTTACGAGAATGGAAAAAAGTAATGTGTCTAAAAATAGATTTTAAAAAAAGGGGAATTTTTATTAAAAAAAAATTATTACAAATATTTTATTTAAAATTTTTGTAATTATAAATAATGTTGTCAAGATGGGAATCGAACCAGGGAAATTTGGTTGCCAGCCAAGAACTCTACCCACTGAGCTATCGACGCATGATTGCTTTAAACTTAAATGAATTGTTGCGCTTCGTTTTTTCGCTAGGGTTGTCAAAACATTACCCTTTTGCTTACAAAAAAACACAAAGTAATGTATCTAAAAATAGATTCTCAAAAATATTTCAATTATTACTTTACATTTATAAATAATATATTACGTAATCAATAATGAGTAACTTATTACTTTATGCTTGCAAATAAAGAAAAGAGATAACGAGCTATCATTACAAAGTAACGCATGAGAATATCGCACCCATTACCAAAGTTTTGCTGGGTAACAAATAAATTTTATTAAAAACTAATCTTTAATTAGAGAGTGCCCCGGTAGGCTAGTTGGTAGCGTGCTAGCTTATCAGTGCGGGGGTCGTGGGTTCAATTCCCACCAGAGGCTCTGGTCTGTTTTCGCTACAACGAGCCGAAGGCTCGGTTAGGGTATTAACATATAATTTGTAAATATATGATTAATAAATAAATAAATTAGATATTTTGATTGAGTAATTTTTCTGAGTACTATTCCCAATATAGCTCTGGTATTTCAAAACGTACATTTATTGTTAATTCAAAAATTGTTAGATCTGCTCATTTATATGCCGACATCGCATACGAAATTTGAAACAATTAATTGGCTACAAAGATATTTAAAATTTGAAATTATCTGTAAATTTCTTATGTTCTAGTCTAAAATAAGCTCTAAATTACTCAACACATTTGCTCTAACATTATTAAAACAAAAAAATGTCTGATTATCTTTAATTGTTACGTAGACAAAAATATACAAAAATAAATCTCAACACAATTAAAATGTAGTGCCAAAAAAATTGAAATCTATTATATAGCGGGTATTTAGAAAAATAAATAAGTTTTAATATGATAATTCTTTTTAATGCTCACAAAAAATATCAAATGAAATGAAAAGTTTTTATTTAATACAAAAACAAAAAAATACAAAATAATTTGTAGCCTAATGATCTAATTTTCAGTAGAAATAAAACATTTGTTTTATTTTTATTTTTTTTTTGCTCAAAAAGTTTAGAATATTGTATTCACCTTTGAAATTCAAAATTATTATATTATTTTTTGTGGGAATTTCATTCAAAATTTAATGATTTGTTTGTTTATTTTTTTACGTTGTATATTTTAATTATAAAATTTATATTGTATATTTTTTTATTCTATACCAACACCCCCCTAATTCACTCTGCCTTTTAAATGTATCTGAAGAAAATACTGAAAAATATGAAAAATAAATTTATATGAAATGTTTAGAATGATTTTTTGAAAAAGTGCTAAATTATTTTTTTTTTTTTTGGTAAATTTTCGTTTTGTTTGACGTATTTTCTTTTGCAATTTAAAATGCAAAAGTTTCATGTCAAATAAATTATTAAATTAATATGAATATTTTTCTTAAATTTTCTTAATTTTTCAAAGAAATTATTTTTATTATATATTTTTCTAAAAACAAAAATATATGCTTTCACCTTTTACGTCATATGTTGGGAATTTCCTGTTGAAATTTATTAGAAAAAATATTATGAAAATTAGAAGATTTTAATTAAAAAATTATATATCTTTTTTGTATACTACACCCAAAGAAAAAAAAATGAACTAGAATTTAGAAAAATTAACTTAAAATTAAAATCAAAACATCGCTAAAGACACTTTATCAATATTTAATAAAATTTTTCTTGAAATTAAGAAAAAAATTTAACTTAAAATTTGGTCAAAATTTCTAAATTATAGGAAAATTTTACTATTAAATACTAAATTTTTATTAGAAAACAGTAAAATTTCTTTCTAATTAGTTCAATATTTAATAATCTTAAATTTCGCTGTTATTAAGGAAATATTTCCTTGGTTTTAAGAAAAATTTTATTTTATTAAAGTTCATTTGATAATTTTTTTACGAAAAACTAGGACTTATTTTCCTAAAAATAAGAAAATATTTTTTAACATCAAGTTAATAAGTACTTCTTTTAAGTGAAAATTATCCTAAAATTTGATAAAAATTTTCTAATAACTATAAAACTGTTTCTAGGGTAAAGGTAATATATTTTACCACTTTGGGAGGACTTCCGCTTTGTGAGGACAAGCTTTTTGCTATACATTTTTGTCTTTAAATTAAATTATACTAAATGAATGTATCTAAAATAAAATTTCATTAGTAAAAAGGCAAAAAAAAATTTAAAAATGTACTGTAGTATATCCTGAAACGTTATGAATTGTGACAAAGTCAGATCTTTTTCGTAGTTATTAATGTTTCTCCTTGATAGAACTACAAACAGGGACGCCCTAAGTGACACACGGCATATATTGCTAAGGAATATGGGGGTTCTTTGTCTTCTTAAATTAACTAATTTAAAAAAATTGTTGCGCAAATTCGAAATTTTTTTGCCTGTTTCTAAAAAAAATTTAAAATATATTTTAAACTGGTTAAAGTTCAATATTTAAGACTGTTAAGATTAGAGATAGGCACGTGAGCGATTTTTGACTCACGCTCACACACAATCACGAACCAAAAATTACAATCATACATGCTAACTTTTTTAATAATATTTTTTCTTTAAAATTAGGGAAGTATTTAGTTTGTTTATAATTTATTGTTTCTGTTTTTGGAAAAAATATTGAAAATAACTTAAACATCTGTCAACACAACAAAAATACTCTACCTAAAATTATTATTTCTCAAAAATTAGAAAACTTTTACTCGAAAAATAAAAAAATGATATTTTATAAAAATTTTTAAAATTTATCTGAACTAAGTTGCATGAAATTTTTTCCTAGTTTTAGAAACTGATTAACTATTATCAGTTTCTAAAACCAAATAAATTTTTATTATTACATAGGAAAAAATTTTTTACTTTTTGTTTTTAATTGCCTGAACTAATTTTTAGAAAACAATTCTTAAAAATTAGAAAGTTGTTGACTTAAAAACTGAAATGTCTTTTTAACTAAATGGGAGTAAATTATGTTCTAGTTTTTTTTAATAAACTTAGTTTTATTATATTTTAGTATGCAAATTTCTTAAAACTAAGATCTTTTTTTTTTAAATTAATAAATTTTTATTTAATATTCTTGCAAAATCAAGAAATATTACTTAGGAAAGTTATGAACTATTTCTGAGCATATAAACTATTTAGTTGTTACCCAAATATAGAAATTTTTATTCATTTTAAGATTTTTTTTTAGATTTAGTAAAATTTGACTTAATTTAGTAAAATTTGACTTAAATTGAGGAAAATTTTTAAACTTTTTTAAAGGAAATTTTGGTTTCATTTTTAGTTCAGGTCTTTTTTTTTAGTGTATATTTCGATTATTTGTATAAATAATCTTGGACGATTTTTCAAGATTATACAGTCGAACCTATGCAGAAAATAAAAATAATTATACACTTATGGATTTTTGCTCCCGAAGGTTATTACTTATTAACAAATATATTTTTTTTTGCTTGAAATTTGGGTGAAATTTTCAAATTATGAGAAAAATTTCCTAAAGGGAAAGTTCCGAATTTTGAGGCTTTTAATTATTTCAGTAATGACGTTTGTAAGGGTATCCATGTAATAATCGAAATATATATGAACATACATGATCATGCACGAGCTTCCATATGATCATACTTGAGCATATACGACCATATATGTTCTTGCATGGTTCATATATGACCATATATGCCCTCATATGTGACCATATATCTTTGGATCTGTAATTTGAGGGTACATGACCGTATGTAGACATATATGATCATATATGCTAATATATGGCTGATATATGGTCAAATTTTTGGATCCGAAAATATATGGTCATATATGAAATCGTGTGTGATTATTGCATCATACATGTACGTTCATATATATTTCGATTTTTGCATGGGTAACAATATATAATTTATTTTGGTAACGGTTTCTTAACGATACGTTACGTTACGACATTTAAAATGATTCAGTAACAGTAGTGTAAGTGTAACGGTATTTAAGTTAATTCGGTTGTGATAATTTGTAATATATTTTAGCAGGTTTAGTTGCCAATTACTGTATTAAAATCAGGAAAATAACTCTGGTAGATTTAAGGAAGTGTATTATTAATGTGAACATTAAATCAAGGGTGTCCAAGCCATATGCTCTTGGTGCTCATTTGTTTTTGTAAATGCTCTTAGCTATAGGCTGTGTGTTTTAATACACATAGAGCACTCAGAAATAGTAATACGAAATACACAAACAACTTTGCCTTATTAAATTTTTTGTCTTTCTTCACTGTATACACTCAAGTGCAAAGCAACAACTCTTTTGTATGCTTTGCTGGTAAACATTGACGACAGCGATCATCAATGTAGATTTTGTTTTTGTTTAACGTATGATATGAAAAATTTTTTTTCTTTTTTCTTTGTATGTATTGGTTTTTACAATAAAAAATATTGAATCAAAATTAGTTATTCTTTAAATGTATTGGTGTTTACTCTTCCAGAAGGAACTTTTGGGCACCCCTGCATTAAGTTTTAAAATTTAGCCACACTTTTAATAAAAACAATTTTGTTTTTAAATTTTTTTATAATTCATATACCTGAATATTTTTTTTAAATCCCTTAATCAGATTTTCCTAATAATTTGTCATATGGAAAATTTTTAATTTTAATTAAGTTTTTTTTTTTCAATTATATAAAGGTCTATAGAGCAACATACTCATAGATATGAAAATATTGTGGAATTTCTTAACAAAAAAAAAACTTGAAAATAAAATAAAAACACACAAAACGAATTTCTTAAACATGACGCAGTAGGGGGTCAAATCAATTTATGACTACATACTCAAAAATAAAAGCGAAAAACGGGTATTTTTGCAAAAAAAAAATTTAAATAAAAATATGTATGTTGCAGAGCACAACAATATGATGATGATGTTGATGAAAAAAAAAACAAAAGAAATATCAACCTTAAAACTCCTACAAAATTTGTATATGCAGCTGTTTTAGTATTCGAATAAATAAGCGTGGGTTGTGATTGGGCTCTATCATGGAGTGTATAAAGCGAGTGAATACTTATTCATAAAAAGGGGGTATTCCTTGTATGATACAAAAAAAAAACACACAAACATATCTTAATATTTAGTTTAGTAATACACTTATAGATATAATTACTTACAGACATACTTACTACGTATGGTAATATAAGCAGAGCTTGTAAAGAATACAATTCTCTAATTAGATTTACAATTTTGATTAACTATGGAATGATTTAAAAAATCGAATGAACTTTTAATTGGCCTCATTCGATATATTTTAAGATGAATTCTATAATTTTTCATCACTCGATGTGTTAATTTCATTGCGAATGTACTCGATTTACAATTTAAAGAATTCAATCGATTTTTTATTATCGATTTTCTCTTAAGCAGTGGAGCAATTTGGGAAATGAATACAATTTTGGAATAGAATTACTTTTTAATTTCCCTTATTTATCAATAGTAATACAATTCTTACAAGGAGATTCTATTCCCCAGATATCGATGAAATTTGAAAAAAAAATTAAAAAAAAACTTTCGGTATTAAATAGTTTTGATATTTCGAGCGTAAAAATGACATCGAAACTTTTTTATTTGAAAAGTTTTTTATATTTTTCGCGTACTCAATTCTACAGAACTTGAAACTACCTTTCATAAGATTGCCAATTTTATATATCTTTGGAACAAACAAAAAAGAAAAGCAAAGAAATGAAAATTGGGTTAATTTTTTACCACAGTTTTTTTGACTCTTACTAATTGGGCCGCTAAAAAGATACAGGTGCTTATTTGTATCCCTTTTGTCACATATCCAAACTTAATTCAATTAAATAATCAATTGATATGATACACTGAAAATAGTTTGTAGTTTAAATAAAATAAATATATAATTTACTGAAAAATCACTTAAAAACCGGTCTACTAATTTTTCAGTTAAATCAAAAGAACCATTTCATTTATTTTTAAATGTTAAAAAATTAACTTACAATATCCGTAAAAAATTATTAATTTTTCATTTATTTTAACTAACCACAAATTCGTAAAAACAAATGATATTTTCGTTATTTATTTCTTTTAATGGTCAACAAATTCACTACAAAATCCATAAAAATAAATATTTTGTTTCGATAGGTCATAACCGAGAAGACAAATTTTCTTCATTTGCTTTTTTACTTATATTTGCTTTTTTCTGCAACTGAAAATGTAATTTACTGAAAAATCTACTAATTTTTCAGATAAATCAAAAGATTATTTCATTTATTTTACAATATCCGTAAAAATAATTAATTTTTAATTTATTTTAACTGATAAACTAGCCACAAATTCGTAAAAACAATTGATATTTTATTTATTTATGTAATATCAACTGTCAACAAATTTATTACAAAATCCAAAAAAATAAATGATTTTTTTGTTTCGATAAGTCATAACCAAAGAAGACAAATTTGCTTGTTTTGCATTTTATTTTTTGCTTTTTTACTCATATTTGCTTTTTTATGCTCTTTGGATTTTCCCGTTTTTAGCTGTTTCTTAAGACTTTAGAGATTTAAATTGCTTTTTTCACATTTTTTTATCCTCAGTGTTTTTCTAATAAAAAAATATTTTTTCTGATAGTCTTGTTTTTTTTGAAGTGCTTCCCTAACTTTTGCTTGTTAAAAATTTTTTTTTCTACTACACATACAAAAATAAATTGTCAAACGAATTGAAAAGTTTTTTATGGTTGCGACCACCAATAAATTCGGGTAGCACAACCAAATTTAAATTAAGTTGTATTTACCGAGTTTTGTTATGGGCACTAATTTTAATTTTTACCAACCTATTTCAGTTGCAGAAACCGAATTTAAGTTTGAAATTGACCAAATTTTTTTCTGTGTGTAGTTTTATTTTTTTTTTAAAGTGCCCAAGTTTTTGCTTTTCTTGCAAATATTTTTTTGCTTTTAATACATTAAATTTTGCTTTTTTTTTGTCTTCTTTGGTCGTAACAATTAACTGCAAATTCAGTAAAAATAGATGACTTTTCAATTATTTTGTTTAAAAAAAATAAAAATATTTTAATTGAAAATATTAACTGTACCACAAAATCAATGCTTGTATGTAATTTATTTTTAAATAAAACGAGGGCGGATCAATAAGTCCGCGACCTTTCGAACTTCCCTCGTAGTTATATGAAATGCAACACTGCTCTCATCAAGTACCACCTGTTAATAGACTACTGCAAGTTCCGTCATTACCTTTGCGTTTAACAGCAGGATTTTTTTAAAATGGAAAAAGTGAATTTCGAGTGCTCATTAAACATTATTTTTTGCGCAAAAAAAAACCGTCAATCAAACCAAGGAAAAGTTTGATAAATACTATGGAGACTCTGCACCATCGATTTTGATGGTAAAAAAGTGGTTCACTGACTTTCGTTGTGGCCTTACAAGCAAGGGAGATGCTGAACGTTCTGGACGCCCAGTTGAGGTCCCTACACCCAAAACAATATGGTGTCACGATATGGTGTTGGCCGATCGGAGATTGGTTGTGCGATAGATTGTGGAAGACGTAGGCATCTCACATGGCTCAGTGGTTTCACTTTTGAACGATCACTTGGGTATGAGAAAGCTTTCCGCAAGATGGTTGCCGCGTTTGCTCACAATCGACCACCAACGGAATCGTGTGACAGCTTAGTTTCCATGGCAAAAATCCATGAAGTAGACTACGAATTGCCCCCTCATTCGTCTTATTCCCCGGATTCAGCCCCCAGTGACTATTTCATATTCCTAAACCTAAAGAAATCGCTGGGTGGAAAGAGATGAAATTTTTTGGAAGGGATACAAAAATTAACGATACGTTGGACTAAGTGTATTGAGCTAAAAGGGGGTTATGTTGAAATATATATATATTTTTTTTTTTGCAAAAAAAACTGTTTCATTCAAAAAGTCACGGACTTATTGGCCCACCGTCGTATATATATTTCTTTGTATTAAAACAATTTATGTTTGTACATATATGTTCCCGTCGTTCCTATATTTTTAATTATTTAAAAATAAAGTTTCGAATAACTTTTTAAATAAACTACAGTTCGGTACTGTAAAAATATTTTGAGTGTAGTAGAAGAAGAGTTTACTGTTAAATCGCCTAATTTTTCGACTTATTCCCTAAGAAATACAGCGTGGCGCGCATATACTGCTCCACTTAAGCAAAATTTTTAATTTTCCAAATTTTAAAATCGAATGAATTTTCAATTTGATTAATCGAAAGAAACAAATAAGAATAATCGATTGAATTTCCAAATTGTAAAACAAATGAGTCAAAAAAAGATCTTTGAAGCTCTGAGCATAAAATATGAAGTGAAAAAGTATACATACATACATATGTATGTGTATGGTTGACTTTGTATTAATGTATTAGTTTCATGCATAATATTTATTATGTACAATAAGGTATTTCCTCACGAATTTGTATCATTTATTTTTTTTTTATATTGAGTATCTGTTATGCATAAGTATTGGTTTTGTTTGTCTATCAATTTAGGTTTTTTGTTTAAATTCAAAAATTTTTATTTTGTTAAATTATCAAAACGACCTTCTTTCATTGTATGCATTTTAATTATTATCTTTTAAGATATTTTATGTTTGTTCATATATTTGAAAATAAAAAAAAAAAGATTTAAAAAGAAGTGTTTTCGTTAATACACTTAACGCTTTAAAGAGAAGATTAGCGTAAAAGAGATTTTGAAAAAATATTGAAACTTGTACAACAACAAGAAAGAAAGAAAAAAAACATCCTATTGTGTATGTTGTCGCCGTCGTATATGTATGGTATTATACCGAAGCAGGTATCCTGGCGCCGTTTTAATGACTTGTGCATTCAACAAGTCTTCTACTTAAACTGCATCATACATGTATGTATAGTAGTAGTAGATATGTATACAAAGGCAAATACTAACAGTTGAGTTAAAAATTATAGCAGTTATATATATTTTTTAAATGACAGTAAAATGAAACCTGAACTAATCTTACAAGAAATTTATTATAAATATTAAAAATAAAATATAATAATTTTCATTTGGTGTTGCATTAATTGTAAAATCTATTACAAAATTGTTATTAATTTTAAGGTTAATTTTTTTTAATAACCGAAGGTTCCACTAATCCAGAAATTAATATTTTTTCACTTTTTTTTTTTGAAAAAATTATGTTAGGCAATTTTTTAAAAAAATGGCGCCCAACCAGTGTCACTCTAAGATGTATTATAGTAATATGTACTAATTCTTAGTAAAATTATAATAAAAACATTTCTCAAGTACCATTATTTAAGATCAAAAGGAATAATGTCCGCTTTAGGGGATTCCCCAGTACAACTTCTTCGTAGATCAACTTGTTTCTCATTCTAATCCTTTAAACTTCAAAATAGATCTTATCTAAAACTTGTTTAATTTTTATAAGATTATTTTAAAATTTTTTATGTTTATCGTTTAAATTTGTAGGATCAAATTTAGTGATAAAATTCTTTTAATAAAAATTTTAAACGAATCGTTGAATGAAGGTATTTAAACAGAGAAGAAAATTTTGCATTTTTTGATTTTTTATAGTTTTTGCTTTAAGTCATGTTAGATTATTCCTTAAAAAATTTTATTAAATTTTTATGCAGTTATTAGACAAAAAACTATTTAACAGAGGAATATTTTAAAAGAAGAATTATTTCAAATCAGGCTAAATTTTGAAGGCTTGAAAATGTTTTCACCACCCTGTGTTTAAACAGGATATTTTTTCATATAATAGTCTAATACCTTAAAACCTCCTCTGTCATAGCTTAATACATTGTAAACGGGTTGGAGGAGTAGCTTCAAAGATTTATATTTATTATAATTTTTTCCAGATCACCCTACTGTGCGATCTTCGATCACGACAAAAAGAATTGTTGGAGATGTCCAAAATCTACCAAAATATTCGCTCCTATATGATTGAAAATTAACGAAATCTGTTAGATGTTTAAAAGTTTCAAGTGAAATGTGAAGCTCGACCAAAACTGCCAAAAAGGGACAGAAAACGCTGCTCAGAGAAATAAAAAAATCAAGCTTGACCTAGGAGGGGGTCAATTGCCCTCTCTGGCATGTCACAGGATTGGTCTAAAAAAACTTGTCATGACTTCTAAACCGGTAACGTGGTAGGTACTTTAGAAACTGGTACTATTTTCCCCTATCTCGTGACGTGTATTTTCGGAACCGGTCAAGTTTTCACTTATCACGGGACAGGTCCCAATTCCCAACTAACCCTTTTTTCCTGCAGGGCACTTTTACGATTTTTAAAACAATGTATTCAAAGCAATTTCGTGTGTTGATTTACGAGGGTGGATCAATAAGCCCATGACTTCTTGAATGAGAAACAGTTTTTTTTTTGCAAAAAAAAAAATTAATTTCCAACATGATCTCCTTTTAGCTCAATACACTTAGTGAAACGTTTCTCCAATTTTTGTATCCCTTCCAAAAAATAGGATTTTTTCGAGGTCCATAAAAAAGGCATTTGTTTGATCAATAATTTCATTGTTGGACCTAAATCTCGTTCCACCGAGCCATTTATTTAGGTTTGGAAATAGGAAATAGTCACTGGGGGCTAAATCCGGAGAATAAGGCGAATGAGGGGGCAATTCGTAGTCTACTTCACTGATTTTTGCCATGGAAACTAAGCTGTCACACAATTCCGTTGGTGGTCGACTGTGAGCAAACGCGGCAGCCATCTTGCGGAAAGCTTTATCATACCCAAGTGATCGTTCAAAAGTGAAACCACAGAGCCATGTGAGATGCCTATATCTTTCACAATCTATCGCACATTCAATCTCCGATCGGCCAACACTAAATCGTGAATTTTTTCAATTGTTTTGGGTGTAGAGACCACAACTGGGCGTCCAAAACGTTCAGCATCTTCCGTGCTTGTTTTTTACCATTGAAATCGATAGTGCACAGTCCCCATAGTATTTATCAAGCTTTTCCTTGGTTTGATTGACGGATTTTTTTCGTAAAACATAATGTTTAATGAGGAATCGTTATACATTTTTTTCCATTTTTAAAAAAAAATCCACGAGGTTGTGTTTTGAACAGCTGTTAAACGCAAAGTAAATGACGGAACTTGCTCAAAATTTAACAGTAGGGAAGTTCGAAAAGTCACGGACTTATTGATCCGTCCTCGTAAATAATGTTCTTTTACTGTTGTTTTATTAGTTATCCTGCGAACTTTTCAGCCGATGTGTTATAACTCGTTTTTTATATGATATTCCAGTTTGTAATATTACTTTAATTCAGAGAGATTAATTGCAATCGACTTGGTACATTTTGTATGAGTAGCAAAATATTGACATGTCGTTCTTCCATCGATGTTTCGACATTATAGAATCACACTTAAATTTTTTTGTCAAAGAGAGTAGAAACCAATTAGTAACGAGTAGTAATCTGTTTCTGCTCGCTTCTATTTTCCAATGTATTTAATATGTAAATGAAAAGGGGCATGATACTTTTGGTTGGCAACACGCCCCCCCCCCCTTACTTTAACGATTTTGGTTTATCTTAATTTCATTGTTTGTGAAAATGTTGCCATATAAATCAAAGACCGTTTAAATCAAGATAAACCAAAGTCGCTAAATTGTGGAAAGTGTTGCCAACAAAACATGTAAAATCGATTGTCTGCACGAAATTATTTTTTCAGCGTTGCTAAATATTTGTTCTCAATTGTAAGACTATAGTATCATCATCATTTAGTTTTTTTTTTTGTATCTCAAGTGGTTTTTCTCGATATGACGTATTCATAAAATTGTTGTTGTTGTTGTTATTTTTGTATTTAAATGTTATTGTTTTGTAGGGTATTTCGTATATGTGAATGTATGCTGCCTTTCTGTAATAATTTTTTTTGAAGTGTTACATGGAATTCTGTAGAAATTTTCAAAATATTCTTAGAACTCATTAAAACTCTTCGCATGTCGTTTTGATTTTTATTTTGACTTTTTCTGTTTGTTTTAGAACTAAAAATTACAGATTATTTTTTAAGGTATTTTAAGATGTTGTTCCTGATAATTTTAATTTTTTTTTGAAAGTTAAAATTCGATTTTATATTTAATAATAATAATAAAAAAACACTTACTTATTTGTATTGACTTTATGAAGATATTCCATTTGAAATGCTTTCATAATTGTTATAAACAAAATTTGTTTTAATAATATATATTGATTTCATTAAAAATTCAGACAATATTTCATTCAACACACACAAAAATTCTTTGCCACAATTTATTTTAATTGTATTCGTTTATATTTTATGAAATTCTTTTATATACATATTTTTTTTTCTGTTGCTGTGACGAGTGTGATTTAAACAAATACACACAATTTTATTTAAAATTATTTTAATTGAAATTTCTTTTAAAATATTTTTTCTTTGATGTTATACAATTTTATAATATTGCGTTAATTATTTTTTTTTTTTTTGGTATTGTAAAAACAATTTTCTTTACAAATCATTGAATTTATGTAATTTCTTTAAATTTTATATTCACTTTTTTTTTTCTTAAATTTCTTATCAATTATATTATATATTTTTCTTTATAAATTTATTTTTAATTATTCCCATTAAGTATCAATTAAATATATGTATTTAATTATAGTAAATACACTTTATAAAACATATTATATCAATATAAAAGCGTTTAAATTTTATAAGAAAATAAATTGAACAAGCGAACGCGCGTTATATTATTCACAAAATATAATACATTGCCACTCGAAGTACGATCAACAACTGTTTGCTGGTGCTACCGTAACAGTATTTGCTTCGATCATACAACACACATGCATATATAAAATTCGTCCGCTGAACAAACGTATGTACATGTGAAACGATACAGTTCTGACATAAAGTCATATAAACAAATGAACAAGCCAGGCAGGCAGGCAAGCAGGCAGTCAGATTAAGAGCTAGACTAAACGACACACTCAGGCAAAAAGAAAAAAAAAATCAAGCATTTCAGCCAGTCAAACCAACCAACCAACAATCCGTCCATTCATCCATCGATCGATCGATCGATCGAACCAACCAACCAACCAACAACATTACACTTAATAATAGATTGTGCTCTAGCTATTTAACTCGTCTCGTATTAAAGTATTTCAGACTACTAGTTACGTAGCCAACTCTAGACATTTAACAGTCGTACGTTGTCTTACAGTCATTTACTCACTAACTCAAACAGGCGGGCAGGCGGCCCATCAAGTTGTTTAGTTTGTTAGGCAAACGTGTCATAAAGACCAAAGTGATCATATACGACTTGCTATAGCTCACCATCAATAATTCCAAATGAAATATCAGAAAAAAAAGAGCAAATGATTTTTAATATCACTATCAATATCGTATAAGAAGAAAAAGAAACTCTGAAAAAAAAGAAACTCTGTAAACGTACTTAAACACATATTAAATTGATCAGTTTTGTTTTCAGAAAAGAGCAGGGACTCCCAACCTTTTAAGATATTAAGAGATTGAAAATAAAGATTCACATATTAATTTAATAATAATTACAGCCTAACACTGGTTAAGATGCTGGAATTTCATTTACTTATTCTGAGTAGTATGTTACCTTTGGCGGAAGACTACAAAGAGTCTTTTTTTCTGTCTACCTGTGTTTTAATACCTGAGCAAGTTTTTGAGGCTACAAAATATGTATACAGATATGTGTATACTTTGCAGGATATACTTGGTTTCGGACATTAAGCTCAAAAGAATTAAGTTTATACAGGGTGGGGGAAAAACCATCATCTGATTTTCTTACTCTATAACTTTTGTTAAACGTTAAAACTAATTTGGATTTTAAACGATGCGGTTAGCCGTAAGGGTAAAGCTATTTTCTATTATTTTGGTAACAGGTTACGGTTTTTCAATTGTTACGATAACGGTATTGTACGGATAACGGTTTTGTAATTATTTCGTTAACGGTATTTTTGGGTAACGGTATTTTAAGGGTAACGGTATCAAAAGCTCTGCGGGAAAAAAGGAGTCAGTTGGGAATCGGGGCCTGTCCCGGGATATGTGAATACTGAAACGGTTTCGAAAATACATATCATGAGATGGGTGAAAAGAGGAACGGTTCCTAAAGTACCTATCACGTGACCGGTTTTAAAGTCACGACATGTCCTTTTATACCAGTCCTGTAATATGTCACAGAGGGCAATTGACCCCCTCCTAGGACAAGCCCATGTTAAAGTGACCGGTACCGTGACCGGCTCATTGTGACGTGTTCTGGGATAGGTCCTTTTCCCGCAGGGAGGGTAACGATATTTTAGTTTTTTTCTATTATTTTGGTTTATGGGTAACGATTTTTAAATTATTTCTGTTACGGTATTTTACGGATAACGGTTTTTTAATTATTTCGGTAACGGTATTTTAAGGGTAACGGTATTTCAGTTGTGTTGGTAACGGTATTTCACGGGTAACGATTTTTTAAATATTTCGGTAATGGTGTTTTAAGGGTAACGATATTTCAGTTATTTCGATAAGGGTATTTTCCTGGTAACGATTTTTTAATTATTTTGTTAACGGTATTTTAGCAATAACGGTTATTTAGTTTTTTTTAATGGGCCCTGCAGAAAAAAAGGGTTCAGTTGGGAATTGGAACGTGATAGGTAAAAATTGAACCGGTACCGAAAATACATATCACGAGTTAGGTGAAAAGTGGACCGGTCTCTAAAGTATCTACCACGTGACCGGTTTAAAGGTCATGGCATGTTCTTTTGCGTTGGTTCTGTGATATGTTTTTTGGGGTAAGATGTGTGTCATGTTCTTTTAGACCACACCTGTGACATGTCACAGAGGGCAATTAAACCCCACCTAGGACAATCCCATTTTAAAGGGACCGGTCCTTTTCATATAAAAACCCAGTCCCGTGACCGGTCCCCACCACAGTGAAAGGTCATGTGACGTGTCCTGCGATAAGTCGTTTTCCAGCTGGGGGTGGCGATTTTCCAGTTATTTCGATAACGGTATTTTAGGGGTAACGGTAGTCAGTTGAAAGGGTTTTGTATCGATACTTCAGCGGTATTGCCTGCCATCCCTGTTTTTAACTGATTATGTTTATTCGTCCTTTTAAATTTTGTCTCAATTAGTTGTGGAAAATAATGTCCGATAAATGGCCGCCTTAGGTGTTGATGCAAATTTGGGTTCTTTGCGCAGCAATTGTGGTGTCACATTGTCAATTTCTGCTCGAATGTTGTTATTTTTTTTTATTAATTCTTCATTTACATAACCGAGCCATTAGGGCCTTTTGTGGTTAATAAAAGCTACTATCTAACTTCTTGAAGTGGCTGGACATGTTCGCGTACATCAAATTACTTCAAATATACCAAGAGAAAGAAGTCCCGTCTACAATCAAATCGGAAAATCTGTCTGGCCAGGCCAAATCACCGAAACTAAAGATTACACGCCTTCAAAATACGTATTGTGCGTGCTGTTGAAACTACATATTCTTCAAATCTAGATCTTTAACTTCCAGTAAGAAAAATTCAGTAATCATGGCTGTATATCGGTCACCGTCATCGTAATAGCGTTACTGTATGCTCCTTCGAAAACAATAAGATCCAATAACCTTTTCGAAAGTAACTGTGCAGTACGCTGTGACTTTGAGAGGGTGTGATAGTGCTTCATGAATTATGCTGTCCCTCAAAACCAAAAATTTTGCTTATTGACGTGGCTCATGATCAATTTTGTGGGAAAATCATCCACTTCGTCGTTGAGTTCCAAAATCCAAACATTTCATTGTTATTCACTATACATTTTGCACGTTTGTTCTTCACGAATGTCAAAACCAAACTGACATACGATGCCATTTGCAAAAATAGCAGCACTTTTCAAATGTCTGATACTTATTGTCCCACATTAATGCACACTGGTGGGTCATGTGAATCAAAATGACCTAAAACTATCCAGCATCCTTCTAAAGATTTGCTGGATCAATTTCATTTCTACTTCTCATAAAATTGAGTCGTTGTTATATATTTACGAATCTGATGCTAAATGGATGTCTCCTCGTCTTAACGGGCCTGAAGTTAAACATTCAGATACTTTTAAAAAGTTTACTATGTGGAACATAACTCAGACAGTACATGTTTTTGAATGATCTATTCATATGAAGGCCGTTTAAAATGAGCTTAGACTGACACAGAGATGGCGGTATAAACTGCAGAAAGTTAAATGCATTGGAAACTTCCATCTGTTATATGAACACATGTTAAATTTCATTTCGATCTGGCAACTTATTCGTGTAGTAACAGCTGTACAAAGAAAGCGATTCAGTGAAAATTATAAATTCAAGGTGTCATTAAATATTTTCATAAGAAAGGGACAACAAGCTAATAATGATATGGTCAATGGGTTAGGGGAAAGTGCTCCATCATATGCAACAGTAAACATTGGGTTGCTAAATTTTAATGTGGTCGTATAAGCATTGAAGATGAACCACGAAGTGGTCGTCCAAAACAACAGCAGAAATCATAGCTAAAGTACATGCATCTTCAATGATCGAGTTCATTTTATATCGCATCAAGAATTACAGATGAGAAAGCTTTCCCCAAGATGGATGCCGCATTTCTTAACAGTTGACCAAAAACGCATTCGAATAAAAATTTCTTAAGCTTGTTTAGACCGATTAAAGCGAAATAAAATGTGTTTTAAGCGTCATTTCATAACCATCACTACACACCAGCGGCAAAATAACAATCAAAACAATGGACTGGTGCTGGTGGAAGTGCAACAAAGATGTTAAAAGCAATTTAATCGGCTGGTAACGATTATGGTAACGATTTTCTGGGATTACAAAGGTATTTTTTTTGATCGATTATCTTCAAAAAAGGTAAAATAATAAATTCAGAATATTATTGTAATCTTTTGGATAAATTGAATGTGAAAATTGCAGAAAAATTACCTGGTTTACAACAACAAATAATTTTTTTTTTTTCATCAAAACAACGCACCTGCACGCAACAGTCTTTTAACAAATGGCAAAAATTAACACTTGCTGGCAGGCGTTTTACCTCGAATGAAGATGCTATTGCAGATCTAAATGATTATTTTGCAGATTATCAGAAAAATTATTTTAATGAAGGAATAGAATTGCTAGAAGTGAATTGGACAAAGTATATTAAAATTTCAGAAAATTATAAGACATCGACTGAAAAGCCCGTAGGTTAACCAATAAAACTATTTTTTTTTTTGGCAAAATTCAAGACCGATACAATCACTCGAATGCCTTTCTAACATTTCTATACCACTTTACCAAAATAAGCCTCTGTTTCGGCAATCACCTCTTCATACGAACCAAATCTTTTTACAGCGAGCATTTTTTTTAAGGTCTGAAAACTGGTAATAATCGCTGGGTGGCAAATCTGGCAAATACGGTGGGTGGGGAAGATACTGACATTGTAATTCCTGCAATTTGGCCATGGTATCCAACGACTTGTGACACGGCACATTGTCTTGATGAAGAGGCAAATGGGTGCCAAAACAGCTTACTCATGGCCAAATGTTCATGCAAAATAAAGCCGACATGTACCTTCGATGTCTTTATGAAACCAGGGCAGATCAATAAGTCCGTGACTTTTCGAAATTCCCTTGTAGTTATATGAAATGCAACACTGCTCCCAACAAGTACCATCTTTTAGTAGACCACTGTCAAATTTAGAGAAAGTTCCGTCATTTACTTTGCATTTAACAGCAGGATTTTTCGAGGTCCATAAAATAGGCATTTGTTTGATCAATAATTTCATCGTTGGAGCTAAATCTCTTTATACCGCGCCATTTCTTTAGGTTTGGAAATAGGAAATAGTCACTGGGGGCTAAATCCGAAGAATAAGGCGAATGAGGGGGCAATTCGTAGTCTACTTCATGGATTTTTGCCATGGAAACTAAGCTAAGCAAATGCGGCAGCCATCTTGCGAAAAGCTTTAACATACCCAAGTGATCGTTCAAAATTGAAACCACTGAGCCATGTGAGATGCCTATGTCTTCCACAATCTATCGCACATTCAATCTCCGATCGGCCAACACCATATCGTGAATTTTTTAAATTGTTTTGGGTGTAGAGACCTCAACTGGGCGTCCAGAACGTTCGGCATCTTCCGTGCTTGTAAGGCCAGAACCAAAGTCATTAAACCACTTTTTTACCATTGAAATCGATGGTGCAGAAACCCCATAGTATTCATAAAGCTTTTCCTTGGTTTGATTGACGGTTTTTTTCGCAAAAATTATGTTTAATGAGCAAACGAAATTCACTTTTTTCCATTTTAAAAAAAAATCCACGAGGTTGTATGTTTTGAACAGCTGTAAATGACGGAACTTGCTCAAAATTTGACAGTAGTCTATTAAAAGGTGGTACTTGATGGGAGCAGTGTTGCAATTCATATAACTACGAGGGAAGTTCGAAAAGTCACGGACCTATTGATCTGCCCTCGATTTTATGAACTTTTTTGGTGTATTACGGTATCACCACCTCTGTTGGGCGACCAGATCGTTCGGCGTCTTCGGTTTTTGTACGACCACGTTTAAAGTAAGCAAACCACTTTTCTACCATATGTCTCGATGAAGCTGAGTCCGAATAATACGTATGAAGCAATGTTTACCAATGAACGAATTGTCATTAAATCATCTGAAGGTTGGTAGTTCCAAAAAATCATATGGATTTTTCATTAGTAGCGTTACCTACATATGTATTTTTCAGGCAGTGTGTTATTCAAAGTCGGCCAAGCTAAGGAAAGCTTGTCTGAGTAGAAAGACTCAGCCTTGTTGCGAATAATTTTTTTTGTATGTAATTTGGGTATAAGGATCCTTCCCAAAACACATCCTTCTTAACCCCCATGGGAACTATGCTCTACTCTACTTTCTGTTGGGGAATTATGTCTAAAAATGTTCGGTCATAATCCCCAAAATTGAAATAATATCCGTGTGGGTTATGACCTGCCACCAAAGATATTATTTATCAAATTTTGGGATCACTATTTTTCGTATACATACTCATACAATTAATTTATAAAAATTGTTGTAGTTTCCTCTATAACTGTTGAATAATTTGTGTTTTGTGCCTCTCATACTTATGAACGCATATCAACCATTAAATTCTTAGTGTATTCATACTTAGTTTTTTGTAGTTGTCGCTATTTTGTATTTCTTGTTGTTTTCTGTTCTGTTCGGGTTTACATATTTTATAATTCATACACACACATTTTCAGTTTAACAGTTTAAACTAAACGAGCAGTGTATTCGTTCCTAAAGTGTTGGTTTAGATTTTAGTGTATAATGTAGACGTTCTGTCCATATGTATACTGAACTTGGGCGACATGTTGTAGACATTGTGTTGTCGCCGTTTCTTTTTATACCCTACTATATAGGAAGGTGGTATATTCAGTTGGTTAATGAGTTTGTAGCGTATTTTTGGACTGGTTTTAAGATCTTATAAATATAGATTAGTTAATTCATTTATCACCGACAAAGCCTTAACTGAAACCTATAGAAAATGGACGAAATACAGAGTACAGAGAACAAAAGATGTTTATTTGTTGGAAATAGTTCCAAATAGTAGTAGTAGAAATAGGATCCAAAGGAAGCAACGTTTTCTGCTAATCCTTTTGAAATAAAAAAAAAATATATCTACATATTTTTACTTTAAAGTGTTTGTTGTTGTTATTAAAAAAAAATTAATACAGGGTATATAAAATTCGTTCAAGTCAAATTTGACACTTTAACTTGTTTTGTTTTTGGTTTTGTTGGTGTCGACTTATTGGCATATGGACGGGGTATTATACACATCAGTTTGGGTATGGTGTAAATTGTAGTATTGGATTATCTTTTTGTTGTTGTATTATGTGTGTGTGTGTGTGTATTGGGCTTTTAGTGCATTTGCTATTGTTATGTTGTTGTTGTTGCTGCAAGAATTTTATTATAGTTTAAATTGTTGTTGGATTGCATTGTCTATTTTTAATATTTTTGTTGCTAGTGTATCATATGGTGATACAAACTCAGAGGGAATTCCTTTAGTTTAAAAGATTAAAGAGATTTATAGTACATATTATATGAGAAATTCTTGAAATAACATCAAAAAGTAAAAGGCAAAACGTGTAAATGATAACTGTTTGAGCCTGCAGTCTTTTCTGTAGGCAAGAGCGAAAAAAAGAAATGAACAAAAAGAAAATGAATACAAATAGTTGTAATAAAGTCGACTTCTTTATTAGAGTTCAAATGAGCAACTAACACAAAAAATTAAAAGAAGAAAACAATAAGTAAATAACAAGTTATTTATTGGTGCAGGGGTGGAGCTGCGGTAAACATCCTCCCCCCGTTGGAAGGTCTTGGCTTTCAACAGAATCATCATCTATAGGCAGTACAGCTAACTTTGCAACAACACGCTTCGTAGTTCCAGTGGCTGTGCGAACAACTGCAACACGGACTACTCCATCAGTACCGCAGATGGTTCCAACAACACGACCCATTTGCCATTTGAGCGGCGGAAGATTTTCTTCTTTCAATAAAACCATATCTCCATTTTTAATATTAGTAGTAGATGCACGCCACTTTGAACGTTCTTGCAAAAGCGAAAGATACGAGCTACTCCAATTTTTCCAAAAAATTTGTTGCATATAGCAAACCCTTTGCCATCTATTTAAACGACTAATGTTGATTTCAGTTATTTCAGGTTCCACTATGGATGTCAGCGGTGCACCTACCAAAAAGTGTGCTGGAGTAAGTACCTCAAGGTCATCTGGATTTTCCGAAATTGGGCACAATGGCCGAGAATTTAAAATTGCCGATATTTGACACACCAATGTTCGTAGTTCATCAAAAGTTAAAGTTGACAGGCCAACAGCACGATAAAAATGATATTTTGCAGCCTTAACTGCAGCCTCCCAGAGGCCCCCAAAATGCGGAGACCTTGGAGGAATAAATTTCCAATCAATTCCGTCATGAAGGCATTGCTGGTGAATTATTTGCAAATGAGATTGGCTCAAAAATAGCTGCTTTAAATCTGCCAACTCATTCTTAGCGCCTACAAAATTTGTGGCGTTGTCTGACCAAATTGTTTTCGGTTTACCTCTTGTGCTTACAAATCGTTTTAGAGCTGCCAAAAATGATGATGTTGACAAGTCAGCCACGACTTCCAAATGACTAGCCTTTGTTGAAAAACAGATGAAGATGCAGATATAGCATTTTACTGGTGGCCGACTTCTCACCTCAGATTTATAATAAAATGGTCCGCAAAAATCAACACCGGTGGTATGAAATGCTCTATTTGGTTGCACACGATCATTTGGCAAATTTCCCATGATATGATTTGTATATTTTGGCTTTAATCGAAAACATCGAATGCATTTTAAAATAATTTTACTTACAGCTTTACGCCCACCAAGAGGCCAGTATTGTTGTCGAATTGACGCAAGAAGGCTCTGTGGTCCAGCATGAAGAAGTTTTTGATGAAAATGCAAAACTAAAGCACGAGTAAAGGGATGAAGTTTTGGCAATATAATAGGATGTCTACCATCAAAATCTAAAATTGAATTTTCAAGTCTTCCACCTACTCGTATTAAGTTCGTTGAGTCAATAAATGGTGTTAGTGAATAAAGTTTACTTGACGGTAGAACACTTTTGTTTGCCTTTAAAGATTTATATTCTGCTGCGAAATTTATTTGTTGTATATTACGTATCAAAACATGCGTACCCATTTTCAAATCAAATGTAGTAAGCGGCCCAATTTCAATTCCCTTGTGCAAAGCAAACTTTAAAATTACATATTTATAAACGTATCCAAATATGCGCTGCATTTTTCCGAACGAATTACTATTTTTTAATCCGGAAAACCAATCATTCAAAGAAATAGTTGCTAAAACAGTTCGTTTGCGATCAGGCAGGTCGGCCAAAAAATTTAAATTTTTAGGCCATTTCGATGGAGGGCTGCTTAAAAAATCAGGACCATTTTTCCATAGTTTCGAGCGCAAAAGCTCTTCAGGTGTTGCACCTCTCGATAAAATATCAGCTGGATTTAAATCGGTTGGTACATAATGCCATGTCATGTTACTGGTAAGCGTCTGTATACGACTAACCCTGTTAGAGACAAAAACGTTGAAATTTGATGACTCTTCACGCAGCCATGATAACACCACCATGGAGTCAGACCAGCAATGCACTTCATAAGTAGTTGAAAAAGAATTTAATACGCCATCCAAAAGGTCCGCTAGTAGTAGTGCTGCTGATAGTTCAAGCTTAGGGACTGTGAGAGTTTTTAGTGGTGAAACTCTCGACTTTGAACATAATAAAATAGATTTTACGACATCTTCAAGCTCAGATCGCACATATATACATGCGCCATATGCCGACAAACTGGCATCACAAAATGCATGGATTTGTACTGCTGCCTTTGACATCGAAACAAAACGAGGAAATAAAAAACTATGAACGATAGAGAACTTTGAAATGAAGTCCAACCACGATGAATGAAGTGCTTGCGGTAAGCTTTCGTCCCACTGTAATTTATGTTTCCACAAAATCTGCATAAAAACCTTGGCCTTTGTTATAACAGGTCCAATTAAACCCAGTGGATCATATAACCGGGCGATTGCTGATAAAACGGTACGCTTCGTCGCTATGTTGTCGCTTGTCGTTGGCGAGAACGAAAATATAAAGTGATCAGTTTTTGGGTCCCACATCAGACCAAGAGTTTTGGTTATATCAGTTCCATCATGAAATTTTAAAAACTGCTCACAATCAGTTGGCGAAACACCTTCTAAAGCTGCTGCGTTGTTTGAGCACCACTTTCGAATCATAAAGTGCCCTTTTTGAAGTAATTCTGTTACTTGTCTGCGAATTTCTACGACATCATCAACCGAATCACCACCAGTGATTAAATCATCAACGTAAAAATCTCGCTTTACAATTTTGGCACCCAATGGAAAATGTTTCTCTTCATCGACCGAAAGTTGATGCATAGCACGAATTGCTAAAAACGCTGCTGGTTTTGTACCGTAGGTAACTGTGTTTAATTTGTAAATTTTAATACCTTCGTGCGAGTTATCTCTCCATATAATACATTGTAGAAAATCATCTGGGTGAGAAATTCTAACGCATCTATACATCTTGCAAATATCACCACTTAGAGCTACTTTAAAAACGCGAAAGCGCAAAAGTGTATTAAAAAGCTTTGGCTGTATTGTGGGACCAGCATATAATATGTCATTTAGTGAAAGGCCAGATGAAGTTTTTGCTGAACCATCAAATACAACTCTCAGCTTTGTTGTTGTACTATCTTCTTTATACACACAATGATGAGGCAGATAATACGTGTTTACACTTGGGGGTATAGAGACTAACGACATATGATTTAAATCTGCGTATTCTTTCATAAATGCTGAATACTGTTGTTTGAGTTCAGCATTTTTATTTAGCCTTTTCTCCAAGCCTTTGAAACGTTGCAAAGCTCCGTCGTACGATTCACCAAGCATCGCACTCTCTTTTAATTTTGGTAAGGTCACAGAATATGCACCAGAATCTAGGCGAATAGTTGTTTGTTTAAATAAGTTCTCACAAATGGCATCTTCACTAGCAGAGTTACAAAGACTGTCGACATGGTTTTCTACTTCCCAAAAGCCTTTAATAAGAGAATAAAGGTTCTCTTCCTCTTGCTGCTTAACGTTTTTTGATGTTGTTGCTAACGACCAGGAATTCGCTGCGCAAAAACCACCACCAGACACTACCCAACCGAATAGAGTTTTTTGTAAAATGGGCAAATTTTTGGACAAACGCACTTGCCCAACGCACATTAGCTCAAAAAATAGACCGGCACCAATCAATACATCTACACGGCCCGGTTGGTAAAATAAGGGATCTGCCAACCTTACGTTTTGTGGGATATTCCAGCTTTTTACTTTGATGCTAACGCTAGGCTGGTAGTCTGTTATAGTTGGCACCACAACAACAGAGAATGAAGTTGAAAAATCTCCATGTTGAGATTTTACGCAAATATCGGCAGATTTATCTGCTTTAAAAGTACCATCACCAATACCTGAGATGGATACGCACGCTTTCGTTGTCTTCAGCTGAAGTTGATTTGCTAGACGCCCAGTAATAAAGTTGAGCTGCGAAGCTGAATCCAAAATAGCTCGACAAGGTACGAATGAACCTGAACGATTTTTGATCAAGATTATAGCTGTGGCTAGCAACACATTAAAAGCAGGAGAAGACTCTTGAGCTTCAGGTGGAGGACTGGAGATTAAAGATGAAACAAGTGTGGACTGCGCTGATGCTGGCACCTGCGCTGGCGTTAACGAATGTAGAGATGTAGATGATTCGACGACGGCATTATCGATATGCAGTAGTGAATGATGTTTCGATGGGCAATGACGGCAGTGGCCAGATTTACAGTTTTTTAACATATGCCCCTTTTTTAAGCAATTTAAGCATAGTTGCAATTTTTTAGCTTCTTTAAACCGGAGAGTGGGAGAAAGATTTCCAAAACCAGAGCAATTAGTAATGTAGTGCTCTTTTGAGTCACAAAACGTACACAAAAACGATGCTACTGTAGAGGCCACAAAAACACTACGCCCAGTTGAGGAGGGCTTTCTGTTAGCTAACTGACTTGGCACTTTGGCTGGCATGGCACTCTCTAAATTTTCTAATATGCGACACCTATTTTCTAAAAATGTCTCCATAGAAGACCAAGTCGGCAGTTTGTGTATAGGCAAATTCTCTTCCCATTTTATTTGTGTTTTTGCGTCAAGCTTTGAGGTAACCAAATGTACCAAAAAACCATCAGCGATTTGTTCTTGTGTACCTATAGTTTGCAGTGCACGCATATGAGCCTTAAGCTTATCACTAAGCTGACGCAAATTTGCAGCAGAATCTTTCTCAACACCTTTCAGCCCAAAAATCTCCTTAATGTGTGTCTGAAAATTAAGCAATTTATTATCAAAACGATTTTTTAATAATTCAATAGCCTTATCATAATTAGCTTCGGTAGGTTCCAATGATGAAATAGTGTTTAAAGCAGCATCCTTCAAGCTAGCACGCAAATGTTGAAATTTTTCTATTTTGCTTAATTCATTATCATTGTGAATGACCGTGCTAAACATAGCAAAGTAATCTGGCCAACCCATGTACGATCCAGAAAATTGTGGTATTTTAAGTTCTGGCAATCTTGATTTACGGTGTGACATAGACAAATAAGGTAAAGTTTCATCCAAAGACAATTGATGAACGGTCGAAGAGTGTTGGTTCAATTGTGTTTTTTTATTATAATTCAATTGACGAGTTAATTTAGCCTTAACTTCCAAATACATCGCCACGAAATTATAACGAGTATTGCTTTCCAATTCGCCGCTATCAACTTCTTCAAGAGAGAATTGTGCATGCTCAAAGCTTTTGTTAAGATTATCGGCGAATTCAAGACGGACCAAAAGCTCTGAATCATCATACTCTTTCAACTGCACAACATTTAGCGCCATGTTAAGGTGTACCAACTGCTTTACGATTGCAGCGACCTTATTTTTATAAGGAGACAAATTAACAGCCTCTGTTGTGTCACCGTTGGCAGCAAAATTTTCGTCTTCGTTTGCCATTGTACAAATAATTTAAAGAAAATAAATGTATGTAAATAGATCCCGTTGTACAATGGCTACGTCACAACAAGTAAATATTTTTTCTGTTTTGTTTTTTATGTTAACCGGTAAATACTGTATGTATGCAGTTTGATCCGACAAGCAAATACGTACACCCTTCAAAGTTTAATATTTAGCAAAAAAAGGTGTTTAATTATCCGAATTGATAATATACCGAAACGATTTTATTTAAACAATCTCGTCGGGGTCACCAATGTTTGAGCCTGCAGTCTTTTCTGTAGGCAAGAGCGAAAAAAAGAAATGAACAAAAAGAAAATGAATACAAATAGTTGTAATAAAGTCGACTTCTTTATTAGAGTTCAAATGAGCAACTAACACAAAAAATTAAAAGAAGAAAACAATAAGTAAATAACAAGTTATTTATTGGTGCAGGGGTGGAGCTGCGGTAAACAATAACATTTTTATTTTATTTAAATTTAAATTAAAATTTTATAGAATTTAAGATTTTTCTTAAAATTTCATGATTTTTATCTTAATAATCAATTCGCTTTGTCAAATACAGTTATTTTTGAGGCTTGAATAAAGAAAACTTATTGACCAACTAAAGAATTCCTAAGGGGTAAATGGCGTACAACATTTTGGATATATTTAGAATGCACGAATTCTGTTTTATAAACCTCTTATAAATACCTGATCTGATTAGATCAGATCTGTTTATATCTAATTATATATGATTCTATTTAATTAGTTCTGGTGCCAGATGTAATTATATATGATAATATATGGCAAATGTGATGCACTTTATGGCCAGATCTAGCGCCAGATCTGTTCACATCTTAAGTGATCTGTTGGTTTTAATGGCATATAAGGGCTGATCTGGTCATATTAATGAGCGTTTCACACCAGAGGCCGCTTCTAGTGTATGAACCACTATTCCAGTTTCCAATGTCTTGCCGCTAAACCTATTGTGAATGAGCGTCTTTGACAGCTGGAGTCATTTGGCTGAAAGGTAAAAAACAATACTAAATATTGCCACATCGAATTTCGTACCACACGCAGAGAAAAAACATGGTTGCAATATGATCACTGCTACTATATTGTGCTTGCTGCAATCGGGCATGGTTGTCACAACCAAGTTATTGGTTTTCTAACCATCAACATGGTCGCTACCATCATTATTTAGTAAATATTTTACTATTTTATGATTAGCACCTTCTATTTTATATCATGATTGGCTGTAACCATACTGTGGTAAAACAAATTCAGACTATGGAACAAATATGATAATTATACAACGATAAAATGCTGGCAACAATCAATAAATAATTATACAATCAAAGAAAGAAAAGTTCTCAAAGTCTATGATTTTTTTCCTTAACAATTTTTCTTCAAAAAGTCCTTAATATTAAGTTTTTTTTAGAAAAAACTTTTCTAAAGGAAATATTCTTAAATTTAAAGAGCTTTTTCATAATTTCAAAGAACTTTTCCTTTAAGAAATTTTCTTAGATTATGGATCATATAATGATAATCCAGGAATCATAATATAGTTATGAGGGACCATAATATGATAACATTTTGAGCATACTATGATTATTTGCGATCATATTATGATAAATTCAATATAAAATGTTTAGTTAGGACAATGATATGGTAATTTTTGAATCATAATATAACTGTAGGAACCATATTATGGTAAAAATATGGTTATTTTATTATCATAATATGATAACCATAATATAGTTGTATTATGTTTAGCACAACCATAAACCCAATAATATATGATGCTCTTCGAATATGATTGACCCAACTATGTTTTTTCTTTGCGTGCAGATAGGGAAAAGTGTGAAGAAAAGTGCGGCCGAGGGTCATCTGAACAATTTTATCGGGTCGCTTACCTTGCTTTAAAAGTGGTGATTTAAAAGTGGTGAAGCTTATGGACAAGGAACAGGCGGGTCAACCCAAAAAATTGGAAGAATTGGAATCATTGCTCTATGTGGACAAATGCCAAATGCTTTACGAGTTGTCAGCATTATTGGGGGTGGATGAGTCGACAGTCAGCAAACGCCTAAAAGCCATGTGATTGATTCAAAAGCAAGGAAATTACGTGCCATAGTTAAAGCCCATTACGATAACAGCCAAGTCATGGGTTTTCCCGGACAGCCATCAATATCCTTCGCAATGGCGAATATTCATGGCATGAAGCTTATGCTCTTTAGTTGTTGGGATCAGCGACAAACCGAATGAAATGATAAGGGGAAACGCTATCGGACTCATGCGTTTAAGCCGCGCAATAAAGCAAAAACCGCCGGAATACGAACAAAGGTATGACAAAAGTGATTTTGCAGCATGACAACGCCCGGCCAAATGTTGCAAGAACGGTCAAGGTATACTTGGAAACACTGAAATGAGAAGTTCTACCCCACCCGCCGTATACTCCAGACATCGCTCCTTCCGATTACTACTTTTTCCGGTCGATGACACATGGCCTGTCCCAGCAGAAGTTCACTTCATATGAACAATGAAAAAAAAATTGGTCGATGGTTGGATTGCCTCAAAAAACAAGTCATTCTTCCGAACTGGTATTCGAAAATTGCTGGAAAAATGGGAAAAAGTTGCAGTCGGCGATGAACAATACTTTGAATAATCTATTTGTTACCATTTTGGCGCAATAAATCCGTAAATTTCGAAAAATTATTAATTCAAGGTCCCAATACAAGGTGGCCCAAAATGTATCACCCTATCGGAGAAAGCTAGTATTACTTTTGCAGATGACAGGAATTGTCAGCACTCTGTTAATATTTGCAAAGTAAACAGAATACACGTGGACAAGCTATGGAACGCGATACTCCTTAAGAACGACGACTATTTTGCAATATTTATTTTTCTGTCCAAATTTATTATGAGCGACGAGGCCAATTTTCATCTGAACTGATAAGTAAACAAACATAATTTGCACTTCTGTGGCACTGAGAGTCTACGTATCATTCATGAAGAGCCATTACATCCATTCATAGTCACTGCATGTTACCCCATTTACCCCTGAGATGCCCTCGGGCCTTATTTTTTTGCGAACGCCATGTGTAACACGTAATCTTGATCAACCAGGTTTTATTGCCGCAAATTGATGGGGACATGTGGTTCCAACAGGACGGTGCAACTGCACTTACAGCTCGTGCGACAATGGACATTTTGAAAGATGCGTTTCCAGGTCGCCTAATGTCTCATTTTGGTGATTTGCGGTGGACAGCAAGATTACTCGAGTTAATTGCTAACGGCTTTTTTCTTTGGGGGTTTTTTTTTTTGGAAATCACGGATCTATGTGAACAATCCACAGCTCTAAAAGAGAATATTCGACAAGATTGCGTGAACTTATCGCACGAAGTTCTCTCCAGAAAAAGAGCTCAAATGATCATCAACAAGGGCGGTCTGGAAAAATCAATGGAAAAAACTTAATAGGCCCAGAGAAACATTAAAAAATAATTAAATTATGTCGATTAATTTTAAGGATAAAGCAAAACAACATCGGGTGTTTAGCCGCAATGTGGGCTTATCGATGGTGCCTGATCTGTTTATATCTGAAGAGATATACCAAATTTCGTAATCCCTTCGTCCAGATCTGATATCAGATCTATCCATTTGAGACGTTTTCAAAGGATCACAATAAAAATGTATTTAAAAATAAGGTAGTTATTATTTATTAATTCCTTGATTAGATATTTTATGTTCAGATCAAATTTAATCTGATTGTATATGGTGTGCCAGAACTGCCTAGGTTTGATCAGATGTAATAAGATCTCAAATTCGCCCCCAATTTCCAAGATCTGGTACAATTATATCTGCTGAGAACGGATCCTTTTTACACTGGTAGTTATTTACTGTTGAAAAAACCTCAACTAAACGATGATTTTATTTTTTAATTTTCAGATAATTTTTTATCTCTTTTTCGGAATACCTACTTCTCTGTATTGATTTCTAGTGGTAAAGATATTTGGTGGTCATCACTTTTTGATACATCAATTTACTGACATTTATAGTCTAATTTTACAATTATATTTATTATTTTCCGCGTCCACATAACTTTTTTCAATTGATTTAAATTAAATTGATACAAAGGGTTAACTGTCTACTAAAGATATTAATATGAAATTGAAATGAAATACAAAATGAGGTTTAAGTAATGATCACGTCACCAATTTGTAAACAGCGTTTTTGATTTTTAACAAATATATTTAACACTTTTTTTAACAGGCATTTGAAATTAAAACTAAATAAAATCCTTCTAATGTTTAAAAAGTTATGAGTGAAAATGACAAGTTAATATATTAAATGGTAAACTATAGTCACACAATAGTTTATTTAAAACTTATTACAAAGCAACATATCAAAAGCAAAGAGCTTAGCAAAAATTAACATCAACAATTAATGATAATCACCTTTTGTCTTATATAATCTGAGACATACGTAGTAATTCCGTAACAAGGAAATGACAGACTATAGTAAAACGATAGCTAAATACCTATTGTAAAATATCTTACAGAAATTAAACATCTGTGTGAATATTAACAATAAAACTTAGTAATAATCTGCATATTGGCTTATGTAATCTTGTCATCAGGTAATATAAAACAATATATTGAAGGAGTTTATAGGGATACAAGTACTATCATTGTAAATGTACATTAATGCTAATTATATTCTACACCATATCTGGTGAGGGTATATATGACTTTGTCATTCCGTTTCCAACATGTAAAAATATAGGTCTGATTCTCCATTAAGTAAATAAATTCTTGATCCTTATGTAATTTTATCCGCGGTGCTCAATTACACCTAGATATTTGGACATCCTCCTGAGGAGTGTGGTATTGATAATGAGTAAAATCGGTCCAGCGGTTAAAAAGTTATGAGTGCAAATGTGAAAGTACCTCCAAGTTTTCCATACAAATTGGTGAATTTTAGTAGAATTAGTAGCGAATGGCAAGTAAATTAATTTTCACATGTTTTTTCCCCAGTCGCTTAGAATTAAATAATATTTTAAAATTTTCACCACTAAATTTTTTTTCACTACAAAATATTTTTTTCACCTCCAAATTCTTTTTCACCACAAAATTTGTTTTCAAATCAAAAAAAAAAAAAAATTTACCTCAAAAAATTTGATTTCACATCAAAAAAATTTGTTTTCACATCAAAAAAATTTGTTCACCTCAAAAAATTAGTTTTTTTCACCTCCATAATTACACTTCTTAATTTTTTTTTAACATTATTTGTATCAAAAAACGGAGAGAACATTTTTTGTAGGACATTAGTGGAGAATATTTAAAAAGCCCAGCCGAATTTCAGCATTTTTTACTTGTTATTTTTGAATTAAGTTTTACTGGAATTGCAAAAGTAATAGACAGATCAAGAAAATTTTCCGTTCATCGACATACGAGGGCGGATACTTCGGTGACTTTTCGAACTTCCCTTATAGTTATATGAAATGCAACACTGCTCCCATCAAGTACTACCTGTTAATAGACTACTGTCAAGTTTTGAGCAAGTTCCGTCATTTACTTTGCGTTTAAAAGCTGTTCAAAACATACAACCTCGTGGATTTTTTTAAAAATGGAAAAAAGTGAATTTCGAGTGCTTATTAAACATTATTTTTTGCGAAAAAAAACCGTCAATCAAACCAAGGAAAATCTTGATAAATGCTATGGAGACTCCGCACCATCGATGTCAATGGTAAAAAAGTGGTTTACTGACTTTCGTTTTGCCCTTACAAGGTTGGAAGATGCCAAACGTTCTGTTTGAAGTCTGTACACACAAAACAATTGAAAAAATTCGCGATATGGTGTTCGCTGATCGGAGATTGAATGCGCGATAGATTGTGGAAGACATAGGCATCTCACATGGCTCAGTGGTTTCAATTTTGAACGATCACTTGGGTATGAGAAAGCTTTCAGCGAGATGGCTGCCGCGTTTGCTCACAATCGACCACCAACGGAATCGTGTGACAGCTTAGTTTCCTTGGCAAAAATAGACTACGAATTGCCCCCTCATTCGCCTTATTCTCCGGATTTAGTCCCCAGTGACTATTTCCAAACCTAAAAAATGGGTCGGTGAAAAGAGATTTAGCTCCAGCTATAAAATTATTAATCAAACAAATGCCTACTTTATGGACCTCCTGCTGTTAAACGCAAAGTAAATGACGGAACTTGCTGAAAATTTGACAGAATTCTATTAAAAGTTGGTACTTAAAGGAAGCAGTGTTGCATTTCATATAACTACGAGGGAAGTTCGAAAAGTCACGGAGTTATTGATCTGCCCTCGCATAATCTCTATTTCCATATAATCAGAATCTGAGGGTTTTATTGTAGGAACTTAAATATTTTCCCATACAAAAATTTTGTTTAGAGTCAAGTGGTTTTTATTAAGGGAAATCTCTCAAGGAAAAAATTCTTAAAATTCGAAATTTTTGACTGTCGGGAGAATTGCATGAGGGTTTTTTTAAGAAAAAGTCCATCGAATCTAAGGCTTTTTTCCTGTGGAGTTTTATATGGGTAAAAATCATTCGAAACGCAGTATAAAAGGGTCCTCAAAATTAAGTGTTTTTTAAAATGAAATAGTCCTAATAATCTAAGAATATTTCAAAAGCAAAAAGTCTTTATATTTATAATCTGAGGGTTTTTATATCGAAAAAATCTTTCAGAATCTGGGAGTATTTTTAAAGAAAAAAGTTCTCAAAATCTGAGGATTTTTCTTAAAAAATAAAAATCGTCCGAATCTGAGAATTTTTCTAAGGGAAAATGCCCTCAAAGTACGAGGGTGATTTATAGGTAAAGGTTCTCAAAGTCCGTGTGTGTTTTTTATATTGGAAAAAGTCATCAGAATCTGAAAGTTTTACTACAGAAAAAAGTTTTCAAAACTTAGTTTAAAAGTCCTGGTGCCGAATTACGGCATTCGTGATCGAACGAAATTCTTCGAAAACTGTTTTTTAAAAAAGTTACCACAATAATACTAATAATGATAACACCAACTTTAACTTTTATTTCCAATCTGGGGCCAAACTACAACATCCCTGATGGAAAATATTCCGTTCTAATGTTTGATTTTTAGAAATAAAAAACTAATTTTGATCGAAAAATTACGATCAGGAATGCCGTAATTCGACCCCTGTTCGATCGTCTTCTAGATCATGGAGAATGTGGGACCTTTAAATTATAATTGATATTAATTTATTTCTATTTAATATTATTAATTCTACATATTTTTCGTTTAATAACCTGGTAACCCTAAATGTTCAGTTTAAATTTCTTAAGTGTGCTATAAATAATTGTATTTTTAAAATTTGTATACGTAATGCATGCAGCAAATTCTAAATAGCAAACACTTGCCAAAATAATTAAATGAGTAAAAATAATAGAGTTGCCAAAAGAATTTATAAATAATTAACACAACAACTACAAATTAGTGCTACTAAAAAACATTTAATTGTGTGGTTGATAAGTTTTATTTTTTTTTGTTAAAAAAAAAACGTATTTGCAAAAAATCAATTTATAGTTAAGATCACTGATCACAAAAACATTTAATACATTTAACAATAGACACTAACAGACATATGGATGAGAAACGTTTGTAGATTCATCTATAACATTTATAGATTCTACAGTTCTATAAATGTTTAAGTGGTGTGTGTGTAGTGTGAAATACGTCAGTTTTAATTGTTTATTTTTTTTTTTTGCTGGCATTTGCGCAAAAAAAAAATTTCGTATTCAAATTCAACAAATAAAAGTTGTTTCGACTATTTAGAATTCTATTTAGCTGTGCGGATGTGAGATTTTGTTATAGTTGTTGTTGTTGTTGCTGCTGGTGTTCGCTATTTGGTACGTTTTTAGCATTTTCATTTATATTATTTGTCGAAATTTTTGTTATTTATTTTTAGCAAATTTTTTTGTTTTTGTATTTCTATTAATTTAGTGCTGTAGCTGCTGTTCACTTCAGTCAGTTCAGTTTCAGTTGAAGTGAGCGCCATTTGTATATTTTTTGTCGATTATTTTTGTTGTTGTTGTTAATGATTGGAATGTGTGTTTAGATTTTTATTTTCAATCTTGTTTATTTATTTTTTTTTATTACTTCAACCCACTTGAATTGATTGGGTTATTTACGTATAAATATATTTTGTATGATTGTATTGTATTTTAATAATTTAGCATTTAAAATGTTTAGAATAAGTAAAGGTGTTGATTGAGCGTAAATAATAAAAATTAAATAATCAAACAAAATTATTAATATGAACAAGAAATTCATAGGAATTTTTTTAAATTAATAAAATTAAATTTATTTATTTTTTATAGAGAATATTGTTTTGTAAAGGGTGTCCCAAGAAGAACGCAATTTTTAAATTTTAAATAAAACACAGATATTTAAAAAAAAAAATCGTGAAACTTTATTATATCGTAAAGTAGACAGAATGAGGTTATGTATGGAACAATATATCGTGCAGATGGCCGCCGCGGCTTTGCTGGCATGCACGCGATCTTTTAATGAAATTTTCAATGACCGTTTTGCATGAATGCTGCGGTATTTCATTAATGCAGCGTCCAATTTCCTCTTTTAAGGCTTGAGTCGTGGTCGGCTTATTCGCGTAAACCATCGACTTCAAAAAACCCCAATGAAAAAAATCTAATGGTGTTAAATTGCACGATCTAGGCGGCCAATTCTGATCTCCAAAACGTGAAATAACACGACCGGGAAATGACTGATGCAGCAATTGAATTGTTTCTCTGGCTGTATGACATGTGGTGCCGTCTTGTTGGAACCACATGCCCTCCACATTCATTTCTTCAATTCTAGGCAAGAAAAAACTGGTTATCATTTCACGATACCGAACACCATTGACTGTTTGCGCTTGACCTGCCTCATTTTCATAAAAAAAAGGTCCAATGATTCCTCCAGCCCAAAAACCACACCACACAGTGACACGTTGAGGATGAATTTGCTTCTCGTGAATCACTCGAGGATTTTCCTCACCCCAAATGCGACAACTCTGCCTATTGACGAAGCCATCAAGATGAAAATGGGCCTCGTCACTGAAGATGATTTTATCGGCAAAATCAGCATTTTCATGTTGTCTCTCCAATACCCAATTAACGAACTCCCTTCGCTGTCCATGGTCAGCTGGCTTCAGTTCCTGAGTCAATTGAACTTTGTATGCATGAAGATGCAAATCTTTCGTCAATATTCGCTGCAAAGTGGATTTGGAGACACCAATTTGCTGAGCTCGGTGTCGAATTGGGGTGGATGGAGTTTGAGCGACATCATCACGTACAGCTGCGACATTTTCGGTCGATCGACCTGGTCGATGGCGCGTTGTTGTCTTTACATCACTAACAGACCCAGTTTCGGCAAATTTATCCATTAATCTCTTTACAGTTCACTCTTTTGGAGCATTATTGTGACCCCAAATTGATCGCAATTTGCGAACTGTAGCCGCAAAACTTTCACCATTTTGGTAAAACAATTTCACAATGAGAATGCGTTGTTCATTCGTGTAGCGCTCCATTTTTACTAACCTCGTACCTTCTACTAGCAAACAATAACAATTGTTCAAATGTCAAACAATGACACTTCGAATGTTGCCAGATTTAAAAATTGCGTTCTTCTTGGGACACCCTTTATAAAAAAAAATAAAATAGATTTGCAGTTAATTGGTAATTGTAGTTAATATTTTAAATGACTTTTAACAATAGTCCAAGGGTAAATAATAAGAAATAATTAGAATAGAAATTATATTTTAGATTGTCACTGACAAGGAAACCTAATTTTTGACATTTTTTCAACACTGCTCTTGAACAAATATGGCAAAAACTTCCAAAACATGTTGCATGCATTTCAGGCCTTAAATTCCCAGATGACGCCAAAACTGACAACGAAAGTATTCCAGAGTAAACTCTAGGATTTGTAAGAGATTTTGATATGTAATAGGGAACACATTAAGGATATGAAATAGAAGGAAGAAAATCGATAATTTTGATTCGGAAGTATGTCAAACTCTTACTGATTTCGAAAATAAAACTGTATAATAATCTACTCTTTAAAAAAGAAGTTTGATAAACCTAATGTCTAATAGGTTTTTTACACTGAACAGCATCTTTGTGAAACGCATGGAAGATGTTGAAAATGTGAAACAAGTGTTTGCATTGGCAAACTTCTTTCATCTTTCATCTGTTATATATTTATTCAGCTGTCAAAAGAATTAAAGAAAAAGACGCACAATTTTTGTTATAAATAAAAAATGAATTTAGAGAAAGCATTAATCATTGGAATAGTTGTTGCTTTGCAAGAACAAATCCGAATTTTAATGCAGTACATTGAAATATTAAAGGCCATTCTGGAAGAAGATGATGAAGAAGAATTTTTGGTAGACATAAGTATGAAATTCTTACATCTGCCGCTCATTTTCCTTTGTTGAATAAATTTTTTTTTTTATTTTCTGCAATGTCAGATTGCTAGTGATGGCACAAAGAAAATCGATTTTTTTTGTAATTTTTTTTAGTGATGACACTTAAAATAACGAAAGATGTAAGATGGAATAAAATGAGAAAGGATCATTTTGTAGATGTAGAAAGATGTAGAATTTTTAGCCTGTATAATTTTTATGGGAAGATGTTAACATCTTTGCAAATTGATGAAAGATGTAAGATGTAACTCAGTGGAAAAAGGGCTATAAGTTAAAGCAGCATTGCCAAGTTGTGACAAAAATAAGCAAAAAAGGACTTGGAGAAAAATTTGTTGAAATGCGAAATAGCACGAATTTCTAAAAACAAAACACCTAATACGTGTCCGCTTAAATACAAGAGGAAATAGAGTAGAGGCGTATACTTCTCTACATAAAGTTACTGAAAAAATTATTTTTCTCAACAGCAACCTGATTAACAAAACGGAAGAGGGATTCAAAAGGTACTTACTGTCAGCTCACACCATGCGAGCAACAATTAGGATACTCAATAGCTCCATTTTGAATTCAACCCGATATATTGATTTATCTCATCAATTCAACCCAGCCCTATCCCTAATATCGCAGATTATTCCTTCAGCATATCGCCGATCAGACCTAGCACTTCTGCCTAAAAAACACTAGCATCATCTCTCAGAGTCCAACACCACGTCTCATCTTACAGCGGTCAGTGTTAATCTCAATATCAAAATTCCTATCCCAATCCTTCTAGAAAGGAAATTTAACCTTTAATAGCTTGTTGAAGTCCATCATCGGAGTCGAGTATTCAAATGCATGGGTCTCCAAAATTTCACAAATCCATAGGGTATTGACCTTTAAGAAATCGTAGCAGACAGTCGCTCTGCGCTGTCAGCAGGAATTTCAATCGACGTGGTGTTAAGCATTGTATTAAGCACTTATGAAGGAGACTTGCTAAGTGCCTCAGTGACACTAATATATGCCAATGGCGGCATACTTTAGAACTAAGTCCTAAATATACCCTTTGTCGGTGTCCGTCCAGCACACAAGCAACCCCTAAATAAGTACTATATCTGTGAACATCCACAGGAGAGTCTTTGATCTCAACCCTCATTTGGCACCAAACATCTTTTTTTAAGTGTAAAAACTTGACGTAGCTTTTTACAGTTTCGCATCAAGGATGATGTCCAAATAACTTACACTGCCATTTATATGGCAGAGAGCTTGCAGCGAAAGTCTAAGGCACGGAATCTTGGACCTCGTAGTAACAAGTACCAGTTCTGGAGATTCACTCCCAAGCTACTACCTGTAGTCCAGAAACTAAATGTATCAAAAGCATAGTTATCGAGTTCTGTGAGAGTCGATGTAATAATCGAAAGCCATAGCGGTGGAATTTGGCAATCAACGTAATCAACACTCCTTGACATTTGGCTACCACCCAGACATTCGTTAACAATCCTGTTATACAACATGGTTCCTATCCAGGCGCTAAGGAAACTCTCAACATTCAGAGCCACTAAGTCTTGGGGATTGCACTTGCACTCTTACATTGTTCAAGGCTCCTTCTTGTTACAAAAGGAATCTTGAAGCACCTTTGACGAACATAGATCTTTCCACTACTGCCAGTACCTCGCCAAGAGCTTTGACATCGCCAAGAGCTTTGACGATCCCTTGAGTTTCTGTATAATATGAGCATCAATTAATCTTTTCAATGTCTTTAGTAGGAAAGATGAGAGACTGATTAACTTGAAGTCCTTAGATCATCGTAATCTCTCATCCTAACTTTTGGAATGAAGACCACCTTTAACCTTCTCCAGCTAAGTGGAACGCAGGAATGTCTCTCTGGAGAATTATTTTCCTTCCCATTGTATAAATTTTTCAAACGGGGATATTGTAAGCAATTTCGTTAGTTGATGCATCTATGCAAGCTGGAAAATTCGAGTTGAAGAAAAATTCCAGAGACTCTTACACAGGATTCCCAATAAGAGCCGTCATCCTCTTTATATAAGCAAGAACTTGGTTCAATTTAGTAGTGTCCCTAGTATTGTCAATCGATTGGCAAAACTCACTTCATGAGTTTCTTTTAGCAGCTGAGATGGCTTCTTATAAGTCTTTAGCTTATTGCGTCATGACTGCCATGACTTACTGATATAGCTCTAATTGAAAGTTTTTCAGGTTTTTTTTCTAAGGTCAGAGGAAGGGTAAGTAACCCTTTTTCGTCTTAATGTGAGGTCAAGAAACTTTAAACGCCATATCTATGGCTTGTCAAAGGTGTCTACCGAATGTTTGATATCAATAATCGATTTTTATTTTTCGGTCCCTTTTTAAGATTTATCTTTAAGGATCGTATTGAACTTAATCTAGTCAGTTATTCCAGGACTTCTGAAGCATACTTCCGATAAGGATCTTTTATCATATATACTCCAATTTCTGACCGCATGCAAGGAGTTGTCTGAGACTTACAATAAATTCAGAAAAATTCAGGATATATCTAGTAGTGAGACGATATTGATGTGAACAGCTGTGACTACATGGAAAGTAACGCGGACATTGCGTCTGCTTCTTAAGTCAAGAATGAGGAAAACTCCTCTTAGTATCATTTAGACGACACTGAGCATGCTTAAAGAGATTCTCATTGGACACTCAGCTATGAGCAGAATCTAATAACTGTAGGAGACGAGAGGGCGACGAAGGTAAGGAAGCAAACAGGAATCTATTCTGTGAATATCCAGGAATCAAGGAAAGGTAACTCAGATATCTTGGCAGCGTATTTTTCGATGGTCTGGACAGCCTCTGGGATGTAAATATGTCCGGTCTCGCCAAATTTTTGGAGAAATCCGGATGGTTTTAGGTCGTGATTTTTCATTAGGATGTGCGAAGACTTACAGGAATTACAATGGACAACATGACCTCCCAGTGCACTTGCCTTCTGGTGGTCTTTTTGAAACTTACCTAATTACGGAACCCTTAAAGTATCCTTAAACATTGGTTGACATAATTATACTAAAAAAAGTATGTCGAATTTAAATCCATTTAAAATGGAATTACTTCTTCGCAGTATTGAGACTCAGTATTTTTTCTGGGTCATTGTAAGTAAACCCATGTCTTAAAAAAGCAGATTTGATGGAAATTTTGTTTTAAAAAAGTTTTATTAGGAGTCTTTAAAAACCCTGATATGGCAATTATACGAATTTTTATTACGAGAAAACCTTAAAACTAGAACAGACTTTAAAAATCTAAAATAAGTTCTTTAACTTGAAGTTGGCATCTATTTACCCGTTGGATAAATTCGAGGGCGGATCAATAAGTCCGATCGAACTTCCATCATAGTTGTATGAAATGCAACATTGCTCCCATTAAGTACCACCTGTTAATAGACTACTGTCAAATTTTGAGCGTTTAACAGCTGGATTTTTCGAGGTCCATAAAATAGACATTTGTTTGATCAATAATTTCATCGTTGGAGCTAAATCTCTTTCCTCCGAGCCATTTCTAAAGGTTTGGAAACATGATTCTGTTGGTGGTCATATGATTCCGTTGGTAGTCGATTTTGAGCAAACACGGCAGCCATCTTGCGGAAAGCTTTCTCATACCCAAGGGATCGTTCAGAATTGAAACCACTGAGCCATGTGAGATGCCTATGTCTTCCACAATCTATCGGACATTCAATCTCCGATCGGCCAATACCATATCGTGAATTTTTTCAATTGTTTTGGGTGTAGATACCTCAACTGGGCGTCCAGAACGTTCGGCATCTTCCGTGCTTGTAAGGCACGGAACGAAAGTCAGCAAACCACTTTTTTACCATTGAAATCGATGGTGCAGAGTTCCCATAGTATTTATCAAGCTTTTCCTTGGTTTGATTGACGGTTTTTTCGCAAAAAATAATGTTTAATTATCACTTGAAATTCACTTTTTTCCATTTAAAAAAAAAATCCACGAGGTTGTTTGTTTTGAACACAAAGTGAATGACGGAACTTGCTTAAAATTTGACCAAAGTCTAGTAACAGGTGATACTTGATGGGATCAGTTTTGAATTTCATATAACTACGAGGAAAGTTCGAAAAGTGACGGACTTATTGATCTGCCTTCGTAATACTTAAGTCCCGATATTAGGTAATTTCTCCAAATATGTCTATTCTAAATTTATTATAGAAAACCCTATTAATAATAAACTAATCACCCATACATTAATATTGATACTCGTACATAAATATAAACCAAAAACCAATAGATACAGATAGAAATAAAAGACAGACAGACATATGAACGTAAATATACTTAATAAATATATACTCGTATGACCGGCCGGCCAGCAATGTAGCTAGCTGCTGGTCAGATCAGGGATGGAAAACTAAATGTTTGAAATGGTATTGAAACTTAACCAAAATAGTACTTTTTCAAATCTGATCAAATTTCAATTGAAAAACTTTTAACTTTTTAACTCTGGATTTTTATGTTTTATTTTGTTTTTAAGAACTTTTTGTGTAAAAATTTGTGTTATTATAAAATTAAAGAATTTGTTTTAATTACTTTGACTTACTAAAAAAAAATAAGAAATTGTTTCCCCAGGAATTGCAATACTTTGGCCAGTGGAAAGGTACTAAGAAAGAGTACTGTATTTTCCATCCCTGAGCCAGATACTTATTGTTTAGATAGATCTATGAACGAACAAATAAAGTATGCATGTATGAATCTTGTTGTCGTTTGCAGTGCTACATAAATTTGTGTTTAGTGGCGACGTAAGTCTGAACGATCCTCTACTAAACAAAACACATCCACTCATACACAGATACTCACTCGTACTTTGCTGTTTTATTTTATTTTTTAAAATTTTTTTCACATACAAGAGAATGTGTTAAAAAAAACTGATTTATATTGTTATATATGATGAAAAAGTCGCCACAAAGGCGAGATTCCCTCAATTGAATTTTTAACAAAAATACAAAATACTAGACTTGTTTTTGTTCGAGTTTATTTTTATATATTTATTATTTTTTTTCATTTATAAAGCAAGTGCTTTTTAATCTTTTTCTTTTGTTGTTGTTGTTGAAATGATTCCAATAGTGATCACTGATGATCATTTGCTGGTATTTTATTTGGTTGATTTAAAAATAACATAGAGTGGGGAGAAGAGAGAGAGAGAGAGGGAGAGATAGAAGAATACATTTTAAAATTTAACGCCAAAGCACTATGGGTCATCAAATGAATGGTAACATATGTGATCTACATGCTAGACAAAAGTGTATATCGAGGAAAAACATGTTCTAAAGCACTTGTGTTCAACATTACAATGCATTTTCAATTTCTAATGCACGTTTTTTTGTTATCTCACTGACTAAGTGCAGTTTTTTTTTACACTCGACTTAATTGTACACGATTTAATTTTAGTCGTACATGTAAACATTAGTACAAATCTCAGCACGATAAGATGTTCTAAGAAAGATTTACAAACAATTTTGAAATATAATTTCTGTTTACTAATTTAGCAGCAAATTTATAAAAATTTTCCCTTGTCAAAAATAGTAAATAATAAACTCATTCCGAGCATGATGGCTTAGAAATTCTTTGAAAAGCAGTTTGAAAAGCTTTCTATTGTTGAAAAGTAATCATACATCCAACCTAGTCAAATTTGCATATTTAATAAGGAATCTTTGGCGAACCTTTAGATCTTGGTGAAACAAGGATATGGAGAAGAGGCCAAAAAACCAAGATACCCCAACAAAACCATGGTATCAACTACATACTTACCAGCCTATTTACGCGCTTAATTACTTATGTTCGCGATGCCCAAAAAGTAATGAGTACCCACATTATATTTTGGCTGTTCTTAAGCGAGGGGGTAATGATCACCCATTACTTTGTGTTTTTTGTAAGTGAGAAGGTAATGATCATTCATTACTTTCGGGGTCATCGCGAACAAAAGTAGTTAAGCGAGTAAATAGGCTGGTAAGTAGTTGAAACCCTGTTTTTGCTGGGACACGTGTATTTTTTAAGTGTGTAATCTCACTTTTAAGTGGGTTCAAAAATGGCCCTATTTTGAAATGAAATCATTCTGAAATTTCCGAGATTTAAATTTATTTGTAACAAAATTAAAATGGATGCCCAAATTGCCCATATCTTAGACACAGGGTTAGCACCAATGAAATAAAGGTGAAAAGGAGCTTCGACTTAAAACCGAAAGAACACGAATATTGAAATCTGGTATGATTGTATCAGATCTTATTAGATCTCAAAATTGGGTACAAATTTGAGATCTAATTAAATCTGATCAAATCAACCATATATCATCAGATCCAATTTGATCTGGGAATATAATATTTTATCGATAAAATAAAAGCTTCAAACTGAAATTAAAAAAATCTGGTAAGATCTACAAAGGCGGGTCAATAAGTCCGTGTATTTTTCAATTTCCTGCCACTTAACTAAAGGGGGAACACTGCTCCTGTCAAGAAGGCATATGTCAGTTGACAGCTGTCAAAATTTGAATAAGATACACTATTGAGTATGTGTTTGACAGCCAATGATAGCAGACTACCGCCTGAATTGATTTAAGGATTGAGGAGAAAATGAAAAATGGAAGTTTCCATGGCAAAAATTCATGAATTAGGGCTACGAATTGCTTCCTCATCCGCTCTATTCTTCGGATTTAGTCTCGAGTAACTATTTCTTGTTTCCAAACCTAAAGAAATGGCTCGGCGGACAGATATTTAACTCCAACGATGAAATCATCTCACAAACAAACCTATTTTAATGACATCGACAAATTCTATTTTTTTTTTTGGAAGGGATAAAAAAATTGCAAAAACGTTGAACAAAGTGTATAGAGCTCAAAGGGGACTATGTTCTAAATAAAATAATTTTTATTTAAATATTTTTTATTGACCCGCCCTCTTGTACTAAATTTTGACAAAGATATGCAATTTAGCATATGTTTTTAGATATGAATGATATCTTGCTCCAGATATGATCCTATATGACTATAATAGATCTGCTCATATCTGGCCATGAAAGTCACGCAATTTTTCAATAATATATATAGACCTTCCTATCAGCCCTGCTATATCTTATATAAGATCAGATCTGTCATCAAATCTTATTAGATTCAATCACATCAAATTAAATATAAATCAGATCTAAACATTTTTCCACGGGTGTGTAGATTTTTACTTTAAATTAGTTTAAGGCAGTTTTTAACTGTAATGCTGATTTTAAAATGTGAAACGAAACGAGAAAAAATTGTTCCGGCAAAATTGTTGTTTATAAACCAAATTTAACTGACGTTGCAAAAACTCTGCCTGCAAATATCACTTACCTTACAATTTATATGAAAAAAGCAATATGGGAAATAATTCAAGTTGACTTATTAAGTTAAGATAAAATTTGCACGTGAACTCTAGCTGATAATTTTACCATAATATTGTCCCTACAGTTATATATTATGATTTGAAACTATGAAAAGAATATTTATTTAAAAAATGTTTTTCCTAAAGAAAAAAATTGCTATTAAGGATTTTTTTTCAAGAAAACTTCTTTGATTCTATGGATATTTTTTTAAAGAAAAATACTTAACAAAAATTTTAAATTCTAGGGGCTTTTTTTTAATAAAAAAAAAATAGATTTTATGGACTTTTTGTAATGGAAAAATTCTTAGATTAGCAAATTTTTAAGATTTTTTAGATAGTCCCAAGAGTCTCAGAATTTTTCTTTTAGAAAAAGTCTAGAAACTAAGAATATTTCTGCAAGAAAAAGTCCTTAGAATGTAAGTATTTTCATGATGAAAAGTCCTCAGAAGCGAAGAATTTTTTAGAATTTAAGTTTTTTTAAGAATATATAAATTTTTATCTAAGAAACAGTTTGCAGAATCAAAAATTTTACTTTAGGGAAAAGTTCATAGAATCTTAAAATGTTTCTATCAGAAAAATGTCTAAAAATATAGTATTGTTACGATCTTATCCTTTATAAAATCGTTGATTTATTTACCTTTTAAATAAATCGAGTTCTTTCTATATTGCAAATAATAAACACTGTTTGAAATTAATTATAACTCTCTTTATTTATAACCGTCACTAAAAAATTACAGAAATACATTTTAATAGCACACTTTATTTACACGATTTAGATAAACTAAACGTTAGCCACACTTTAGTTCTTCACACTTTGCGTTTTACTTATGAACTGAACTCCTGCGTCATCGAGTACCAGTATTTATATGAGTAGTCAGGTATTCTAGTTATTTCTAGTTTATTACTAGATTTTTCCAGCTGTTAAAATTAGTGTGAAGAAATTTCTAGGTGTAGAAATTTCGTGTAACAGTATTTAATATAAGAAATCTTTTCGTACAAAACAACTTTTGGGATCTACAGACTTTTTTTTATAAACAATTATTTTATTAATATTCTGAGTACTTTTTCCACAAGAAAGTCATTAGTTTACAAGAAATGAATTAATAAACATATTTTTTTTATTAGCTGTGTTTATGCGGCAAACTATCAACTTTGGCTTCTGTAATTTCTATACAAATTTGTTATAAGTAACGTTGAGCGTTGGCTTACATCAAATTTATATGCGAATGACATAAGCCAACTCAGATAGCTTGCCGCATAAACAGAGCTTTTATTTCTATCAAAAAAGAATTATTAAATATAAAATCTTTATATAGAATTTTTTCGATAATGAATTTTTTCGACAATGAATTGATTAGTGTAAATTATAATACTATATGCATAAGGCATTTTCGAAAAATTATCATATATTATCATTTTTACATGGGTGACTGAACTGATACAATTTTTCTTTATATAAAAAACAAGACTAAATACAAATTTTAGTCATGTTTTATTTGATTTATAATGATTCAGTGATTGCTGTCACCGTTTTATAGTTCCATAATTATCATACTTTTTTCATATTCAGAATTTTTGTTAACCACAGTATGGTTACAGCCAATCATGTTGAAGAATAGAAAGTATAAATCCTGAAATATTAAATATTTACTATAACAATGATGGTAGCGACCATATTGATGGTTTGAACCTATTTATAAACCAATTACTTGATTGTGACAACCAGACCCTCATGCAGCAAACATAATGTAGTAGCAGTGATCATGTTGCAATCATGTTTTTTTTCTGCGTATGGGACAATAAATTATTCCTCTAAATTAAAGGAAAATCGGATCATATTTGAACCATATAAACTCACCTTCCCGGTATTTGCTTAATTAAACTTTTTCAGCAATTGAATTTAGATTTATCTCCATAGTTTCTGCCCTGTCCACAAAATTAGAATCAGGAACCTTTCCGGAATTTAGAACGTTTTCTTAAATTTTATTCAAATTATACTTTTTACTAATCCTACTTGTTTTTTTTGCATTTTTATGATTTTATGTTGGGAAAAATACTTCAAAATCCCTAAGAACTTAATAAATTATATTTTGAATTACAAAAATATCAGAAACGTCAAACCTTTGTTGTATTTTTAACATTCAGATGTACCTAAAGTTAGCCTTCTCTGACATTTTTCTAAACCATAAGTTTTTAATTGTTTTGTGTCACACCTTTAAAAACATAATTCCTTAAATCAATTTTCCAATTTGCTTTAAATTTTGACGAATTACTTTGCGAATTCATGTTTCTGATTGAATTATGATTCAATTCTTATCTTATTAAAAGAATTAAATCGATTTAAATAATTGGTTTTATTAATCAAAATTCAATTTAAATTAACGGGTCAAATCAATTTTGATTTTATTCGCGAATAAAAAAAAATTATTTTGATTCTCGAATTCAGAATAATTTGCTTTGATTCTCGAATTATTTTTTTTTAAATCACGATTAATTTATATTTTAGTTTGTTAACAATTTTTGGGTCACCCTGTAGCTTTTTTTTTATAAAAATACATTCCTCGGGATGTCTTCCGGACCTGGCCTATTTTTATTATCGCAGTATATTAATACTCCTCTAGAGCAAAAATTTTGTCCATTTTGACCTATGTCGCTTAGTTTTCGAGATGCCGGCAAAATTTTAGCAAACATATTTTTTTTTTGGAAAGTCAATTTTAATATTTTTTTTTATTTTGTTTTAATTCGCAAACCAATATTTTTTTAATTCGTGAATTAAAACGAGAATTATGTTTGAAATGATTTGATTCAATCGAATCTTAAAAAAAAATAAAATGAAATTGATTAATCAATTATGATTTTAAATCTGATTTAATGAATTGAATTGAATCGACTCGCTGATTTACAAAAAGAATGATTTTTTTTGCGCGAATTAATTAATTAAAAAAATTATCTTTTTCAAGGTCTGTTTTGTCTTAAATCTAAAAAGGCTTTTCAAAATTGATTTAACTTTTTCATATCAATTTTAATGTTGCAACCCATTGTGCATAGTGTTGCGTTTTTATGTATTAATCTTTTTTTGTAGTTACTTCTTACGGAATTGTTGTGTCATGTGTAATGTCATCGAACCACTCTTTTTGCTGTATGTTATTGTTGATGTTGGATCATTACAGCTCTTGTATGTTTTGTCTTTTTTTTTTTTTGTTTCTTTTATTTTGTTGTTTTTATGCTTCAACAACATCACCTTTTTGTTCCAAACTTCTTGTATCGTTTATAGAGTGTATTTTGCCGGTTTGTTTTTTTTTTTCAAATCAATTCAGTTTTTGTTGTACATATATATTTAGTCATGACTTTGGTAAATGATGATCATCATTGTTAAGGTATAATGATGTTTGTGTGCTTTGAATGGTTTTGGCCTAAAGCTACTGATCATGCGGACAAGCAAAAACAGAAACTGGTTTTATTGATTCATGATCTTCATTAAAGCTAAAATCCAACATCCATACACAATACACAAAGAGTTTTGAGAGCAAAAAAAAAGCTGTTATAGTCAAGTTAATAACACTGTGCAACAAAAATTGGAATTATCGCCATCAGCAGCTGGAATAATTTCAATGCAAGTACACCATTGTTAAAGTAAAATCTTCGAAGGATTTTGCAAAGTTGGCTAGAATATGTATTTTATGTCCTCTAAAAGTATCTGCCTATTTTAATGGCGATCACGGTGGGAAGATGCAAGATAAATCGCCCATTTTTATGCAGATTGTTTGTTATTTTCTAAGCAGTTTGGTATTAAAAATTATTGGTCCAGCTGTTCAAAAGTTGTGAATTAAAATGTAAGGACAACTCGAAATTTTCCATACAAAATTTTGATGATTTACAAAAATGGAGATTTTAGGGACAACTCACAATTTCATTCATAGCTCTTGCTTCGCTCATTAATAATCTCAGCACAATATATGATATGAGCAATCTCTAAGCCGTTTTAACGCTGTGGTTGCTATTTAAACAAACAGAAATTTCCGCATGCTTTAAAATTAATATCCAGAGTTAATTTTGTAAAACCTTTTGGGGGTTTTGTATAACTAATGGTACACTTTCATTTCACGTTGGCACCAATAAGGCTGAAATTTCTTATTGCACTCTGTGTAATCTGTCTTTTTTTTGCTGTTTCTTTCATTAACCAAACAGAGTTTTAGCGAAGGGGGGGGGGGGGGGGGGGGCGTGTTGGTGTATTATGGTGTAAATATAGTGTAGTAGATGATGTGTCATTGAAATGCACGATCAAATGATCATTTTCTACATGAAATGTCGTCACTTTGTCGGTGTTTGATGTTGTTGAGTTGAGTTGATATGATTGTTATTTTTTCTCTCTTGTATTTCGTTGTAAATATCGTGACAACTTTAAATATACATACAATCATATTTGTATAGCAATAATATTTAAAAAAAAACAAGGTAGCAAAATGATTGATTTTTTTTGTTAAATCTTACAACTAAACCCATTAACCCTTCAAAAGTGTTTAGCAGTGTTGCCACATAAAAAAAATTGAGAGTTCCACAGGGCGGGGGAATTATACAATAATTTCCCAGATGGCACACAGGCGTTTTTTAATCAAAATAATCAATATTTTTGAAGACCCTGAGAGGGTTTCCTTATAGGAAATGTTCTGATAAACTGGTTGCTTTACAAAATCTAGAAAATTTCCTTATAAAGATATCGAAATTTGATCATTTTTGTAAAAATGTCGTAGAGATCTACAGAGTTTTCTATAGATTTTTTTTAGGATCTAAAACGTTCTTAGGAACTTTTGAGGGATTACAATTGTAAAACCTGCTCATAATTAATGGAATTTTTTGAAAGTAAATATTCTTTAAATATAAAAGGTTTTGTGTAGACAAAATTAATGGTGATATTTCTTTAAATCAATTTTTCAAATCTGTTTTAAATTTTGACGAATTAATTGGCGAATTAGTTTTTCTGATTAAATTATTTACTACCAAAATTCAAAATTTATCTTATTAGAAGAATCAAGTTGATTTAATTAATTATTTTTATAAATTAAACGAAATAAATCAATTTAAATTATTCAATTTAAAATCAATGAATCAAATCAATTTTGTTTGATTCGCGAATAAAAAAAATTATTATTTTCATTCTCGAATATGATTTGATGCGCGAATTAAAATAATTTTTTTTTAAATCACGACTAATTTAATTTTAAACCCGAAGGGTTTCATGGAATTTTTATAAAACAGCCTTCTCGGTATGTCTTCCGGAGCTGGCCTTTTTTTATTATCGCAGTATAACAAATGGTCATTTTATAAAATGGCGAATATCTCGTAAACTAAGAGTGATAGCGCAAAACGAAAATAAATCACCCTTGTTCTATAATTGATAACTGTCGACAAGTATTTGGTATTCTGTAAGAAAATGTGACGACGATATTGTCTCGAAACGACTCTGATTTTATCGACACAATTTTTAGTAACGACTTAAGGAAAAGTAATGACTGAAAAAAAATGGGAAGAAATGTCAAATTTATTAAATGCACTTGGCCCACCGAGAATAATGTGAGATGGATGGCAGAAGGTAAAGAAAGCATGATAATATAAAGTGCATTATAAAAATATAACAAAATTTATTTATAGGTTTGGCGAGACTTAAAATTTAAAGTAAAAAAGAAAATGGTAGCCAACAAAGCCGAGTGTAATGCTACAGGTGGCGGAAGATTCAAGCAATTTATATTGAGCCCGCTGCACGCATCAACATGGTCGCTACCATCATTATTTAGTAAATATTTTACTATTTTATGATTAGCACCTTCTATTTTATATCATGATTGGCTTTAACCATACTGTGGTAAAACAAATTCAGACTATGGAACAAATATGATAATTATACAACGATAAAATGCTGGCAACAATCAATAAATAATTATACAATCAAAGAAAGAAAAGTTCTCAAAGTCTATGATTTTTTCCTTAACAATTTTTCTTCAAAAAGTCCTTAATATTAAGTTTTTTTTAGAAAAAACTTTTCTAAAGGAAATATTCTTAAATTTAAAGAGCTTTTTCATAATTTCAAAGAACTTTTCCTTTAAGAAATTTTCTTAGATTATGGATCATATAATGATAATCCAGGAATCATAATATAGTTATGAGGGACCATAATATGATAACATTTTGAGCATACTATGATTATTTGCGATCATATTATGATAAATTCAATATAAAATGTTTAGTTAGGACAATGATATGGTAATTTTTGAATCATAATATAACTGTAGAAACCATATTATGGTAAAAATATGGTTATTTTATTATCATAATATGATAACCATAATATAGTTGTATTATGTTTAGCACAACCATAAACCCAAAAATATATGATGCTCTTCGAATATGATTGACCCAACTATGTTTTTTCTTTGCGTGTGGAGGAAGCTGTGGCAAATCTTCTACAGTTTCAGAAACAGCTGAACCCTAAGTTAAAGTCGTTTCCAACACTGAGCTGGTACGACCCCTGGACTAAAAATCTTAATGTAGCTGCCAACTTTATTGTTTTGGAAATAAATGTGGACTTGATTCCGGTTTTCAAATTAGGTGCTATTGTTTCCAGCACATCTTTGAAGGCTGTTTTATTCAGCCGAAAGTAACTTTCAAACCTTTTAAAAAAATTAGAAGATTAACATTCTTTAAAGTAACAGACTTTGATTTTGCTACTCACTTGTTATCCGGCAGATTAAAAATATTGGATTTCTGTATGAGAAGTCTTCTTTCCAATACTAGATTTTCTTTATTTTCTTCATCACTGGTATCAGAATTTAAATTACACATAAAAAACATTTTTTCGCAAAAATAATAAACAAAATAAATCTGCCGACTCAATTTTTAGAGATATGTTTTTGTTTAAATCGATAAACTGTCAACGTCGTTACAACACTGTTTTAGAATACCAATTTGGTGTCGAAGTGATGTCGACGTCGAAGCAAAGTGATGTTGACTCAAAAACGACGACGACATTGATAACGACAACTAGAATAAGGGTGAATTTTTGCAAAGCTCTTCAAAGGTCACCCTTCGATAGAATAGATGCGGAAGGTTCCCGAAGAGTTCAATTTAAGTTCTTTTTGCCGCAACTTGATGAATTGGGATTGGAAAACATGTGGTTCCAACAGGACGGTGCAACGCCACACACTGCAAGTGCCACAACCGATATGCTGAAGTATGCATTTCCCGGGCGCCTAATCTCCCGTTTTGGCGATTTGCACTGGCCATCAAGATCGCCTGATTTGACCGCTCCAGACTTCTTTTTGTGGGGCTTTTTGAAGTCAGACTCTTGCAGCTCTTAAAGACAATATCCGTCAAGAATGTGAGGACCTATCGCCGGAAGTTTTGGCCAAAGTGATGGAAAATGCCATAAAAAGGGTTCAAATGACAATCAACTGTGGCGGCGGCCATTTACATGACATCATATTCTCGACTTGATGTAAAAAAAATTAAAAGACCAAATAAAAATAATCCACAAGAAGAATCAAAGTTTTTCATTTTTTTTTTTTAAATTACAGCCAAAGAACATCGGAAGGTTATTTTTGCCCCACCTTGTATACCAGATCTTTTCATACATATTTAGATCTGGCGAGAGATCTATTTAGATTCAATTATATCTAAACAGATCTGCTCAAATATAATCTTTTTTTACAAGGATAATACATTAAAATGTGATTCCCGAGTATTTTAAGTCCTGCAACTAACATTCAATTGTGTTAAACAAATTTTTTTGAAAAAAATAGTATTCAGTTGTACCAACAAATTTAAGTCGTTGTAAACAAAAAATTTTCCTGTGCGGCAATATTTCCCAGTGTGCATTATTGCAATTACACATGGACTACACAAGCAAATCAAAATTACACTGCAATTTGTGTTTTAACATACCAAGTGGCAACACTGCTTTTTATTTACATAAATTACATTGTCCAGATTAAATACCTTTATGTATAATAATTCGTTTAAACTTATAACATGTTTATAAAATCATATTTGTATAATTTATTTTTACAAGGTCTTTGCACAAACTTCTAGTAAGATTTAATAAAATATCAAGTCAAAAAATTATCATCAAATCGCCTTTGCATATTGTGACTATTTTTTTTCTAAACCTTGACACAGGAAAAAATATTTTATGACTCAATATTTGGATAAACTAGAATTTTCAAAAAAGTCAACAAAATTTTAAACTTTTTTTTTATAACTACACCCAAAAATAAAAAAAAAAAATTAACTAGAATTTAGAAAAATTAACTTATGTGAAGGAAATATTGAAATGAAAACGGCGCCAAAGATACTTTTTACCAAAATTTAATAAAATTTTCTTTGAAATTTTACTGCTCAAAATGTCTAAATTATAAAAAAAATTTTACTATTAAGAACTAAATTTTTATTAGAATACAGTAAAATTTCCTTCTAATTAGTTCGCATAGCATCTTAAATGTTACTTTTACTTAGGAAATGTTTCCTTGGTTTTAAGAAAATTTTTGTTTTATTTAAGTTCATTAGATAATTTTTTTTTTTACTAAAAACTAGGAGTTAACTCCCTAAAAGTAAGAAAATATTTTCTAATATCAAGTTAAATAGCACTTCTTTCAAGTGAAAATTATCCTTAAATTTGATAAAAATTTACAATAACTATGAAACTGTTTCTATGGTACAGGTAATATATTTTACCATATATTTTAAAGTACTTTACACTCATTGTGTAATTGTTTTCCCACTTTTGGAGAACTTCCGCTTTGTAAGGACACTGCTTTAAACAAGCTCTTTGCTATACATTTTTGTCCTTTAATTAAATTTAATTATACTTGACTCATGAATTTAAAATATAAATTTAATTTCATTAGCAAAAAGGTAAACAAATTAAAACAAATGTACTGCAGGATATCCTGAAACGTAATAAATTGTGACAAAGTCAGATCCTTATCGTAGTTAATTAAGGTTCTGCTTGAGAGAACTACAAAAAGCGGCACCCTAAGTGCTACACGACATCTATAGCTAAGGAACACTAGGGGTCCTTTGTCTTCTTAAATTAACTAATTTTGGAAATTGTTGCAAAAATACAAATTATCTTCGTTATATTTCTTGTTATTATTGGAAAATGGAAAAATATCATAAGTTTATTTTATAACATTTTTAGCCTAAACTTTAATTGACATTACAAATTTAAAATTTTTTTTATAATTAAGTAACAAAAAAAAAGTTTTAGTGCCTTCGCTAAATATAAAGTTTGATAGGCGCAACGTCAATTATAGGAATGCCATTATGACGTAATGTAAAAATATGCTTGCGATATTTTGTATTGGAGTCAGCAAACAAATTTATTACATAAAAGCAAAAATTCAAAATTTTTTACCTTTTGCTAACAAAATTTTAAAATATATTTTAAGCTAATTTAAGGTCAATATTTAAGACTGTTAAGATTAGAGATTGATACGTGAGTGATTTTTGAATCACGCTCATGAACCAAAAATTATAATCATGCACGATAATTTTTTTTTAAATGCCCTGCAGAAAAACAGGGGTCAGTTGGAAATTGGGACCTATCCCTATTGGGAATTGGGACCTATGAAAACTGAACCGGTTCCGAAAATATATATCCTGAGATAGATAGAACAGTCCTGTGACATGTCACAGAGGGCAATTGACCGGTTCTTATCAAAAAGAAGCAGTCACGTGACGTGTCCTGGGATTGGTCCTTTTCCCGCAGGGTGATTACTTAAATTTGTTTCCTTTAATAATATGTTTTATTTAAAATTAGGAAAAGTAACTAGTTTGATTTTAATTTATTGTTTTTTTTTGGAAAAAATTTTTGGTAATAAGTTAAACATTTTCCAACAAAAAAGAAAAATGCTATACCTAAGGTTATTATTTCTCTTAAATAAGAAAACTTTTTCTTAAAAAACAAATAAATAATTTTTCATAAAAATTTTTAAAATTTATCCGAACTAATGAAAATGAAAATTTTCCCTAAAAATAGTTCATCAGTTTATAAAATCAAATAAATTTTTATTATTACATAAAAAAAAAAATTACTACTTTTTATTTTGAATTGCCTGAACTAATTTTTAGAAAACAATCCTTTAAAATTAAAATGAAATGGCTTTCTAAAATTTAGTTCATTTTACTACTTGCGAGAAAAAATTAACACACATTAAGTTCAAGTACTTTCTCAATTTAAGTTAGACATTTTTGAACTAAATGGCGGTAAATTATGTTCTATTTTTTTTTTTTAACTAAACTTAGTTTTATTATATTTTAGTATGCAAATTTCTTAAAACTAAGATGTTTTCTTAAAATTAGTACATTTTTACTTAATTTACTTGTTTTTTCCCTAAAATCAAGAAATATTACTTAGGAAAGATATGAACTATTTCTGAGTATATAAACTATTACGTTTTTACTTAATTAAACATAGGAATTTTTGTTCTTTTTAAGAAAATTTTTCTTTTTAAAAAATTTGACTTAAATTAAGGAAAATAAATTAATTTTTAGTTCATTGGTTTTTTGATTGTAACAAAAATTAATTGATTTACTGCAAAAATACTGTTTTGGTGGTAGTATATATTATAAAAATAACCGCTTTTTATTTATGGAGGTGAAATTTTTGGATATAGTCAGTGACGTGGGGTAAATTTTACCCCCTTTTAATTTTACTAAAAAATTTTAATAAAAACATTTCTTCATATTTATTTGTTTTTTTTTAAAGCTAATTTATTAAAAAAAAAATTTATTATATTTTTTTTTACTAATTTCAACAAAACAGGCATTTTATTTCACAATCCTTTTTTTACTTACATAAAATGATAAAGAGAGAGTAAAATTTACCACCATAAAGGTTAAACAACTGTTACGAAATACGGTAATTATCTATTAAAAACAACTACTATTGATTACTACACAAACAACTGTCATTTAATTACTGTTAAATATTTTTGAGTGTATGAATAGATTGTGTTGCAATCAATAGACACTTGGTCATTTGTTTATATTTGAAACTAAAATAAAAAAAAAAGAAAAAATATAAAAATTAATTTACAGTAGTCATAGTATAGTCATCGTTAAACCAATAGTTAGTGATACTCGTATTGGTGATTGCTAACATTAGCACACGCTGCTTATTATATTTTTGTTAGTCAATTATAATTGGTATAACTTGTTAACAAATATCCAATAAAGTTAACAGAAGTTTATTACATCCAGTTTACACTAAAATCAATTTACAAGTCAAATTCTAAAAAAATTTTAAATAAAAAAATAAAAGTTGCCAAAAATAACTAATTTGTGACTGTAGTGTTAATTGTTAATTAAACAAATTTTCCATAAAAAATATATCCTAATTTAATCTTTCTTAGGCATTTGTAGATAATAATATCTTGTTTTTTTTTATTAAAAAAAAAAATTACTCAAAAAATTTTGTGGGTAAAATCGATTGAAAATGACAGTTAAAGCAAAGGTATATATATACAGTTAAAAAAGCAACAAAAAAATTAACCTTAAAACATTTAAATATTGTATTTAGTTATTTTTTAACTGTTAAAAGATACTTAATAAAATTTTGTCAAAATAACTAAAAATGTTGTCAAAATAACTAAAAATTTCGTAAAAATAACTGGCAAATATTAACTACAAATATTTTGAAATAACTGACTGAAATTTTAAAAATACTCTTTTTTTACAGTTAATATTTCTACACAAAATTTAAAAAAAAAAATTAAAAAGAAATTTTTTCTACTCTAAATTTTAAGTCAAAATTCCAAATGTCACTATAGTTACTAGGTTTTGATACATTGGGGATACAATAAAATTTTCTCAAAAAGTCAACAATTTTTTTTTAGTTTTTTTAATAACAAACAAAAACTAACTGTTTACTGCAAAAAGTACTGTTTTGGTAATTGTTTGTTTTAATAATATTAAAAATAACTGTTTTAAACGGCTATTACAAAATACAATACTTTTTGTTAGTTGTTTTTCTAATAACTACACAAACCAGGGATCGAAAAAAACAGTTATTTTGAATTTTTAAAACAAAAAAATCTATAAAATCGGAAAACTGATCCCAAAAAATGTGATCATCATGGGGATTTCTTATGCACATTAAAACATATATTTAAAGTCAACTAAATTACTATAACACGTACATTTCTTTACAAGATAACTGTTATTTTTGCTTAAAAAATAAAAATAAAAATATAACTTCTATTTTTGATCGAAAGATAAAAATCAAAAAAATAACTGTTATTTTGGCTCGAAGGATAAAAATCAAAAAATAACTTATTTTTACTCGAAAGAATCAAAATAAAAAAATAACTTGTTTTTTGCTAGAAAAAAATAAATCAAAAAATAACTTTTATTTTTGCTCGAAAAAATCAATAAATATTTGTTATTTTTGTCCGAAAAAAATAACAATAAAAATCAAAAAATAACTCGAAATAATCAAAATCAAAAAAATAACTATTATCATCTGACTTTTATGAAAAAAGTAATAATTTCATGTAATAGCTGACATATTTGTTTTGAGTGTGTATTATTATAAGAAATGGTAAAACAAGTTTAATTAATAACGCTTTGCTTCAGGGATTTTATACATGTCAAATGACCTAGTGTAGGTTGTAGGTCTGGTTTAGTAGATCACAAAATCAAGTTTACAAATATTATTACATCTTAAAATCTATAGTTATTGTTTAATATTAACCGTATGTTAAGACTTAATGAACTTAATAATACTTTACACCAGGGTATATTAAGTTTGTGCTTATGTTTGTAACTATTAAAAATAGCACTGTCTAACAGCATTTTTGGAACAGAATAGCAAATTTATAATTCTGAAAGGGTATGTTGAGTAGATCATTTTTGTAGAACAAACTTATGGTCTAGCACGTCTTAGTATTTTTTTTACAGTGGGTCAAAGTTTTCATTTTTCGGTCGAAGGGAGCATTATACTATATGAAAAAAATGCTGTAAGTTAATGTCTGAGAGAATTCTTATGGTCAGAGTTGTATTGTGGAATTGTATGAGGATTATTTTTGTGGAAGATCTTAACCCTCTAACTGGTCTCTTTATGGGTCAATTTGACCCTTTTTTCGAGAAAATCAAAAAATATCCTTTAAAAAAGGACATTTAAGGATTAAAATATTCTACGAAAATGTTTGCCGGAAACTTTCAGTGGGGGTCACCAAAGACACCATTGGTGTAAATAAAGCTCTTTAGGCTTAATTAGTCAAATTATACACCAACAAAACACAAAACAGGTAAAAACGGCGTCAAGTTCGGCCGGGCCAAACACTGAGTTCTCGCGTCTGGTCAGCTGTGACTTACAAATCGGGTGTGATATTTATTAAAATTAATAATAATGGCAGTAAATCTACACCAATCAACTGGGAATCACTTGTTGAGTCAATTTAGTGATATCTGTCTCTCAGACCGTCAGTCTGTCTGTCCATGCCAAATGAAAGATCCTTGTAATTAAACTAGCGGTCGCAATGCTAAAAATATTTGAAAAAAATTTACTACATAAATTGTTTGGACACACCCTATTGAAAATTATTAAAATCGATGTATGTTTTGACCCAGTAGTCATGGAGAGGACCTATCTGAGCTTTAATACATTAAGCTTAACTGATATTATCAAACCAAAAAGATTTAATGCAATTTCTTGCATGTAACCTGCATAATTTTACTCAATGGTTAATTTTTATGACATTTAAAAAAAACGAAATATCATTTATCTTTACGGATTTTGTAGTTAATTTTTTGACATTTAAAAAAACGAAATAAAAGAAAAATTGTTATTTTTTATGGGGTTTGTACTTAATTAGTCTACAGGTAAAGTAAATAAAAAATTAATTATCATTTGTTTTTACAGATTTGCGGTTAGTTTTTTAACAGTTAAAATAAATTAAAAATAATTTATTATTTATGAATGATGTAAGTAAATTAAGTAACATTTAAAAAAAAAAAAAAAAGTTCTTTTGATTTAAATGAAAAATTAGTAGACCGGTTTTAAAGTGATTTTTTCATTTATTTTAAATTACATTTTTAGTTAATTTAAACTACAACTCATTTTAAGTGTAGAAAAAAACATTTTATTTTAGATTTTTTCATTCGGAAAGTAGAACTCAAGACCTTACTGATGAACTAACCCTTGGACAGCTAACCAAAGTTTGAGGTATAAAGTTTTAGACCCATTTTTTATTACACCTATTATTGTATATTTTTGAAATTCCTCTCCGGAATATGACCCAATTCGTGCTGTGGTGTAGGGTATCACAGAGTCGTCATGCTCTACTTTAACTTTTCAATTTTTTTTTGTAGGTTTGGTTACAGCACCATCAACATTTTAATATTGTAAACAATTTGAGAGGAAGTGTATAAGAACATTTAAGACCAAAGGTCAAGTTTTTGAAAATTTGTATGTCTTTATAATTGCTATTATGGGAAACCGGTTGATTTATGTGTAATCAAAATAATTATAAATTGTTTGATGGTAAATTGGGGTAATCTCTTAACAATAATAATTCACAACTAGTTCTGAATTATTTTTTTTTAAATGCCCGTAAAAAATCTATTGATATGCAAGGTGGGGCATTAAATATTACCCTATTAAAAAGTGCTGCTATTTTAGTCAATGGCATCGCATGCCAGTTTAGTTTTAATATTCGTGAAGTAGGCACTTGCGAAATTTATAGTGAATAATAATGAATCGCTGTACGCTTCACGAATGAGCGATTTTGGAACTCATCCACTTCGTCAATGATTTGCCATCGAAATTGGTCATGAGCGTCGAGGTTTATTTTTATCTTAGCGGGCACGTTAATTAGCAAAATTCTTGTTTCTGAGGAATAGAAAATTCACTATTTCGACCACTCAAAGCCACCGTGTGGAGTGCGCTTACGTCGAGAAGGTGATAGGTCCTTATTTTTTCGATGGAGCCGATGGTACTGGTATTACGGTAAAAGGTGAGCGCTACACTCAAAAAAAAAAGACATGAAATAAAATGTAATCAAAAATTTTTAAATTGTCCTCAATTTAAGTAAAATTTTATTAAAACTTAGAAAAATTTTCTTAAAAAGAATAAAAATCCCTAAGTTTGAGGAAAAACAAAATGGTTTATTATATACTCAGAAATAGTTCATATTGTTCCTAAGTAATATTTCTTAATTTTAGGAAAAAACAAGTCAATAAAATAAAAATTTATTTATTTATTAAGAAAAAGCATCTTAGTTTTAAGAAATTTGCATACTTAAATGTAATAAAATTAAGTTTAGTTCAAAAAAAAAAAAAAAAAATAGAACATAGAACATAATTTACTCCCATTTAGTTCAAAAAATGTGTCTAACTTAAATCAAGCAAGTACTTGAACTTAATGTGCGTTTATTTTTTGTTCGCTTAACTAAATTTTAGAAAGCCAGTTCAGTTTTTAAGTAAACCACTTTCTAATTTCAATGAATTGTTTTCTAAAAATTAGTTCAGACAATTAAAAACAAAAACTAATAAATTTGTTCCTATTCCTGATGAACTATTTCTAAGGAAAATTTTCATGCAACTTAGTTCAGATAAATTTTAAAAATGTTAATAAAATATTCTTTTTTTTCAAGCAAAAGTTTTCTAATTTTTAAAAAATAATAAAATTTGGTATAGGTTTTTTTTTTTTGTTGGAAAACGTTTAAATTATTTTCAATATTCTATTCCAAAAAACCAATATTATTAAATACAAACTAGTTAGTTTTCCTAATTTCCAAGAAGAAATATTATTAAAGTAATCAAAATATTATTAAAGTGAACCATTTAAAAAATTATCGTACATGATTGTAATTTTTGGTGCGTGATTTTAAAATAGCTCACATGTCCATCTCTAATCTTAACAGTCTTTAACATTAAACTTGAAGTAGCTTAAATAATTTATTTATTATAATATTTTGTTAGCAAAAGGTTAAAAATTTCGAATTTGCGCTTTTATGTAATAATTTTGTTTGCTGACTACAATACAAAATATAGCAGGCACATTTTATACATTACGGCATAATGGTTTTCCTATAATTGACGTAGTGCTTATAAAAATTTATATTTTTCGAACTATTTTTTGTTCACTTGATAATAAAAAAAGTTTGAATTTTTATATCTCAAATAAAGTTTAAGCTAAAAATCTCATAAAATAAACTTGTGACATCTTTCTACTTTACAATAATAACAAAAAATGTAACTGTGATATTTTGTATTTTTGCGACAGTTTCCATAAATTAGTTAATTCAAGAAGACAAAGGACCCCCAGTGTTCCTTAGCCATAGATGCCGTGTGTCACTTAGGGCGTCCCTTTTTGTAGTTCTCTCAAGCAGAACCATTAATTAACTACCAAAAGGATCTGACTTTGACACAATTAATTACGTTTCAGGATATCCTGCAGTACATTTTTTAAATTTGTTTACCATTTTGCTAATTTATATTTTTAATACATGAATTTAGTATAAATCAATTAAATTTTAAGACAAAAATGTACAGGGAAATTCCAGCTCAAACCGCACAGCATTTGGATTTGTCATCACCGATTTTAATGAAATTTACCACAAATATTGTAAATGTGTAGTGTTTATCAAATCATTAACCTTTCGAGCCCAAACTCTTTCGGTTTTCGAAATATTACGTCATGAAAATTGGCAAAAAAAAAAAGTCAAAATTTTGAAAAAGTGTCCATACAAAGTCGCCCATAACTTCTAAACTATACAACCTAAAATTTTTCTGTTGTATTGTAAAGGTGAAAACATTGCCTTTAAAAGCTAAGGACTCTCTACATTTGTGGCAAGACCCATTTGGTGATGAAGACTCATTTGGTTCCTGAGTTATGAAGGAAAACGTGGTCGTAAGCAAATTTATCTTAGATTTTCAAAAATATTAGAATTATTACTTTACGTCATGCAATACGCTATCAATGATCGGTAACTCATTACTTTATGTTTGCAAATAATGCAAAAGATAACAAGCTATCATTACAAGGTAATGCATGAAAATATCGTACCAATTACCACAGTTTTGCTGGGATATAAACAACTTATAAAATATTTCCAAAAACTGTTGCTTCTCTTAAAAAAAGCAATCAAATATTATAGAGTTTTCGGCTAGCAGCCAGAGTCCTCAAATTCGATTCCCATCATCATCACGTTATATTTAATAACGTTTGAATTATTTGTAATAATTTTTTTTTTCAAAATAATTTTTTTTGTATTAAAATTTATTTTTAGACACTTTACTTTTCCCACTCTTGTAACCATATAAGTAACCACTTATTTAATCACCTCTAAAGTAATGTGTCCATACATACTGTGTCCATCCATACTAAGGCTCTTCGCCTGTAAAATTCATCAATGTAGTAAGGTGTAAAGTAATGCATCGGCTCCTATGGCTGTACATTACTTTACACATTATTTGGTAATGGGTGGTTTTGCTGTAATTTTTATTAGTATCATATGGGGCAATAAATTCTGTAAGTTTGACATTGGTACGATCTATTTTTTTTTTTAGCTAGACATTTGATATGGAAATATTCTCAGATACATTAAAACATCGTTAAATGTAAAATAATAAACCCCTGCTAATGGTTGGGTTAAAAAACAGCCAATTTTTGAAAAAATAAATATTTATTTGAATATTAATGCTAAATACACATTCCTCTTAGATTATTCTCCTGTAAAATAAAAAGTTTTTAACAAATTTCTTGGCATTGAAATGTTTAAATATTTAAATGATAATAGAAAAAATAAATATTTAAAAACATTTGATGTGCTATTTATAAATTAACATGCTAAGCAACCAAAATAATAAATAAAAAAATTATAAATGCCAAATAATATTATTTTTTTTTAATTTTAAGCTTTTTCTCTTTTTATAAAATGACGAAAATGTTTTGCAAAAATTTGCTAAAAAAAATAAATGACGTGAAATGTCATTTATTAACACATACCACATAAAGAATTTTATAACAATTTTTTTTAAAAATTGATAAAAAAAAGAAATAAAATTTTTAAAGAAAAAATTGTTTGTTTTATATTTGCTATACAGATAACAATATTGGGGCGGGGGGGAGGTGTGTTTCTATTAATGGGTTTTCCAATTGCCATAATGTACGGTATTGTCTTATCTTTATTGAAACCTTTCGAATTTGATAACACTACCAAAAACTTTTACTCTTACTTTAATCTAAAATCAAAGTTTACTTTTTTTTATCAATCAAATGTGTTATAAAATGTGGTTTATTTAATTATATAATTTCGACAATCTAAACAAAAACAATGAAATTCGATTGCTCCAAAGTGCTAGACTTCGGAACTTTCCACCTCCTCTAGCCACCATCTATGCGATTACTTGCCAGTAAGTCATGCAAAAAATAAAAAAAAAAAAAAAAAGATTTTTTCGCTAATTTCTGATGTAATTTTGGAAGCAGGGGAAAAGAAATATTTAGTAAAAATGCGAAAATTTATTTATATTAAAAATTGCAACACATCAAATCGTAGAGATATTTTGACCGAAATTAAGAATATGAAATTCAAATTTTAAATATCAAATATGTATACAATTTTTCTTAAAAAAATTCACAAATTTAACTTCCAAAATATTATAAATTTTACATTAGCTAAACAATATTAAATATCGCTGTTAAGGGCCGGCATTATAGTGAACAGTTAAGTAAAATCAAAAACTTAAGTGAACTTTTTTTTTCCAAAATTTTAAAATTTTATAGTGTTTCAAGCATTGCTTACGATTGAAATATGTTACTTATCCTAAGGCTACTACAAAGTGGTTTAAATAAGTGCACTTAAATTTAAAAGAAAAAAAAATAAGTGTTTACTATAAAACTGCCGCTAACTAAGTAAAGGGTGTCCCAAGAAGAACGCAATTTTTAAATCTGGCAACATTCGAAGTGTCATTGTTTGACATTTGAACAATTGTTATTGTTTGCTAGTAGAAGGTACGAGGTTAGTAAAAATGGAGCGCTACACGAATGAACAACGCATTCTCATTGTGAAATTGTTTTACCAAAATGGTGAAAGTTTTGCGGCTACAGTTCGCAAATTGCGATAAATTTGGGGTCACAATAATGCTCCAAAAGAGTCAACTGAAAAGAGATTAATGGATAAATTTGCCGAAACTGGGTCTGTTAGTGATGTAAAGACAACAACGCGCCATCGACCAGGTCGATCGACCGAAAATGTCGCAGCTGTACGTGATGATGTCGCTTAAACTCCATCCACCTCAATTCGACAAAGAGCTCAGCAAATTGGTGTCTCCAAATCCACTTTGCAGCGAATTTTGACGAAGGATTTGCATCTTCATGCATACAAAGTTCAATTGACTCAGGAACTGAAGCCAGCTGACCATGGACAGCGAAGGGAGTTCGTTAATTGGGTATTGGAGAGACAACATGAAAATGCTGATTTTGCCGATAAAATCATCTTCAGTGACGAGGCCCATTTTCATCTTGATGGCTTCGTCAATAGGCAGAATTGTCGCATTTGGGGTGAGGAAAATTCTCGAGTGATTCACGAGAAGCAAATGCATCCTCAACGTGTCACTGTGTCATGTGGTTTTTGGGCTGGAGGAATCATTGGACCTTTTTTTTATGAAAATGAGGCAGGTCAAGCGCAAACAGTCAATGGTGTTCGGTATCGTGAAATGATAACCAGTTTTTTCTTGCCTAGAATTGTGGTTCCAACAAGACGGCGCCACATGTCATACAGCCAGAGAAACAATTCAATTGCTGCATCAGTCATTTCCCGGTCGTGTTATTTCGCGTTTTGAAGATCAGAATTGGCCGCCTAGATCGTGCGATTTAACACCATTAGATTTTTTTCTTTGGGATTTTTTGAAGTCGATGGTTTACGCGAATAAGCCGACGACGACTCAAGCCTTAAAAGAGGAAATTGAACGCTGCATTAATGAAATACCGCAGCATTCATGCAAAACGGTCATTGAAAATTTCATTAAAAGGGTTTCACTTAAGGGTTAATTTCCTGAAATAAAATAAGAACATTATTTTAAGACCTATGAAAATAATATCAAGCAGTTTCATCAATATACCTTCCGAAATATCTGTTATATTCATATGTTACAAAAAATGAAAATCTCCTAAAATTTGACTTTTGAACTTAAATAGTGGAAATTTAATTCGAGTATGTCTCCATTTCGCCACAATGTGAAGGATTTATATATTTTATATTGTTTTGAAATATTCCTTCGGAAAACCTATGGAATTTGTAAACACAAATGGAAAACTTGCCTTAAAGCTAAATAAGTGGCAAAAAATCGCTGTTTTCTCGAAATCCGATGGAATAAAAAACGCTGCCCTTGCCAAATGCAAAAAATAATACAGTTTTTGACATTTTTAATCCCTTATATGTGCTTATCAAAACCTAAAAAATTCATATCGTTGACTTTTTGAAAATTTTTTTTTTAACAATTTTTTTTAAATTTGTAGATTTGAAACTAGCCCAGCAAAACCACATATTACCAAATAATGTGTAGCCATAGGGGCTCATGGATTACTTTACACCTTACATCTCTTATGAATTTTACAGGCGATAAGCCTTAGAGTAATATATGGAACCATTACTTTAGAGGTGATAATGTAAGGGGTTACTTATATGGTTATGAGAAGGGAAAAAGTAATGTGTCTAAAAATAGATTTTTAAAAGAGAGGAATTTTTATTAAAAAATATTATTACAAATATTTTAAACGTTATTAAAAATAATGTGGTCATGATGGAAATCGAACCTGGGAACTCTGGTTGCCAGCAAATAACTCTACCCACTGAGCTATCAACGCATATAACTTTTAATTGCTTTAAACTTAAATGAATTGTTGCGCTTCGTTTTTTGGCTTGTGTTGTCAAAACATACATTACCCTTTGGCTTAGAAAAAAACACAAAGTAATGTATCTATAAATAGATTTTCAAAAATATTTCAATTATTACTTTACATTTATAAATCTATATATTACGTAATCAATTATCAGTAACTTATTACTTTATGCTTGCAAATAATGAAAAAAGGTAACGAGCTATCATGAGTATATTGCACCCATTACCAAAGTTTTGCTGGGATTGTTTAAAAATTCTAATCTATATGGAATTATTTAAAATCAAGTCATAAGTTTTTAATAATTTTAATTCAAATTCGTTTTAAAATTTAAAAATTTTTGAGAAAAGTATTAAAAAGTCATATTTTCTCCGTGTAATCCCTTTTTCAAACTTTTGGACCTATGCATCACCTTTCCTGATGTCTGATTATCCTATGCAAGACGTGGTTTTACAACCAAATAAAATATCTAGAGGCGGCAATGGTCGATAGCTCACAATTTTTTTTTTTTTTGAGTGGCATACATGATTATGTGTGTTCATCCATGATTAAATTTACAACCATGCATGATCTCATATATTTCCATATACATATAATTTTGGATCCGAAATTTGTGGGTATATGGTATGTATGAGTATATATGAATTATATATAGGTCCATTCCAGTGGTCAGTGTATAATGACTCAGAATCACATCCTGATTCTATTTGACAATGTCCATCTGTTCGTGTTCATGTAACCTGTTTGATTGCAAATATAAAGATAATTGTATTTTTGGAAATTTGGTACGTAAGTTTTTATTGGCCCAGGGATGAATAGGGAATTTGGTTATAAACGGTTCTCTTTAAGACATCCTTTCTGGATTGAGCTTAAATGGCATTTAGATACACAAATCCGTGGCTAGATATATAGTTGAAATTTCGGTTGTGAATTTTAAATCACGCCTTCAGATTTGAAAAAAAATCGGACGTTAATTGGACATATTCCCCATGCATGTCCATCATCCCGCTATTTGCTTAAATGAACTTTAACCAAACTATGGCGATATTTAAATGAAATTTGGTATTGAATTTGAATAGCATGGGTAGATATTCAGACCTACCTTTTATTGAAAGGTCCTTTCTGAATTGCTTCTGTTTGAAATTTGAGTTGCAAATGGTATATAGAACCATAAATCCCGCCTTCAAATTTTAGGAAAATCAGATTATATTTGGGCCTAGTCCCAACCTAACTTCGCGGCATTTGTTTAAATTAAGTTTTTGGGAAATTTCGTTCACTTCTATCACTATATTTTCCGCGCTTTTCAGAAAAGAAGGATCAAGAACGTTCCCCAGAATTCGACCTAAATTATATTTGTTGTAGCCTATGTAAAAATCGAAATACATGATCATAGATGGGCTTATATATGACCATACATGGGCATACATGACCATATACGTCCATGCATAGTTCAATATATGATCATACATAATTTAATGCTGTCTATATATCTTTCGATCCGAAAGTTTAGAATATATGGTCATATATGATCATGCATTATTATATATCAAACAAATATTAGCAAATATGATCATATATGTTCATATACGGCTATATACCCTCAAATTTTTGATCCGAGGACATATGGTTCTACATGAGATCGTGTATGGTCATATATGGAACTATGCATGAGCGTATGTATATGGTCTGCTATGATCTTGTATGTTTATATATATTTCGATTTTCAAATGGATTTGGATGAGGACGAGGTGGAGGGGGGCGGGGGGTTTATCATATATACGACATGCCAGACTTCTAATTTTTGTACTAATTTAATAAATAAAATCTTCCTAAGGAACAATTTTTTAACCAAAAGAGAATTCTCAGATATGTTTCCTAGATAAAAAAATTTAAATTTAGCAATATTTTTCAATTACAATATAAATTATTTTACTTCAGAACGATCAAAACAAAATTAGGTACAAGGCATTGTTCCGATCTAAAATATCTTATAATATAAAAATGCTTTTAAATTTTAAATATAGTTATTTTTTTTTTAAATGTTTTCTCCTTATCAGACATATTTAAAAAAAAATTTCATAATCTGAGAATTTTATGGTATTTTTGGTGAACAGAAAACTTTTTTGGAAAAGTTATGAAAACGCTTTTTTAACAAAAATATTCGCCAATTTTTAAGATTTAATTTTATTAAATGTTTCTTATTTAAAGTGTCATTATAAATTTTTACAATACAATGTTATCACACACGGTTATGTTGAACATTGTGTCGTTAAACTAATACTTACGGTAATTACGAAAACTACCTGAAATATTACAAACAACCACTTTAACAAGCGGTGTTTCCCCGAAAATGGTCAATTACTTGCGATGCACTTGTCGCCCACAGGTAGCAGACATTTCTCACCAGCAAGGAGTTAGAAGTAGTGAAGGCAATAAATATAATTAAGTGCATGTTCTACACTAACTATATAACATTTAAAATAAGAAGATTATTAAGGATTTTCTATTGTCCTTTAAACAGAAACAGCAAACAATTGCACAAAGGACAATCTTTATTCAAGATTTATGGGTTTTTACGGGGAAATTTTACAAAAAAAAAAAATTATTTATGAAATAAAAAGGTCAAGAGTTTAAACAGGTATTTGAGAGAATTGTTAATACAAATAAATTTTAAAATTATATTTACAGCAACAACACTTACCCCTAAGTTTTTCACGTGCATTTTCTAAAGCAGATTTACGTGAATTTACTGTAGATTCTAAAATGATACAAAGAGATGAGAAAAACAATTTTAAATTAATATAAATTAAAATATTTTTAGGTTATTAAGAACATAAATTAAAGCTAAAATATAGAAAAACAAAAATTCCAAACACTCTCACGCAATAATAAAGAAATATTTTTGAAAAAAAAAACATTTTTTATTAAAAAAAAAAAAAATCCCACCCACACGTTGACTTTGACATCTAAACTATAAAACCAACAATGCAAATTCACAACAAAATGTTAAAAATAAACAAATACTTAAAATCATTAACATCAGCATTATTTATTTCAATATTTTTACCAAATAAAACAAAATATTTGCTTACAAACAATATTTGTAGATTTTTAAAAATACTCAATTATATTTTGGGGGTTTGCAATTTTTTTGTTTTTCTAATTTTTGGCGTTTAAGCTATTTTTATACAAATAAATAAAATTAAAAAAATCTATATTGAATTATTTAAAAAAAAAAAAAAAACAATGCGCCAAATGTCTGTCATGGCACAAAAATTAAAAAAAAAACCTCATACGACTTTTTTGTTTATTTTTTTGTTTAAATTGAAATTGTTGGACTATATGAGTTTTCTGTATATTTCGATTCTATTTTTATTTTAGCACAAGAATTTTTGAAAAGTGTTCTTTTTTTTGAAATTTTTGTTGGCAAACAAATACAATTTTTCGCCAGGGAATTTCCAATGAAATAAAAATGTATTTTTAACCTACAATTACTTTTTTGTGTGTGTGTACCGTTTTGTTTTTGTATGCAAAATATTTTTTTCTTTTTCAATATTTAATTATTCAGAACATTTAATATTTATTTGAGTGTGAAATTTCTGCACATTATTTTTTTTTTTGCTTTCAAACTACGTATTTAATTGAAATTAGATTTTATTAGGAGGTATTTAGAGAAATTATAAAAACAAATTTATAGAAATAAAAAATTAAAAATGGAAAGTTTTGTTGTTATACTCTTAACACCACAGTGTTAGAGGTTATACAGTGTGGGGCAAAAACCATTATCTTCTTTTTGATTGCACTATAACTTTTGTTATTTATTTATTCATTTTATTATTAAACATATAATTGCAAATTATATCTTAATACCCTAACTGAACACTAGCAACGAAGGCCTTCGGCACGTTGTAGCGAAAACAGACCAGAGCCTCTGGTGGGAATCGAACCCACGACCCCCGCACTGATAAGCTAGCACGCTACCAACTAGCCTACCGGGGCGCTCATAACTTTTGAGCGCAAGTGAAAACTCATTTGGTTTTTAACTGGTTATGTTTATTCGTACTAATAAGATTTGTTTAATAGGATGTGAAAAAATAATGTCCCGCAATTAGCCGCCATCGTTGTTGCAAATTTGGTATTTTTTAATTACATTTTGCATAACTGCGCGCAACATTTGTGGTGCCAATTTCGGCTTGAAAATTGTTCTTTAACTCCTCCAATTTTTCATGATCTTGCAGCGAGCACATAATATCTCACATTAAAAAAATCGTTAATATGAAAAAAAAAAATCACTAGATTAAGAAAAGGTCTACAAAATTAAAAGCAAATCGCTAAAATTTAAAAATCACTAGAATTCAAAAAAAGAAAAAAATAAACAAATAAAATTGAAAAATCTTCAAAGAACTTCTTATATTAGAAAAATATCTAGAAATTAAAAAAAAAAGATCACCAACGTTGAAAATAAAGTTTTTAGAATTAAAAAATATTGGCAAAATGGAAAAATCGCTGAAAATGAAAAAAAAAAAAATTTAAATTAATGAAAGTCTTTAGAATTGAAAAATATAGGCAAAATGGAAAAATAGCTAGAAGTGAACAAAATTGCTTAAATTAAAAAAAATCGCCAAAATTAAAAAAAAAACTACAATTGAAAATGGCTTAAATCTGACAAAACCACAGGTTTATAATTTTTATGTCTAGCTCTTTCTGTTTGGTGCTTAAACCAAACCTTTTGAGCATTCTTTATTTATCTCCTTTTATTTTCAAGATATTGACAACATGCCAATATTCTCTCTGCGATGCTTAGTTTCCGAGATAAATGCGATCTTAAAATGTAGCCAAGTATATCGATATTTGGTACCAGTATTGTGGTATTTTTGGTACGGGTTTTGCTCACTGGGGTAAGCATTTTTCACTTTTTTTAAAAATAGCACCGATTTAATTTTTTTTCCCAAAAAAGTACCTTTTCCAGTTGTTTTTTCACAAAAAAAAAAAATAAAAAAAGTATGTATGTATTTGTAAATTTAAAAATTACTTTTTTTGAAAAAAAAAATGTTTTTCTAAAAAGTGCGTTTTGTTAAAAAAAATTATTTAAAAAAATTATTATTAAAAAAGTACTTTTTCAAAAAAGACTTTATTAAAAAAAACTAAAAAAGTATTTTTTCAAAGAAAGCACTCTCCAATACAAGTACTTTTTTCAAAAAAAAAGTATTTTCTTAATTTAAAAAAAAAAAAAAAAATTTTTAAAGTACTTTTTTTTAATAGGGTTCTTTTATGCAAAAGTACTTTTTTTGCAAAAAAGTACCAAGAAAATCCCAAAAAATAATTTTTTTCAATTAAAGTATTTAAAAAAACACTCCAATACAAGTACTTTTTTCAAAAAAAGTATTTTTTTTTTAAGTATTTTTTCTTAAAGTATTTTTTTTTAATCAGTACTTTTTTGCAAAAGAACTTTTTTCCATAAAAAAGTACCAAGAAAATCCCTAAAAATATTGTTTCAAATGGCCGTGTTATTCTAATACAAAAAAACTGCAATAAGTTGAATTTTTGTTAGAAAATGACACAGCCTTTTTTCGGGTATTACGATAGTACGGCGGTTTTACACCAAGTAGGTTGGTTAAAACTTTTCAGAAATACTCGTAGTCTAGAAATAAATTCGATTAAGAATAATATAAAAAATAATTTTGTAGGTCGTGGAACAAAAATGTACCGAAAAATACAATAGAATTTAGAAACTACTGCGTTATCCATATATTTACATGAAAATGTCACGGTCTTTTTCGGGTAGTAGTACGGCGCTCCTACACCGAAACTCCAAATGGGTTAAAAGTTTGCAAAAATAGTCTGGACATAAATTCGAACAAGAACAATACAAATTTTTGCAGGTCGTGCGACAAAAAGTTCCGAACAACGCAATAGAATTCAGAAAGTACTGCGTTTTTTTTGGAAAAATTAAAAACGGCACTATTTTTGAAAAAATGCTTTAGTTTTGGAAAAAAAATTAAAAGTATATATTTTTTTTAAAAACATCTTATATTTTTAAAAAGGTACGCACTGATTAGTTTTTACGGGTAGACCGTAAGAGCGGGTTTGAGACCGGGTAGACCGAAACTCGGGTAAAATACCATTTAAAATAAATGAGATTTCATTCAAAAATCGGTCTACTTACTTTTCATTTAAATCAAATGATTTTTTTATTTATTTCTAAATGTTGTTTTATCACCTGACACGTCAGTGGAAAACAAATGATTAATCAGTTAAAAATAAATGTTAAAATTTTTCCATAAAAAAATAACTGATTATTAATATATCTGAAATTGTTTTTTTTATTTATGTTTGGTTTTTTTTGTTAATCTACAAAATGTATACTCACACAGTCTATGTCATAGACACATTTTGTGCAAATGACCATATGTGTGTTTATGAAGTTCTTGTAATTTGAATTGAAATAATTTTGTATATAAACAAACAATATTTAAATTGGATTTTTTTTAAATATATATTTTTTTGAAACAGACAGCAAACCAAATTTAAATTTGTAATAACTCTTAACGGAATCAAATAAACCCCAAATTTCCGATTTGTGGGTAAATTTTTATTAAATTTCAAACAAATGAAAAAAATAAATGAAACTGAAAAAATTGATAAATGACAGTAAATCATTTTGAACAAATGTATAAAAAAAAGCTAAATAAATATGTCTGTTTTTTTTTATTTTTAACTGAACTGAAATCTTTTTTATTAAACTACAAGCAGTAAACTACATAATATTCTAAGTGTATATTTTTTCACTTTTATTTTTGTAGCGTCTTTTTAATTTTGTTTTCTTTAAATTTAGCATTTTTTTTTTTTTAATTTTAAATCTTGTTTTAAAATTTTTGAGATTTTTTTTTTAAAGTTTTGCCGATCTTTTCCAATCAAAAATTTGTTATATTTTAGAGATTTTTGAAATTTTGTCTATTCATTTTTAGTAATTTTTTCTATTTTGGCGACTTGACGATTTTGTCAATACTAGCGATTTATTTAAATTTTTATTATTTTTGTAAAGTTTTGAGATTTTTTGTTTTGATATGAATTGGACTCGCACAAGTTTATTTTACAAATGAAAACAGTTTTTGCCATTTTGGCGATTTTTTTTACCGATTTTTGTTTGACTATAATGGAATCCCCTAATTCGATAAACAATTTAAAATCTATGCAAAGTATGTATTACAATAAAATTTTGGGTTTCCTCGTCGTCACTCCATTTTATTATAACTATTACATAAATATTCTTTGTATGTCAACTGTAAATTGTCATTTATTTAAACAATTGCTCAGTGCTGTCATAATTTATTTCAATAAATTATTATTTTTTTTTGTTGGGTTTAAACAATATAAATATTAAAAAGTATGTCACGTTGTAACTTCTGTAACCACACAAATAACTACAAACGGGCTTGAAAAATTTTTTTTTTTTGATTTTTTTTGTTGTTCATTTTAATTGCAAAATGATCACTGTGTGTGTATAAAGGAGGTATTTATTAAACAGGGAACTTTTACTTAAGAAACATTTAAATTTTATTTTGAATTCAGGCATTAGAGATAAGAATTATATAAATATATAAATAATATAACCTCGGGTGAAAATCCGATTTTTTTTGGAACTACCAACCTTCGGATAATATCTGCTAAAATTTAATAACAATTCATTCATTGAACAAGTTAAAGCTGTTTTAGTAACGCTACCTTTTCGATTTTGAAAACAATAGATTCAAAGTAATTTCGAGTGCTGATTTATCATTGATTTTTAATGGGAATACACACCGTTCAGGTCAAAGCATGGCTTCATAAATGTTATTCGGACTCTGCTCCATCGAAAATTTACTAATAAAAATTTTCATGTTTCTTTACAATAAAAATAATTAAAAAAGAATATGATATGATCTTAAAATCCTACTATACTATTCACTTACAAAATAACAGATCAACAATTCATAAAATTCCATTACTTTACACACAAGGATACAGTGCAAAATATAATTCAAAATATTGTCTATTCATTAACTATCAACATAGATTAAGTTGTAGATTTAATATGAATTAAGACAAACATTTGATATTAAATGCTTCATATAAGCTGTGTTATTTGATACTTTAAGAATTAAAGTTCATAACAAAAAACTGTAAAATATAGAGGATAAATATAAATTGTTAAATTTCGTTGATGTTAGTCTAATTGTGTTGTTGTTTACAAGTTTGTTAATTTGTTTCCTAACACTCAATATAAAATAGACAATCATCAACAAGCAATGACCGCAAAGGGAGAAGAAGAGCATGGATATTGACAAGGTTGGGTAGCGCCAACCGAAAATACTAAGTATTCTATCCTGCTGGCTCAGTGGAATTTCTCAATTTTTATTCTCTATAACTTACTAATAAAAATTTTCATGTTTCTTTACAATAAAAATAATTAAAAAAGAATATGATATGATCTTAAAATCCTACTATACTATTCACTTATAAAGTACTTGAACTTAATTTGTGTTCATTATTTTTTCGCGAGTTGAAAAATTAACTACATTTCAGAAAGCCATTTATTAATTTAATTTTTAAGTCTACCACTTTCTAATTTTTAAGAATTGTTTTCTAAAAATTAGTTCAGGGAATTAAAAACAAAAAGTCATAAATTTTTTTCTATGTAATAATTAAATATTTCTTTGGTTTCTCATAAACTATTTCTAGGTTTCTCATAAACTATTTCTAGGTTTCTCATAAACTATTTCTAGGTTTCTCATAAACTATTTCTAGGGTAAGTTTTTATGCAACTTAGTTCATATAAATTTTAAAAATTTGAATCAAATGTTATTTTTTTTCACTTAAAAGTTTTCTAATTTTTGAGAAATAATAAATTTAGGTATATGATTTTTTTTGTTGGAAAACGTTTAAATTATTTTCAATTATTAAAAAAAAAAAAACAAATTAAAAGCAATCTAGTTCATTTTTCTAACTTTATAGAAAAAATATTAAAGCATTAATAAACTTTATCAATCTCTAATCTAACATTCTTAAATATTGAACTTTAGGTAGCTTAAAATATTTTTTGAAATTTTGTTAGAAAAAGGTAAAAAATTTCGAATTTGCGCTTTTATGTAATAATTTTGTTTGCGGACTACAATAGAAAATATCGCAGGCACATTTTATACATTACGGCATAATGGCTTTCCTATAATTGACGTTGTGCCTTAATTATAAAAAAAGTTAACATTTGTATATGCCAAATAAAGTTTGACCTAAAAATGTCTTAAAATTAACTTTTGATATTTTTCCATTTTCCAATAATAACCAGAAATGTAACTGTGATATTTTGTATTTTTGCAAAAATTTCCTTAAATCAGTTAATTTAAGAAGACAAAGGACCCCCAGTGTTCCTTAGCCATAGATGCCGTGTGGCACTTAGAGCATCCCTTTTTGTAGTTCTCTCGAGGAGATTCATTAATTACCTACGAAAAGGATCTGACTGTCACAATTTACTACGTTTCAGTATATCCTGCAGTATATTTTTAATTTGTTTACCTTTTTAGCTAATGAAATTTAATTTATATTTTACATACATGAGTTTAGTACAATTCAATTTAATTTAAATATAAAAATGTATAACAAAATCTTTGTTAAAAGCAATGTTCTCACAAAGCGGAAGTCGCCCGAAAGTGGGAAAAGACTTACACAATGACTGTAAAGTACTTTAAAATATATGGTACAATTTATTAGAAAATTTTTATCAAAATTAAGCATAATTTTCACTTGAATAAAATAAGTGTTATTTCACTTGATGTTAGAAAATGTTTTCCTAGTTTAGGGAGTTAAGTCCTAGTTTTTACTAAAAAAATTATAAATAAAATAAAATTTATCTTGAAACCCAAGAAACATTTTTTTGCTAGCAGTAAAATATAAGATGATAAACGAGGGTGGAACAATAAGTCCGTGACTTTTTGAATGAAACACAGTTTTTTTGCAAAAAAAAAAAAAAATATTTTTCATCATAATCTCGTCCAACATTTCTCCAATTTTTTTATCCCTTCCAAAAAATAGGATTTTTCGTGGTCCATCAATAATTTCATCGTTGTAGCTAAATCTCTTTCCATCGAGCCATTTCTTTAGGTTTGGGAATAGGAAATAGTAACTGGGGGCTAAATCCGGAGAATAAGGCGAATCAGGGGGCAATTCGTAGTCTACTTCATGGATTTTTGCCATGTAAACTAAGCTTTCACACGATTCCGTTGGTGGTCAATTGTGAGCAAACGCGGCAGTCATCTTGCGGAAAGCTTTCTCATACCCAAGTGATCGTTCAAAATTGAAACCACTGAACCATGTGAGATGCCTATGTCTTCCACAATCTATCGCACATTCAATCTACGATCAGCCAACACCATATCGTGAATTTTTTCAATTGTTTTGGGTGTAGAGACCTCGACTGGGCGTAGAGAACGTTCGACATCTTCCGTGCTTGTAAGGCCACAAAGAAAGTCAGTAAACCACTTTTTTACCATTGAAATCGATGGTGCAGAGTCCCCATAGTATTTATAAAGCTTTTCCTTGGTTTGATTGACGGTTTTTTTCGCCAAAAATAATGTTTAACGAGCACTTGAAATTCACTTTTTTCCATTTAAAAAAAAAAAATCCACGAGGTTGTATGTTTTGAACAGCTTTTAAACGCAAAGTAAATGACGGAACTTGCTCAAAATTTGACAGTAGTCTATTAACAGGTGGTACTTGATGGGAGCAGTGTTGCATTTCATATAACTACGAGGGAAGTTCGAAAAGTCACGGACTTATTGATCCGCCCACGTAAGAACAAATTAGGAGGATATATTACTGTTTTCCAATAAAAATTTACTTCTCAACGGTAACATTTTTCTATAATTTATAAATTTTGACCAAATTTTAAGTAAAATTTGTTTTTTAATTTTAAGAAAAATGTTTATTAAATATTGGTAAACTGTGTCTTTGGCGCCGTTTTCATTTCAAGTTTTCCTCCAAATAAATGAATTTTTCTTAATTCTAGTTAATTTTTCTTTTGGGTTTTTTTGACGATAATTATATTTTTTGGATCTTCGGAATAATTTTTTTTTTTTGGCTTTATTTCATTTGAAGATTATTTTTTTTAGGTTATTTTGTTGTATTTCTTTGCTATTTCGAAGCGCTGTTTCAATCCACTATACAAATATAATTGTCAACCTATTGATTTAATTGTACTACATATGCAGAGAACTCAATGTATTGTTTTTAATTTTTTCACTTTTTTTTTTTACTACAAAGTACTAGTATTTTTTTTTTTTAATTTTGCAATAATAAACACTCCTACATGTAAACATTAATAAATTCTTTTCAAACATACTATAAATTACGTAAGCACAATATTTATGAGATTTGCTTTTATTAAATATACAAATGCCTGCATAGACATGCATATGTATGTAAACAAATGTTGAAAAGAAAAATGTATATTATTAATTTGGGTTTAATACAATAATACTGTTTGACATACGTCACTTGTTGTTTTAGTATTAAATAAATGTTTATATATATATTTTTATGCTTTATGGGGGTCTTTGTTTATTTATACAAAACAAAAAAAAATATATATATTTTTAAAAAACAATTAATTAAATGCTAAATTATTGTTGTTATTTTTTATTAGCTAATTATATATATATAAATATATTTTTAAGTTTAATACATGATTTAAAGAACTAATTTTAATAAATTTGAATAAATTTAGTTTAATATTAATTGTTTGATATATTAAAATTTTATATAAATTAAATTTTTATTAAAAATAAAATTAATATGAATTTTTTTTTTTAATCTTTCTTAAATAAATTAATAAATAATAGAAATTAATATTACTCATACGTTTAGGTGTACAGAAAATTTAGAAGATATTCAAAAAAAAATCTGGATTTTAATGAAAATTTTGTATTTTTAACAGAATTTTAAAACTATGTAGTATAACAAATTTTTGGAAATAGATACAAATTTATTAATTAAAAAAAATCTTTTCCATTAAGTAAATTATTTTTCACATTTGGTGTTCAATAAAAGTTTCCTTCCATGGAATCAGACAATAAAGGAGACCAAATAAAACACCTGCATGCACAAACAAACATGAATGTATAAATACATGATAATATTTTCAATTATAAACCACTTGTAGGATTGTTATATATCCATGCCACCATAAATTCCAATAACTATGTATATCTGCAACATAATAAAGCATAAAAATTGTATCATACATAAGTCTGTTATCGGTCTGTCCGTCCTTCTGTCTCTTAAAAGACTTTAGGCGACACAAAATACGATTTATAGGCGTCGCATGGACAAAAGTCTGAGAATGATGACGAAGAAGAAAAAAAAGCCTTCAATTTAGTAGCAAAGAAACAAAATGAAAACAACGACCATCGTGTACACAAAAAAAAAAAACATGTAAGTCCTCATACTTACATACATACATACATGATACAACTCTGTATGTTGCTGTATACACTCACCAAAAAAAGTCTGTAATGGCAACTGAAAATTTTGCTGTTATTACGGGAAATTCTGCCAATTTGAGCCCAGCGATATTTTTTGCTAATCTTAGCAACACATGTCTGCTGACGTGTAGTACAATGAAATTAGTAGAAAAATTAGTAGCCTCTACTAAATTTTAGTAGACTTTTTGTAAAGTGGAATTTAAGATCTGTTTGCTTAAATCAGCAAAAAAAAAATTACTAAATACTATTAATATTAGTACAAAATTTTAGATTTATTTGTTTTATCGAGCATCAAAAATGTTGATTAAATTTTTTAAAAGATGTTTTATACAAAATGAAAAAAAAAAAATCAAAGGCTTAAAAATCTTAAAAATTGTTAAAACTTAAGCGAATTTATCATTTTGTTTTAATTTGGTAATTTCTGTTTTGAAAAATATTTTAGTCAATTTTTTTTTTTACTTTTAAGGTTAAATTTAATTGTTTTTAGGGCTGATTTTTAGAACTAAAAAACCCTTTTTAGTGCTATTTTAAGTGGATGTCCTATTTTCAGACATGAGTCGGTATCTTCACTTTCGATCCCTTTTTTAATCCTATGTAACATTTTAGGGCAATTTAAGTTTGTATGTATAAGTTTAAATTATTAGAAATAACATTTCCTTCAATATCGACTTTTTTAAAATTAGTAATTTTTTTTTGCTAATTTTAGCAAATCGGTTTTTAAAAATTTGTAAAATGATTTCTGAAATTAGCAACAAAATTTGTAAATATTCTGTAAAAATTCTGTAATTTGTAAAATGTAAATAGCAAAAAGATTTGCTAATAATAATTTTTTTACTAAAAATCAGTAAAAAAAACACTTAAAAAAGTTTGTAAGTTAAAATAACTGAAAATATCATTTAAAAGAAATGATATTTCATTTAAAAACCGGTCTACTTAATTTTCATTTAAATTAAATGCCATTTGTTATTTATTTTTAAATGTTGATTAATCAACTGACACATCCGTAAGAAACAACTGATAAAATCAGTTAAAATAAATGTCAAAATTTTACCCACCAATCCTTAAAAAATAAATGTTTTTTCATTTATTTGAAATTATTTCCGTTTTTAAATTTTTTGTTTTTTTTTTAATATACTCGTACAATACAAAATGTATGTATGCATATGAAGCTATAAACACTTTTTGTGTGAATGTATTTGTATATGTATGTGTGTTTATGAAGTTCTTGTAATTTGTATTGAAAAATTTTGTATATATACAACCAATTTAAATAAAAAAACAAATTGAAATTAAATTTAAATTTGTAATAACTGTTACGGACACAAATAAACCACAAGTTTCCGTTTTGTGGGTAAATTTTTTTAAATTTAAAACAAATGAAAAAAATAAATGAAACTGAAAAAAATCGGTAAACGATAGTAAATTATTTCGAATAAATGTATAAAAAAGTTAATATAGATGTATCTTTGAAAAATAAATGTATCTTCCTTTATTTTTAAATGGAACGGAAAACTTTTTTATTAAACTACAAACAGTTAACTTCATAATATTCTGAGTGTAGTAAAGTGGGATTGAAAACCGTTTACAAATTTTTCTACTAACTTTTTTTTCTGAGTGTACGTACTATTGTGATAATATCATGTCTTAAGACGTTTTAAAACCATATCAAACAATTGGCATTACAATGAAAAACAAAAAATACAACAACTTAAAAAAAAGCGGAAATATGTATGAACATCGTAAAAAATCTACATTGTCGAAGAGTAGTGCATGCATTACAAAGATGCATGACGGCGGCAATGATTGTTAAATATTACAAAAACAAGTTTTTCTTTTAGCCACAATTCACATAAATTTAATAATAATAATAATAATGATGTTGCTGGTGATGGTGATCATCATATTGATAATAATGATCATTATCATCGTCATCGTTGTTTGTTATTATGATACAAGTAGGCTCTAATGTTTATCATTGTAAAGTAACTACTAGTTGCAGAAAAGTCGTCGTTGTTGCTGGAATTGGCAACAAAATATAAATGAAAACCTGTTTTTGTTTTTTTTTTTTTGGTATGATTTGGTTATTATGTGCAAATACTCGTGCTTAAACAGAATCTTAAAGGAGTGAATACTCTTTAATTTATTTTTTATTTTAATTTAAATATAAATAATAATAAATCATTTTAAATATAAAAAATTATAATTCGTTTTAAATAAAAAAAAATATATAATTCATTTAATATATAAATAATAATAATTAATTTTAACCATAAATATTATTATAAAAATAATTAAATTTAATATGCAAATGCACATTCACTTTATAAAATTTACAACAAAATGAACACGCAATACACGTTTGACAAACTAAAAAAAAAAGTAACGGCACTTGTTGTATGCATTATAAGCGTAGAACAAAGACAACAAGACTAGAATGTATTGAAAAATATTTCTATTTCAATCGTCATATTGCGTTGTTGTTGTATAATGTTCATAAGCATACTTGAGAAGAAGGTTATGTATAATAATCTTTTCTCAAGCATTGTTAAATACTGCTTGTAAATTCAAATTTTATAAACATTATAATAAACGAAATTAAGAAAAGCTTAAAACACACTATTAATATAAGCTTATTCTCAAGTTCTATTGCAGTTTGATTGCTATATGGTTTATTGGGAAACATTGTACACACATACACACTCATAACATGTAAAAGATTTTTCGTATGAAACCGTCAAGATAAATTTGTTTACTACCACGTTTTCCTTCATAACTCAGGAACCAAATGAGTCTCCACCTTAAAATTTTGCCACAAATGTAGAGAGGTCTTAAGTTTTAACATATATATTTTTCAGAATTTAAAAAAAAAATTGGATTTTGAGATATGGGTCTTTGAAGATTAAACTTATAAAAATTACCTTTAACCTTTTAATACAAAAAAACTTTTGGGATGCCATTTTAAAGATAATCTTATCAACTTTAAAATGGTACCGATAGAAAGGTTATATAGTTTAGAAATTAACTAGAACTTAGAAAAATTAACTTATTTGGAGGAAAAATTGAAATGAAAACGGCGCCAGACACTTTTGTTAATAAAATTTTCCTTGAAATTAAGAAAAAATTTTTACTTAAAATTTTATTCAAAATTTCTAAATTATAAAAAAGTTTTCCTATTGAGAACAACATTTTTATTAGAAAACAGTAAAATTTCCTCCTAATTAGTTCATATATCAACTTAAATTTTACTGTGAGTTAGGAAATGTTTGCTTAATTTTAAAAAATATTTTATTTTATTTAAGTTTATTAGATAATTTTTTTTTACTAAAAACTACAACTTAACTCCCTAAAAATAAGAAAATATTTTCTAACATCAAATTAATAAGTACTTCTTTTAAGTGAAAATTATCCTTAAATTTGATAAAAATTTTATAAAAAAAATTTTAAACCGTTTCTATGGTAAAGTTAATATATTTTACTCATTGTGTAAGTATTTTCCCACTTTCGGAGAATTTCCACTTTGTGAGGACACTGCTTTTAATAAGCTTTTGGCTAAACATTTTTGTCTTTAAATTAAATTGAATTATACTAAAATCATGTATTTTAAATATAAATTAAATTTCCTTAGCAAAAAGGTAACAAATTAAAAAATAATGTACAGCAGGATATCTTGAAACGTAATAAATTGTGACAAAATCACATCCTTTTCGTAGTTAACTAATAAATCTTCTCGAGAGAAATACAAAAAGGGATGCCCTAAGTGACACACGGTATCAATGGCTAAGGAACACTAAGGGTCCTTTGTCTTCTTAAATTAACTAATTTATCAAAACTGTTGCAAAAATACAAAATATCACAGTTACATTTCTGGTTATTATTAAAAAATGGAAAAAGTTTAAGGCATTTCTAGCTTAAACTTTAATATACAAAATTTGACTTGTTTTATTATTAACTGAAAAAACAAATGCCTTCAATAAATATAAAGTTTAAAAGGCGCAACGTCAATTATAGGAAAGCCATTATGGCGTAATGTATAAAATGTGCTTGTGATATTTTGTATTGTAGTCAGCAAAAAAAAATTTTACATAAAAGCGCAAATTCGAAATTTTTTATCTGTTGCTAACAAAATTTTAAAATATATTTTAAGTTACTTTATGTTCAATATTTAAGACTTTTAAGATTAGAGATGGAGACGTGAGTGATTTTTGACTGACGCTTACGAACGGTGATGAATCAAAAATTACAATCATGCACGATGATTTTTTTTAAATGGTTTTTTAAATGTTTCCTTTAATAATATGTTTTCTTTTAAATTAGGAAAATTGACTGGTTTTTAATTTATTGTTTTTTTTTTTTTTTTTTTTTTTTATAAAAATATTAAAAATAAGATAAACGTTTTCGAACAAAAAGTAAAATTTTCCTCGATTAAAAAAAAATTACTCGTTTGTTTTTTTAATTTCTCTGAAGAAATTTTTAGGAAAAAATCTTATATTATTTCCCAAAATCTAGAAAACTTTTGCTTAAAAAAAATAATGTTTTATAAAAATTTTTAAAATTTATCTGAACTAAGTTGCATGAAAATTTTCGCTAAAAATAGTTCATCAGTTTTTAAATCCAAATAAATTTTTATTATTACATAGGAAAACAATTATTACTTTTTGTTTTTAATTGCCTGAACTAATTTTAGGAAAACAGTTCTTAAAAATTAGAAAGTGGTAGACTTAAAAACTGAATTTTTAAATGGCTTTCTAAATTAAATTTACTACTCGCGAGAAACACATTAAGTTAAAGTACTTTCTCATTTTAAGTCGAGACACATTTTTTGAACTAAATGTGAGTAAATTATGTTCTAAATTTTTTTTAACTAAACTTGGTTTTAGTATATTTTAGTATGCATTTTTTTTTTAAAAAATAAGTTTTCTTAAAAATTGATAAATTTTTATTTAATATACTGGTTTTTTTTCCTAAAATCAAGAAATCTTACTTAGGAAACATTTGAACTATTTCTGAGTAAATAAACTATTTCGTTTTTACCCAAACATAGGATTTTCTTTCTTTTTAAGCAAATTTTTCCAAGTTTTAATAAAATTTGACATAAATTGAGGGAAATTTTTTAAACTATTTTAAAGGAAATTTTGGATTAATTTTTAATTTATGTCTTTTTTTAAGTGTTGTTAGGTACAATTAAGGTATGCTCTGTGGTTCACTCCTATTTGGATGAAATTTGAATGTCCCAGCAAAAACAGGGTTTCAACAACTTACCAGCCTATTTACTCGCTTAATTACTTTTGTTCGCGATGTCCCAAAAGTAATGAGTGGTCATTACCTTCTCACTTACAAAAACCCACAAAGTAATGGGTGGTCATTACTCTCTCGCTTACGAACATCCAAAAAATAATGTGCACCCATTAATTTTGTGACATCGCGAACAAAAGTAATTAAGCGAGTAAATAGGCTGGTAAGTTGTTGATGCCATGTTTCTGCTGGGTATGCATCTAGAGACAAAATCCCTAAGGCCTCCAAAAGGCTTCAAAAGGGTTTTTGATACAAAAAAAAAAAAACAATTATTTGGCTGAATAAAAATAGTCAACAAATATATTTGACTTTTATCAAAAAAATCAAGAAATAAGAGTTATTTTTGATTTTTATATTTTTATATCAAATATAAATGTTATTTTAATTTTTATATTTTTATATCAATAATAAAAATCAATTCAAAATTCGTGACATAGGTAATATGTTTATTAATCTTTGCTACGTATTAAAGTAAAAATAAAGTACACAGTTATAATACAACAAAATGTGTGTAACAAAGTTTCTAAATTACGCTGTGCATTGCCCTTGAACTTGAAATAACGCTATTAATTGTTCTTTCATTTTTGTTGTTATGATTAGCGTAATCTTATTGTTGTTTTTAATTTATTAATTGCAATGCAAATTGTCAATAGAGATGAAAAGTCAATGGAGATGAATTATTCGTCTTCGGACGACGATGATACTCCTACGACAATAAATGACAGCGTCCGCAAAGCTTATTTGGAAATAGACAATTACAAAGAAAAGCGTTTCGATACTTCTGCTAATTTATTGGAATATTGGGAGAGCAAAAAATTTTTGTTTCCATGGCTTTGAAAATTTGCTTTAATTGTTCATTCTGTACCTGCCACTCAAGTCAGTGTAGAAAGGTCATTTTCAGCACTCAGATTAATATTGGGAGATTTGAGATATAATATATCTGAGGAACATTTAAAATCAATTATGATGGTAAAATTGAACACCTGAAAATGACCTCTTAACACTGACTTGAATGGCAGCCAAAACTTATAAGCTATTTCTATGCATTCATGTTTTTATAGCTGATAATGGATAAGTCATATAGAAATTTGAATGAAGCAGCATATAATACATACGGCATCAACAAATAAATAAGAGTTTTGAATTGATTTTTATTATTGATATAAAAATATAAAAATCAAAAATAACTTTTATTTTTCATTTAAAAATATAAAAATCAAAAATAATTTTTATTTTTCATTTAAAAATATAAAAATCAAAAATAACTTTTATTTTTTATTTAAAAAAATTAAAATCAAAAATAACTCTTATTTTTGATTGTTAAAATAAAAATCAAAAATTTTAAAATATGCAATATGTTGGATGCACTTCGCCTAAAAATCATGATGGTGTAATTAAAAGTTTTCTACGATGTTCATTTATGTATGATTTATTTCTTCAAAAATTGAAAAATAACTCTTATTTCCGGTCCCTGATATTTTAATAGCTATTTTTAGGTGGCTACTGAGATTTAAAAAAATATGGTTTAAGATTGCAAATAAATTTTAAAGAATTCATTCTTCTAAAACTCTTACACAGCAACATAGTATTAGTGGAAAAAAACAGTTGAGAGTATAAAATGAAAAAAAAAGAACATTCATTGCACATGTTTGTGGATTTTATGAGTGTATGTGTACAGTGGAATCAACCAATTTTGTATTTTTAATTTTTTTTTTTTAACTTGGCTGATTATGAAGTCATACACATTTCATACAGTGTTGGTGTTTTCCAGTTGTTGTTTTCGTGTTGTTGTTGTTGTTGCTGCTACTTTTTGTTTTGTTTAATTGGGGGAAGCCGTTTTGTTGTCTGTGGTCTCTTTTTGTTGCTGTTGTGTGTGTTTTTGTTGTATTTATTCACCTTTACGGTTTGGTTTGCAAATTTTCTGCTTAAATAAACTTTTTTTTTTTTTTACCTTCATACTTGTGTATACATACATATATTATGAATATGTGCATAAGTTTGCCTGCAAATTGTGGGCATGTTAAATTTGCAGCTGTTTTTTTTCTTTATTGTTTTAGTTTTGGCATAATTGAAAACTGGTTTTAAAATATTGAAAAAATAACGTTTTTCTTTTTGAAAACATAAAATATGGTTGGTTGTACGTTGCGTATGAGTAATAACATATTATTAATAATTTTTCACAAGGAAACTATAATGCAATTTGAACTCTTTTATGAGGTTAATTAAATTGTTTTAAATTAGGAAAATCAGAGAAGGAAGTTTTTTGATTTTAAGTACATTTAGGTCGGCTACTTTATCTACAAGAAGGATAAATTTAAACCTATTCAGAGATTTTCACGCAAATTTTACTCATGGTTAAGGCTAAAGACCAACTGTGCAACCTTAACCAATAATTAAATTTGCATTTAAATAACTCTGGATAGTGTTAAATTGAGCTTTCTTTTAGATAAGTTAGCCGAACTTCGTGCCTCAAATAAAAAACCTGAAGTTAATACAAACTGAAAAATAAAAAAAAAAAATAATAAAAAATGATAATTTTATTTATGAATCTGAAAATATTTTTTTTTTTAATGTCATTTTTTCAAACACTCAGTTTAGAAAGTAAGCTAACAAGAATTTTTAGCAAAATATGCAAAAAATACACTTACCTAATAAAAAGTCTGTAATGGCAACTGAAAGTTTTGCTAAAATCAGCAAAAAAATATTATTAATATTAGTACAAAATAATTTTTTTTTTATCGAGCATCAAAGTTCTTTTATTTTATTAATTTTTTTTCAAAAAATATCTTATTAAAAAATTAAAAAAAAATCAAAGGCTTAAAAATCTTAAAAATTGTTAAAACATAAACGAATTAAATATTTTGTCAATTTTTTTTTTTACTTTTAAGGTCAAATTTTAATTGTTTTTTGGGCTGATTTTTGGAACTAAAAAAAACTTTTTAGTGCTTTTTTAAGTGGATGTCCTATTTTCAGACATGAGTCGGTATATTCACTTCTGATCCCATTTTTTTTAATCTATGTAACATTTTAAGGCAATTTAGGTTTGTAGGTGTAAGTTTTAGTTAGAAAAAACATTTCCTTCAATATCCACTTTTTTAAAATTAGTACATTTTTTTTTGCTAATTTTAGCAAATCGGTTTTCAAAAATTTGTAAAATGATTTCTAAAATTAGCAACAAAATTTTGTAAATATTCTGTAAAAATTCTGTAATTTGCAAAATGTAAAAAGCAAAAAGATTTGCTAAATAATAATTTTTTTTTACTAAAAATCAGCACGAAAATAGTAAAGTGGGATTGAAAACCATTTACAAATTTTTCTACTAACTTTTATTTCTGAGTGTGGCATTAACAAATGCCATTTTATTGCTAATTTGTTGATTTATGCTATTTTCAAGCTTTCAAAGGGAAAGAGTACCACCCTTTAGGGCCTGACCCGCTTTGGCTAGAAACCTGAAATTTGAAAAACGACTGAAATTGAAACACAAAAATTGGGAATCGAAATGGAATGGAAACAGTGGAATTGAAACACTAGACAAGGGGACCGAAATTGAATCGAACGGGGAACGGATGAAATTAAAACAATATGTAAGGAATACGAAACAGAATGAAGCTGGGAATGAGTGGAACTTAAATGTTAGGCTATCACTTGAATTGGAAGGGGGAAGTGCGGAATTCAAGCAGTAGGTAAGGGCAGGAAAACTAGTGGAATTGAAACATTAGAAAGAAGGAACGAAATGGAATGTGAAACAAATGGAAGTTAAACACTAAATGCAGAAAACGAAACGGATTGGAGCGAACCTGGACTTAGTGATATTTCTCGATTTTAACTTATTTTTTTCTATTTTATCGATTTTCTCTATATGTGACCTTCTCCGAGAAAAGGGACCTAGTGTGTCAAAAAACGGGTTAGGACTTAAGAGTGGATTCTGGTAACTAAAAAGGTGTAGAATAAGATGAAATGAGTTAGATTTTTGATTTAAATGTATCTTTTCCTTTCTTATAGTTATTTTAACAATGTTCTTCGCATTAGTATACGCACATCAACCCTTTGCTGAGAGCGAACAGATAGCTGAGAACGAACAGAGCAGCAACTATAGCAAAGGTATTGTCATATTAAAAGCGAAAAAAATACGTCACCACATAGGCATGACGTCACTAAATTCGGAACCCAATCAAAACTAGCCATACCAAATCGCATCTCCCAACTTAAGGTGTGTTCACAGTGATAATGCGTTATGTAACTTTTAATGAGTTTTTCTCAAAACTTCATTTTCACATACTAGGTCCCTTTTCTCGGAGAAGGTCACATATTTATCTTTTTCAAAAATTAAATATACATATATAAACATTCATGATGATACATGGGCTTGTATATAATCATACATGGGTATACATGGTCATATACGTCTATACATGATTCAATATATGACCATACATGATCTCATATGTGACCATAAATCTTTGGATCCAATATTTGAGGGTATATGGCCGTATATGAGAATATATATGCGTATATGAATAATATAATAGTATATATGAAAATATATGACCATAAATCCTCAAATTTCGGATCCGAAAATATATTGTCATATATAAGATCATGTATGGTCATATATTGCATCATGTATGGACGTATATTACTATATATACCTATGTGTGTATCATATAAAAGCCCATGTATGATCATGCATGTTCATATATATTTCGATTTTTACGTTGGTAATCAATGAAATTAAATCCTTAAAACATTTTCCTTAATTTAAAGAAATGATAATAAAATTAATTTTTTTACAATTGTTATGAATGCAATAGTAGTAAAATCATCCATTCTCAGTAAATTGGTCCCAAATAAAAGGCGGAAATCTTTGCATAAATGTGCTTCCAAAACCTCTAGGACTAAAAATAAGAATTTTAAAATGTATGTTCACTGGAGTCTGGGCTAATTCACTGATATATCTATTGCCATAATTTGGTCCAAAATTGTTTTACTATTATTGAGTTTCAATAAACAATCTTCGGAATAGATTGATTCAAGTTATAAGGATAATATTCTGAAAACTAAATCGGGACAAGATCCCTAGCATCCTGCCGAGGTCAAATATTAAATTTATTCATATTTTAGTGTTTTCTTAAAAATGTATCGAAATTTTTATGGATGTCAATGAAACTTTACTTGACTATTTTCCGAAGTCTAAATTGACATTTAAGGAAAGGAAATCCATATTAATCCTTATATGCTTTTAAAATGAACATTTCCCAACATTTTTAAAATGCTAAAATGCACTAAAGGTACATATAAGCAAAAAAAAACCTAAAAAACTTTTTATTATGGAATTTTAAGAAAAAAAAAAACTACGAAGTTAACCCATAAATGCACTTGAGGTAGAAATAATTAAAACATTTTTAAAATAAAGGTTTAACAATATCTGCATAAAGAAAATATTAAAATTAGCCTTTGTATAAACAGTGGATTCCCGATTTAACGCACAATTGATTGTCAGCCCTGTTCGTTAAATCGAAAATTTCGTTAAATCCAGTACTAAACAAAAAAATATTTATTCATGTAATAATAATTTAAAAGGATAATTCATTTTACATCTTATTAAGCCCGTGTGACATTTGCTAGATTTCGTATTGATTTTGTATTGACGAAAAATTTTCTTATGCGAAAATAATGAGTGTGAGGAGTTTAACTATAGAGAATACATGTGTATCTGTCAAATGGATGTCGGTAACGCAGCGCTCCCATTTAATTTACATTGCTGTCAATATAAATCCAATACAAAATAAATGTAGTGTCATCGGGTCTTTACTTAAAAATGGATTTTATAATTATTAAAAAAATTAAAGAAAAAAGTGATTATTTAAAAAACTTGTTATTGACGTTTGCTTTTGCGATTCTTTAAAAACTTGTTTCAATTGAAGATCTCGTAAAATTAATGTATTCGAATGCTTTGAAAAATTTTAAACTTTTATTTAAAGATGTGTTCGTCACAAATTAAAAGATAAAAAATCAATGTAAAAATCTTGCCTGTTGCTAAATCGCGAATTCGTTAAATCGAGAGTTCGTTGAAACGGGAATCCACTGTAGTAGCAGATATTTTTTTTTAAATCATAATGAAAAGTCTTCTAAGTATTTTTATGTAAGTATTTTTTTATCAGGCAGTGTATTTTATAGTTTTAAAAATTTGGGGACATTTTTGACCCCAAGTGCATGTAAGGGTTAATATTAGTTTTGTTCTGAAAAATAGAAATTTTAGACTCCCGAGTACAGTTGTGACAAGTTTCATCAAAATTTGTAAACAAAAAATTACATACATTTTAAGGATACACACAAAATATCCTTAAATTTTATCTTTTACCTCTCCTGGAAGTGATGAAAGTTGTCCGATTGCGATATGCATAGCTTTCGAAATATGGTCTTTATGACTTTGGTTAAAATATTCTGAATTTTGTTTATCGGATTTAAACAATAGTAAAATATTTAACCTATATATAGAAATCAAAAAAAAAAAATTTCCCCCCCAAATTCGCTGAAATTAAAAAGTTGCCGTCGCAAAATCAAAAGAGGGATGTATACATACATACACTATTTACAAGTTTGGTTACCAACGATATACTTAATAAATCCCCAAAGTGAAAGTCTAAAATTTTTAATTTTTGCTTAACAAAATTTAAAAAAAAAAATAACTGAAATTGGAGTTTTGAAAAAGCTTGATAAAATTTCCCATTTCTGGTAAAGGGAGGGGGGTTTTTTTTTTTTTTTTAAGATGCAGGTTGTATGAACAGAAAAAATGGTACGTCTTTAATTTAATATAAATTCTTTAAAATTTTCGTATTACAATACAATTATTCAAAATTTTATGAGAATTTTAAAAAACATGTTAAATTTTCTTACTTCTGACCGAAAACTTTTTTAATTTTAAGTTAAATTATAGAGGCGTTTTTAGAGTATTTTTATTTTTATTATTATTTTCAGTTATAAATTAGTTGCAAAATTAGCTGTAAGCTAGTGTAATTTTGACAAGCTTGGCGTAGTAGGCAATTAAAATTTAAAAAATCTTACTTTCATTAAAAAAATTCAAATAGAATTTTTTATTTGGAGGAATATGTGTTGGATTGCGTATGATTGATATTTAAAATAATTAAATATTGCTCATACAACCCAAAACTAAATCATCGAAATTTAAAAATAATAATTTAAGACAAAAAATAAAAAATAATATGTATTTACTTTTAAATCAGTTTTTAATATTAATTTAAATTTACCACACGTTTTTCAAAAAAGAACAAAAAAATGCCTTTAGAAATTAATATAATTTCATTAACTTTCTACATCAATATCTACAGTATAAATTATATTTTATTCAAAGGAATACGCCTTTTGCTTAAGAAATTCCTTTAAATTAACAAACAATTTAGGTTATTTGCTTAATGTAATTGAAAGTTTAAGTACAAACTACGCTCTTAAATGGCAAAAAAAAATCTCTTTAGTTTTATTATTTTGCTTAACTCTTTATAAATTCTCTTGTTCTTAAAATTTAAGCTCTTACATTGCAAGTAAAAGTTTCTCTTTGTTACAAATTGTCTCTAGCTATTCAACTGGTTTCCTCCACAATGTTTTTTTTTTTTTTTTTTTTTTTTTTTTGTGTTTGTAAAATTGTCTAAAAGAAAACTGATGTAAATTTATTTAGTACAAGACTGCGTCATTTTTGTTTGTTTTTATTTATTTTAATTTTGATAAATTCTCTTCACTTGTAAATATTTTATAATAGAGATGGAAAAAATTAATTTAATTTTCAAAATAGTACCGGAACATAAATCAAATGGTAGGAATATTAAAAATAATAATACAGTAAAAATAGCTGTCAAATATATTTCAAACAGAACCTTAAATATTTAAAAAAAAAATTGTTTACTCTGAATTATGAATCGATTACCAACTTTTTTTTATTAATTTTCTACTTTATTCAATCCATCTCAAATTTTAGGAAACAATTTAATTTTTTTTGATTCTAATTATATATTTTTTTATATAACGTTTTTACCCAAACAGGAATTTTTATTCATTTAAAAAAAAAATTCTAAGTTTTAATAAAATTTTACTTAAATTGAGGATAATTTTTAAACTATTTTAAAGGAAATTTTGGATTCATTGTTAGTTTATGCCTTGTTTTTAAGTGTAGTTTAGTTTTGATATTTCTGAAGCAGACAAGTGTGGAATTTATAGTGAAAAACAATGAGTCGAAATACGTATCGAGAAAGTGCGATAACGCATGCATGCGCACCATTATAGCATTTCAGTTACGTCGGCAAATTTGATTGGATCTTACTTTTTCGAAAGAGCGGACGATAACGTCATTATAGTGTACGGCGACCGCTATAGAGCCAAGATGACTGCATATTTATTACAGGAAGTCGACAATATGGATTTAGAGGACGTATGGTTTCAACAGAACGATGCCACTTGTCATACTACACGCGACACAATGCGTACTTTGCTGGGAAGGCAGCGCGTGTAATCTCGCGTTTCGGTGATAGGGCATCGTCAGCCAGATCTGTTTAACTGTCCCGAACTTCTTCCTCTGGCAATATTTGAAGTGTACGCGAACAAGCCCCGCATCTTGGAGAAGTTAAAGAAATTTGCATGAACGCCGGTGGTGGCCATTTGTCAGACATAATTTTCCACAATTAATTAAAATAAAATTTATGAGTACAAAAATAAACATAATCAGTTAAAACCCAAATAATTTTTCACATTAAACAAAAGTTGTAGCGAAGAATTCAGATGATAATTATTTCAAATGGCTCTACGCACCACAGCAGGTCTTTTGTGCTGCCCAGAATCACCCTAAAGGTTCAAGCTATTGATGAAGCCAAGAACCTTGCCGGGTGAAGTGTTCCAAATGCCGGAAGGCGACAAGAAACGGTCACCCAAAAACTCGATCCTCCTGACACAAAGCCCAGGACAATCGCAGAGGACATGCTCTGACGTTTCCGATTCCAACCCGCAAAACCTGCACAGTTCAGTGTCCGATTGACCCTTCTTGTGCTTATGGTACCTAAGGTTGCAATGTCCAGTAAAGTATCCAGTCAGGGTCCTTAGGTCCCTTCGACCAAGGGCCAGTAGTCGCCCAGACCCACCACTGGGCATAGATATAAATCTCTTAGCCTGTCGTTGGCCACGAGATGTTTGCCAATAATCGTAAAATTTCGACTCTCTCCACAACCTGAGCCTCTCCTTAATATAGCCCATGGGCACCCCGCAGAAAGGTTCAAGGCCTATGAAGGGCCGGCGGGCACCACGGTTGGCCAGACAGTCCGCCCTTTCGTTGCCCTCATGCCCCTCATGGCCCGGAATCCATCCCAGGGTAAGGGAATTGCTCCTACCGAGTCGGTTGAGTGCCGTAATACATTCCATGACAAGTTTAGATGACACCTCGTGGGACATAAGAGCCCTGAGTGCCGCTTGACTGTCAGAGAGAATATAGATACGAGATCTGACCACACGCCTCCGTAGGCATTCCTCAACACACACACATATGGCGTAGATTTCCGCTTTAAAAATGATGATGGCAGCCATCTTGCCATCTTCTCCAATCGGCCAACACCATATTGTGAATTTTTTCAATTGTTTTGGGTGTAGAGACCTCAACTGGGCGTCCAGAATGTTCGGCATCTTTCGTGCTCATAAGCCCACAACGAAAGTCAGTAAACCACTTTTTTACCATTGAAATCCATGGTGCAGACTCCCCATAGTATTTATCACGCTTTTCCTTGGTTTGATTGACGGTTTTTTTTCGCAAAAAATAATCTTTAATGAGCACACGAAATTCACTTTTTTCCATTTTTAAAAAAATTCACGAGGTTGTATGTTTTGAACAGCTGTTAAACGCAAAGTAAATGACGGAACTTGCTCAAAATTTGAGAGTAGTCTATTAAAAGGTGGTACTTGCAGTGTTGCATTTCATATAACTACGAGGGAAGTTCGAAAAGTCACAGACTTATTTATCCGCCCTCGTAGTTTTTAGAAAGCGTAACCTGCATTCGTTAAATTTAATATACTTGTTAATTTGATAAGTCGGTACTTTTTGTGTATTAAAAAAATGTACTAATGTAGTGAGTTGTCCAGTCCTAATTGACATTAAATAATATGGATGAGTATTTAAACCTAGAGATAGAGAGAGAGCGAGAGGGAATTCCCTTGTTAAATACAATCTATTTTATATTTGAATACAAAACAACACAAAACAACATACATTTGCAATGATTATGTTGTTGCCATTGTTGTTGTTGTTGTTAAATTTTGTCGTCATTGTTGTTGTATTTAAATGTGGCTTTGATAGTATTTTGTATGAGGAGGTTATTTCAAGAGTATCTGTGAGATTATAAATATGCAGTACAATTTAATCTGGTTACGTAGTTTTATATTTTTGAACAACAACTATGGAAAATGTATACAATAAGTACATATGTATGTATGGATGGATGGATGGATGTCTGTCTGTTTGTAAAGGGTGTCCCAAGAAGAACGCAATTTTTAAATCTGGCAACATTCGAAGTGTCATTGTTTGACATTTGAACAATTGTTATTGTTTGCTAGTAAAAGGTACGAGGTTAGTAAAAATGGAGCGCTACACGAATGAACAACGCATTCTCATTTTGAAATTGTTTTACCAAAATGGTGAAAGTTTTGCGGCTACAGTTCGCAAATTGCGATCAATTTGGGGTCACAATAATGCTCCAAAAGAGTCAACTGTAAAGAGATTAATGGATAAATTTGCCGAAACTGGGTCTGTTAGTGATGTAAAGACAACAACGCGCCATCGACCAGGTCGATCGACCGAAAATGTCGCAGCTGTACGTGATGATGTCGCTCAAACTCCATCCACCTCAATTCGACACCGAGCTCAGCAAATTGGTGTCTCCAAATCCACTTTGCAGCGAATTTTGACGAAAGATTTGCATCTTCATGCATACAAAGTTCAATTGACTCAGGAACTGAAGCCAGCTGACCATGGACAGCGAAGGGAGTTCGTTAATTGGGTATTGGAGAGACAACATGAAAATGCTGATTTGCCGAAAAAATCATCTTCAGTGACGAGGCCCATTTTCATCTTGATGGCTTCGTCAATAGGCAGAATTGTCGCATTTGGGGTGAGGAAAATCCTCGAGTGATTCACGAGAAGCAAATGCATCCTCAACGTGTCACTGTGTGGTGTGGTTTTTGGGCTGGAGGAATCATTGGACCTTTTTTTATGAAAATGAGGCAGGTCAAGCGCAAACAGTCAATGGTGTTCGGTATCGTGAAATGATAACCAGTTTTTTCTTGCCTAGAATTGAAGAAATGAATGTGGAGGGCATGTGGTTCCAACAAGACGGCGCCACATGTCATACAGCCAGAGAAACAATTCAATTGCTGCATCAGTCATTTCCCGGTCGTGTTATTTCGCGTTTTGGAGATCAGAATTGCCGCCTAGATCGTGCGATTTAACACCATTAGATTTTTTTCTTTGGGGTTTTTTGAAGTCGATGGTTTACGCGAATAAGCCGACGACGACTCAAGCCTTAAAAGAGGAAATTGGACGCTGCATTAATGAAATACCGCAGCATTCATGCAAAGCGGTCATTGAAAATTTCATTAAAAGATCGCGTGCATGCCAGCAAAGCCGCGGCGGCCATCTGCACGATATATTGTTCCATACATAACCTCATTCTGTCTACTTTACGATATAATAAAGTTTCACGATTTTTTTTAAATATCTGTGTTTTATTTAAAATTTAAAAATCGCGTTCTTCTTGGGACACCCTTTATTTATGTATGTTTATTTGTATGTAGATTTGTAGATATTTAGCTGCCTTATTAAGACTTGTATATCATTTCATTTTTTACTTTGATATTTTATATTACGGTTTTATTTAAATGTTGCTTCAGTCACTTTGTTTAAATGTTTTTTTGCATTTGTTGTTATGGTTTTATCTTGTTGTTGTTGTCGTTGTTTTTATTTGGTATTAACTTAATTTTCTTTTAACTTTTTGTGCTTTTGTTTACTTACTTTTAACATTTTGTATAATGTATTAAAAAGTTTATTTTTAAAAGTATGTAATGCAAAAAAACAGTTTTTTTGTTGCGATAATTCCTTCTTTTGAACTTTTTTTCTTCTTCTCTATTTTAATATGGAAGTGTAAGTTTAATGCAAACTTCAGTAAATCGAACTACAAGTACAAATTTGTGCAAAAAAAATTGTTAAATTTGATTTGTTTAAATTAATAAAAAAAACAACTTGTGAATATTTGACAAGTTTTTTAGGTAAACAAATAAAAACTTGGTTAATTTTCCTAAGTTTTTACATAATTTTGCCACACAAAATTTTTTTAGCCATTTTTTTTTTGTTTGTAGATAGAATTATAGAATTTTAAAATTTCGGGAAAGTTGCGGCCTTAAATCACAAAAAGAGGTTGTCTTATAATTCATACTTTCTAATACAGAACTGCCCTTGCACCCTTGCACGCAAACCATTTTCTTTTTACCAAAATAACGTCAGCTCCTATTTGTGTATTGAACATAGTAAATTGTTTTTACCTTAAACAAATTTCACCCAAACTTTAAAGACCTCAAATCATACTTTGTTCAAAAACAAATCATACATCTGGGTGTTATACACCCAAATACTTCAACATATACATTAAAGTTTTGGATCCGAAAATACATGAAAATATATGAGATCATATTCGAAAGAAAAACAATTAAAAAATAAATTCCAAACTCAAATTTATAAATTCTTCTATCAATTTATTACAAATTTAAAGTAACAGTACTTTAACCGACTCATATAAATAAGATTCCTAATCGTTCATAGACTTTAATATTAGAATTAATACAATTTCTAAAGTTCAAACAATATAATAAAACAATTTTGAATAACAATACCCACTCAAAAATAGTATAGCCCAAGAAAGAAAAAAAAATTAAGTGATATAAACAAAAAATATAATCTTGAACTTGAACTTTTTTTTTATTATCAACAAATACTTAAATACAACAACACTGCTGCCATCAAGTACCACCTGTTAATAGACTACTGTCAAATTTTGAGCAAGTTCCGTCATTTACTTTGCGTTTAACAGGTTTTCAAAACATACAACCTCGTGGATTTTTTTAAAAATGGAAAAAAGGGAATTTCGAGTGCTCATTAAATATTAATTTTTGCGAAAAAAAACCGTCAATCAAACCAAGGGAAAGCTTGATAAATACTATGGGGGCTCTGCACCATCGATTTCAATGGTAAAAAAGTGGTTTACTGACGGAAGATGCCGAACGTTCTGGACGCCCAGTTGAGTTCTCTACACCCAAAACAATTGAAAAAATTCACGATGTGTTGTTGGCCGATAGGGGATTGAATGTGCCATAGATTGTGGAAGGCATCTGACATGGTTCAGTGTTTTCACTTTGGAACGATCACTTGGGTATGAGAAAGCTTTCCACAAGATGGCTGCCGCGTTTGCTCACAATCGACCACCAACGGAATCGTGTGACAGCTTAGTTTCCATGGTAGACTACGAATTGCCCCCTCATTCGACTTATTCTCCGGATTTAGCCCCCAGTGACTATTTCCTATTTCTAAACCTAAAGAAATGGCTTAGTGGAAAGGGATTTAGCTCCAACGATGAAATTAGAGTATTCAAAAACCGAAACCGAAAACCGGTCAACCGGTTTCTTTATTTTTAAAAACCGATCGGTTTCGAATATTTTGTAAATTCGAAGAAAACCGAAAACCGGTCTTTTCTGTTCGGTTAACCGGTTTATTTAATTACATCACCAACTGGGTTACTTGGTCTCTTTTATTTTTTCCGAACACTTTTATAATCGTTTGTTTGGTTATGAAGATTTAGATGTAAGTGTGATAGATTCCGATGAAGACTTAACTTTGGATATTCCAAATTCAAATAATTTAATTTCTAATCTAAATAACCCAATAAACAGTATTTAAAAATCCTAAAAAAGAGACTGTACAAAATCATTCATCATTATATGATGATTTCATATATCTTGATAAATGCGTCAAAACAACTGAAAAGTTGGAAAATTTATATAATTGTCTTTAGACTATTTTCCACTTCTAGCTTTATCAAAAGCAAACAAAAAAATCGTCTTAAAACGAAACATTTATAGCCTGTTTCTCTATTTGGAAAGAACACGTTCGTTCGCTTTCTAGTCGAAAGAAAACTGATTTGGGTTTCACTAAGTCTATTTCTATGCGAACGATGGCTCGAACGACAAGTCGATTGAAAACGTAACTGTTTTCATACAAAATTTGGTTTCTCTATTTCGAACAGCTCGAACGCAAATGTCAAAATCAGTCACTTGCTATTTTTTTGTCGAGTAAATATATATTTGATATTTCTAATAGCAAAATGAAGTAAAAAAAGCAAGAGATAACAAAAGGTAAGTACAAAATAATATAATTAATTTTAGTTTATTAAGAATTTTAAATTTTAGTTAAAAAAATCAACAATGGACCAGCTGAAGACGCATGTATTTTATATGGAAGAAAGGCCTGATTTTGCCAGAGAGACTCTGGTGTTCGGAGCAAACAAATTTTCTGCAGAAAATTTGACCAGAAAACTAAACTCCGTTTCACCCTCTATTACGCTGTTGCTGAGTTTTAAAAGGTATGTGTGTTGTTTGTGGCTTACGTTTGCCCAAGAAGCTCATATTTACATTTTTTTTTTTACATCTTTTATTTTACAAGAGCAGTGACCGCACCGAACATACAACAGCAACAGGCAACAGAAAAACTTTCCGATTATCAATCTTACTCACAACCAATCAATAACAAACATTTTCAAAAATAAACACATTCTCAAATAAAAATTGATTTGCTTATTGTTTTTTTTTTATTTCATTTGTCATATACAGCTGATCACTGTTAAACAGGGTTGTTTTTGTCTTTAAGCAGTTTAGTAGTATTTTTGCTACTTTGAAAGAAATTTGTAACAAATACTCAAAATATATGATCTGGCATCTCTGTGATTTGTAAATGCGTAAGAAACAAAAATTGACACGCGTAAGTCAAGTCGATCGAAGGCTTTCGAAATAGAGAAACCCAAATTAATTCGAATTCGAGCGACTTGCTTTCGTTCGACTAGTTTTTCGTTCGAGATCGAGGAACAGGCTATTAAATTGCATATTATTTCTAAAATATTATTTTAGAACTGAAAAATAGATTTTCTTTTTACATATTTAAAATGTAATATTAAAAAAACTTATTTAATGACAAACGCTTTAAACATACAAATTACTAACGTACCTAATTTTACCAATTTACAAACTTAATGATCTCTATTCATTTATAATATTAATTTTTAAAATATTATATTAAAAAATATTAAAACTAATGAATGGAATGTTGAAATGAAATACAATAAAAAAATTATTTTTTTTTTCAAAGAATGTATTTTTTTATTTTTATTACTTTATATATTAAATTTCTGTTTATTTACATAATTAACAAATTATATAAGCTTTTTATTCAAATTAAAAAACCGAAAAAACCGGTTGACCGGTTTTTTCTGCGAAAACCGAAACCGAAACCGATTTTTTTAAAATTCTATTTTTCGAAGAAAACCGAAACCGTTTTTTTCAAAAGGCCGGTTTTTTGAATACTCTAGATGAAATCATTGATCAGACAAAAGTCTATTTTATGGACCTCAAAAAATCCTATTTTGTGGAATGGATACAAAAATTGGAGAAACGTTGGACTAAGTGTATTGTTTAAAAATATTCTTTTTTTTTGCTAAAAAAGCTGTGTACAATTTAAAAAGTCACAGACTTATTGACCCACCCTCGTAAATAATAAATTAACCCATCTACTATTTCTTATATTACTGATAATTTGACTTCAACAAATCAATTTGCTGCTTTAAAAAAAAAAGTAATTAACTTTTTTGCAGCAAAACTTAAAAAATTTCAACAATAAATTTATTAAAGCTATTTAATTTAATTTAATTCATTAAATTTTTTCCATTAATACAATACAACAATTAAAATACAATGACGGTACCGGGAAGATTGTATTACAATAAATAGCTGACACAAATTATGTTTTAATTAATATTTATATTAAAAAGTTAAATTTCCAAATAATTTTAATATTCCCGCGAAAAATATGTTACAAATTAATTTCACAAACCATAAATTATCATCAATTTATTTATGAAAATAACAATTTTATTAAAAAACATTTCGTGTTAAAAAAAAATTGTATGCTTTTTAATTGAGAACCACAGGCAAAAGAAAAACAGTGATTTTAAAAATCCCAAAGCTATATCATGTGGTTTAAATATATTTTAACAGGGCTAAACAAGTGCCAAAGAATTGTTATTAAAAGGCATAATAAAACACAACATTAAGAAAGACCAATGAACAGATTTATAAGTTTAAAAAGAAAATGAAATTTAATCAAAATCTTTTAAAAAAATAATACACTTCACACTACCTGCTCCACATAAACATTTATATAACACACAAAAAAAAAGGTTTCTTGTGAAATGAAAATAACGTTTTCTTTTTTGCACTTAAGATTTAAAGAACAACTGTGGCAAGTGTGAGTGTGAGTGTATGTGTGTGTTAAATTTATGCTCATACATTTGATACAATTATCTTTTGTTCACTGGGGATCCCAACATCGTTTGCCAAACTATGGAGCTAAAAGTACCCAACATACCAAATGATTTGAGAAAAATATTATTATAAGCTTACAAACACAAGCCTTAAGCTTGAAAAAGACTTGAGAATATATTGAAAAAGGCTATCGTAACAATTGTAGAAAAATCAAAACGGAACCCTCGTGAAAATATTATGTGTGTATGTTTACTATAAGCTTGTTCTTGCAATTGTAGAATAAGCTTACAAAAATAATATATTATTAATAGTTGAAAAAGAGAAATCACAATTATTTTCTTTAATTTAATATATTTTTTATTTTAATTTTAAAAATAAATAATAACTCATTTTAAATATAAAAAATAATAATTCATTTTAAATATAAATAATAATAATAATTAATTTTAACCGTAAATAAAAATAATTAAATTTAATATGCAACGTTCACTACATAAAATTTACAACTAAATGTACACGCAAACCACGTTTGACAAATTTAAAGAAAAAGTAACGGCACTTGTTGTGTGCATTATAAGCGTAGAACAAAGACAACAAGACTAGAATGTATTAAAAAATATTTCTATTTCAATCGTCATATTGCGTTGTTGTTGTATGTTGTTCATAAGCATACTTGAGAAAAAGTTATGTATAATAATCTTTTCTCAAGCATTGTTAAATACTGCTTGTGAATTCACATTTTATAAATATTATAATAAGCGAAATTAAGAAAAGCTTAAAACACACTATTAATATAAGCTTATTCTCAAGTTGTATTGCAGTTTGATTGCTATATGGTATATTGGGTATAATTTGTGTGTGTGTGTGTGAGTGTGTTTTTTCGAACAAAATCTGTCTGTCTGACATACGGACATTGGCTTTTTTTAATAATGACTTCTTCTGCTTCTTCTTTTTGTAGATATGGATTTGTTTTTTTTTTTTTTGTTGTTGTTGTTCATATGCTACAACATAAAAATTGTATCTTGTCTGTTATTCTTTTTTATTATATTGCAACTAACTGTCTGTCTGTTGTACCATAAATATTATAGAGATCCCAAGTACTTGTATAAATTTAAAGGTCTTTATGTTTTTAAGAGTGTGCCGCAACTCAAACAAATTTTAAATGAAATTTAAAGAAACTTTTTTTTATTAAATTTATGCAGTTTTTCTAAAATTTCATTTTATCTTTTACAAGAACATTAAGAAGTTTTAATAAAAACTATTTTCATTCAACAGTTTTCTATTAAATTTAAGTAAATTTCAATTATCTTTTTTTTTTAAAGAAAACTCCCTTAATTTATTAAAAAAAAAAATATATTAAAACACGCGTCTAATAATAATTTCTCTGTGCATGCTGTGGTTATCAACATTAGTTTAAATACCAAAAGTTATTCAGCCTTATTCTAGTTGTCGTCATCGACACAAGACAATGTCGTCTTGGGATTTTTTTTTGAAATTGGTATTCCCATTGTCGTTATCGAAAATAATTGATAACTGTCGACAAGTATTTGGTATTCTGTAAGAAAATGTGACGACGATATTGTCTTGAAACGACTCTGATTTTGTCGACACAATTTTTAGTAACGACTTGAGGAAAAGTAATGACTGAAAAAAAAAAAAACGGAAAAAATGGGAAGAAATATCAAATTTATTAAATGCACTTGGCCCACCCAGAATAATGTGAGATGGATGGCAGAAGGTAAAGAAAGCATGATCATATAAAGTGCATTATAAAAATATAACAAAATTTATTTATAGGTTTGGCGAGACTTAAAATTTAAAGTAAAAAAGAAAATGGTAGCCAACAAAGCCGAGTGTAATGCTACAGGTGGCGGAAGATTCAAGCAATTTATATTGAGCCCGCTGGAGGAAGCTGTGGCATATCTTCTACAGTTTCAGAAACAGCTGAACCCTAAGTTAAAGTCGTTTCCAACACTGAGCTGGTACGACCCCTGGGCTAAAAATCTTAATGTAGCTGCCAACTTTATTGTTTTGGAAATAAATGTGGACTTGATTCCGGTTTTCAAATTAGGTGCTATTGTTTCCAGCACATCTTTGAAGGCTGTTTTATTCAGCCTAAAGTAACTTTTAAACCTTTTAAAAAAATTAGAAGATTAACATTCTTTAAAGAAACAGACTTTGATTTTGCTACTCACTTGTTATCCGGCAGATTAAAGATATTGGATTTCTGTATGAGAAGTCTTCTTTCCAATACTAGATTTTCTTTATTTTCTTCATCACTGGTATCAGAATTTAAATTACACATAAAAAAATAATTTTTTCGTAAAAATAACAAACAAAATAAATCTGCCGACTCAATTTTTAGAGATGTGTTTTTGTTTAAATCGATAAACTGTCGACGTCGTTACAACACTGTTTTAAAATACCAATTTGGTGTCGAAGTGATGTCGACGTCGAAGCAAAGTGATGTTGACTCAAAAACGACGACGAAATTGATAACGGCAACTAGAATAAGGGTGATTATTTGTGTGTAAATATGCATTTAATTCAATTGGCTAATTACGTTTACAGTTTGAAAATTATCAGAAAAGGCCAACATTTGGCCCCTATATTTTTTGTTCGTAAAGTTAAGGTTTTTGTGTACAACTTGTGTTTAGTTCAATTGGTTATTTAAATAATATTATAGGTGGAAAAATATCAGAAAAGGCCAACCTTTGGCCACGTGCTTGTTGGTCCTAAAAATTCAGGGGGTTCTAAGGTTATTTTTTCTGTGTGCAATTTTCAATTTGGCTAATTAAGTAAAATTAAATGTTGGAAAATTTCAGAAAAGTACAAATTTTGGCCCCGAAGTTTTTCGTTTGTTATAAATCAGGGGGCCAAAGGTTGATTTTTGTGTGTAAAATTTGTATTTATTTCAATGGTTAAATAAATAATATAGTCGATTGGAAAATATCACAAAAGACCAACATTTGGCCCTTGCTTTTTTTTTTGTTATGCATCAGATGTGGCAAAGATTAATTATTTTTATGTACAATTTGAATTTAATACAATTGGCTAACTATATAACATGATAGATTGACCAATATCAGAAAACTCCAAACTTTGGCCCCCCTAAGTCATAACAATAAAAAATTGCGGGGGCTAAAGTTTGAGGTTTTGTGGCATAACCAACCATAAAATGTCATTTAACTAGTACCGAATGTAATATTTAATGGTTTCGGTAAAAAACTTGACAAAATAAAAACAAAATCTTGTTAAGATGGTGTATGTATATTGCATTACCCAGCAAAAACATGGTAATGACATATCATTAATTTATACATTACTTTGTAATGAGTACTCTTTATATTTAGCATTATTTTCAAAATAAAAATAATGTATTACTTATAATATGTTACTTATTTTGAATTAAATAATAAAAAGTAGTGGCTTAAAGTATGTGAAGCTCGGCCAACCAGCCAAATCAACGCCAAAACCGAATATCCATGCCGCAAAGTTATTGTTCTGTATTTGGTGGGACCAGAAGGGTTCCATCTATTATTAGGGCCAGACATTCACAGGGGACCTGTACTGAACACAACTTATTCGTTTAAAGCGAGCATTAGCCGACAAACGCCCGGAGTATTCAATCATTATGACAACGCTCAGCCACATGTTGCAGAAACGATTAAAAACTATTTAGAAAATAGAAGTTGGGAAGTTTTGCCTCACCCGCTTAATAGTGCAGACCTTGCCCCGTCCGCCTAACTTTTTATTTCGATCGATGCAGAATGCTCTCACTGGAATAGGCTTCACTTCAGAACAGGGTATCCGTAAGATGGCTGCAGCGTTTGCTCACAATCGACCATTAATAGAATCGTGTGACAGCTTAGT